>OY978527.1:63867400-64482400 GCA_963854835.1 Megamerina dolium
TTCTATTCTATAGTGTGTATACTGTATGTGCTTGTAAATACTCAGATCTACATATTCGAATGTAGGTGTGTGTTTGTGTGTGTACGAATATGATTATGATTATTCTGATTGCATTTGAGTATAATGACATATATATGTGAATATGTAAGTACTATGAATATTATCGCGAACAAGCGAATGAGTGACAAAATGAGTGGAATTCTATGCAGTGAGAAGTATTTATAAACATACGTGCTTCAAACATTGCTTAATTAAAAGTGAAAATATTATACTTAAAAATGGAAAATATTGTAAATATAAAATAACTCAATATACTAGATATACAGTGGTGTATAGTATACAAATACAGCAACAACATTTTAGAGCCTATTCACGATTACTTGCTAGAAAATGTTATCAGAATTTTCGAAAAAAAAAATAGATGTTTATACGTACAGCATATTTTATTTACTTAAATATATAGATTATATATTGTATACAGAATGAGTATGTGGAATCATAAATACAATAGATTAGAAATAATAGATTAGTTATTAAAAAAAAAAAACAAATAAAAGCACACCCATTAGGAAATAATGTTGACCATTATTGAATAATGACATGCAAGATTAATTAAATTATTTTCAAATTAATCTTTTTGACACATACATATTTCTAATTGGTATATAGCGCCATCAGAGAGGAGTTGATCATAGCAATGCCTTTCTACGAGTTCAATAAAACAAAAGTTGTGACTTTGTATGGAAACTGTTTTAAATAGAAGGTGTAGCTCGCCCATTTCTTCTCAAATTATTTCGCCATACAATATTATTCTACATACAAAATATGATTGTATTAGGTTGAATACAAAGTAAGTTATGGCGATTCAAAACTCTAAGAAATTATTGTGATTTTGTATGAGAGATTTATTCAATAGAGAATGTGGCTTTCCCATTTTTTTTGGGGAATTATTTTTTCTCTATATAATATTAGTTTATGTGCAAAATATGACCGTTCTCGCAGAAGTACTAAGTAAGATAAGGCAATTAAATTTTTTTTTTTTATTACGAGAGTTCTATGGGAGCTACATTAAATAGTAGGCATGGCTAGCTCATTTTTTACAAAATTAATTTTCTAAAAAAATTCAAATTTATGTGCCAAATATGATTGGTTTAGATGAAAGATGAAGTTAGTTATGGCAGAGTAAGTTTTTTTTTTAATAGCTTCACTTTGTATGGGAGCTATATTACGTTAAATAGGTTAAATAGGTGCAGCCAGTCCATTTCTCACAGAATTATTTCCCTCTGCGTTATTCATTTGTGTGCCACATATAGCAGTGCAAAGTGGTAGATTTATTAAATTATGGTGTTTTAAACTTTTGAAAAATTGCTTCATTTTTTATAGAAACTATGTATGTACATTACGTAGGTGTTCTTCGCCCATTTCTTGTGAAATTATTTTTCCTTACACTACTAACTCGTCCCTTTCAAATATGGTTGTCCTAGATAGAAGAATAATGAAATTATAATAGGTTCGATTTGACTCCGACTGCCCGACCACATATCTTCAAGTCAAGTATCTATGATTCAAGTGTTTGGACCGAAATGGTCTCAGTTCTCCTGCTTATTATACACCTCCGTTGAATGCCGTCATAATCTAATTATCAAATTAGCAAAGCATTTTTAAGAAAATTTAATATTGAAAATAAAACAAAATTATTCCCTATTAATTTCTATTAACATCACATGGAATATTTAAACGATTCTCTTCGCACTCTTTTGAGGTCTAAATTTATTTGGTCTAATAGGCTCCCAAGCAATAACAATAACAATAATAAAAATGCTGCAACTGTTCTATTTGGACTACTGAAAACGATAAAATCTTGAAATTATTTTGTTAAATTGCTTTTATGAATTACTATTGTTGTTGCATTTGTTTTTAAAAGATTGTGTACATACTCGTATGTATGTGTTATTACCATTTTTTATCATGTTGATGGTATTTAATAGATATAAAGTCAACTTTGATCTTGAGCAAAGTAATGCTTTAGGTGCAACTTGAAAATAGTTTTAAGTTAAAATGAAATTTATTACTTGTATATAGCTAAGACAAGTATTATTTAATAACGAATTAAATGTAAATATTGTACACTTAATAAAGACAGAATTAATTCTGAAATGTTAATTATTCATATGTTTGATTTAAATATACTAACAAAGCGTAAACAATGGTAATTCAATGCGACTCTGTATTGTTATTATTATTATTATTATTATTTTTATTATTATTATTATTATTATTATTATTATTATTAAAACAATAAATAATGCACATACAAAACAAAGTCAAACCAATCTATGTACCTAGTCGCACATGGGCACGTATAGAAATTCAATAAAATATTCACTCAAGTCTATAGTAGAATTATTTTACACTATTATTTAATGATATGTGATCAATTAATTTATTTGCATCGTTTTACAAAACCATATTTCAAACGGGGCGTTGACGGAGGGGATTGTCGATGCATTCACCACGTGCAGGTAATGCTAACAAAACGATAAAATTCTTTATTAAGCTACGAGTATTGGCTTGAAACTTGCCACTGAATTGTAGATGTTGTTTACTTGGTATTCAGATATGTAATGTCATCTACGTGATGCTTTACAGTATTTGGTATTCGAAATCATTCATATGTGCCGATAACTCAAAAGAACTGGAAATGAAATTTTTAGCTTTAGAGTGCCTCCCAGAGAGTTTAAATGTATGACTGATTTTCTATTTTTTACCCTCAATAATTTATTTTAAACATACTTAGCCCCTATCTTCTTACCTTGGAAGAATTCCACAACAAAATTGACGTATTTTATAAAATTAGTTTTCACCAGTCCCTAGATACCCATAGAGAGATGAAATATATGATCGATAATCATTAATTTTTACTGTGTCACATTTTTTTAAACAAGCTTTTTATATATTTTTACTCTTTAGGAAGGCTCCCTTATAAAATGAACTTAAAGGCACGTACAAGTGGCAAATAACCCTATAATTGTCCAGGAATTGCTCCTAGAGTAGTGAAATATATAACCGACACCCATTAAATCTTCTTCTCCAATATTTCCGCCAAATACACTTACCCACTATTTCCACCACTTAGTGGTGATCCTCCGCAAAATGAATGTTTTTATATAATTGATATAAGTTGTCTATACAATATTTTGAAATATAAGTTTAAAATAGAGGAGCGCTTAGCAAATTATCAATTAGCCGAATATCCGATTACTTCTAGTAAAATATTAAAACTCGAATATTCGGGTAATTCGAGTACTCGATTTATCGAATAGGAAGAACTCTAGCAACTGCGTTTACATGACACATGATACAGCATAGATTGATAATGAAATACTACTGTGTTGTTTGTAGATTTATTTTCTTTCATTTAGATGTGTTATATGTACATTATATTATGCAAATATATAATAACTATTTTATATGGCGTTTATATTCTGAATAAGGCTTTACGATTAATAATTTAATCAAAGAGTCTGATTTATAAAATTTCTGATTAATTATTCGATTAATTAAAAATTTTTATTAATATTATTCAAATAAAGATGATCTATATTGATCAAAATTGCAATTATTTAATTAATCAGATTAATCGAGTAATCGAATTATTTTTCTTATGATTTTTCAAGGTAACAAATAGAAGAAAAACAAAGATTTAAATTTGAATTTTTAATAATCAAAACTATATTAGTCAGCTTGTTTCATCAAACGATCTACCGTAGAGTCCAATCCTGAATTGACATTTTTTATTGTAAAAAATTCTGATTAATCAAATAATTTGAGTTTTTATTAAGTAATAAAATTCTTTTATTGATTTATAGTAAATTTATAATTATTTTTAGTTTAGTGCACAGACATATTGATCATCCAAGCTATCATACAATAAATTTGCAATTTGGCATATCCAAAATTTGCCTTAGAAATTGAAAAATTAATATAAAAAATGTATTATATTGCAAAATTACTTTTCACATCAGCTGATACCATAAATTTTCTAAAAGACCTACTAAAGTGATTTATTGCATTTTTGCTATTTACAAAAATAATAGTTTTAATAAAATAAAATAAAAAATTTTATAAAGCTCGGTCGAGCTTTTTGTATAAGGACAGGCATGATGAGAATCTTGTAGAGTATTGCAGAGTATTTTTGTTTATCGAGAGAAGACCCGACTTCTGAATTACTTACTTAGCTCGAAGTAGCACATGTTTGCAAGATTGATCCTTCGCAATATCTCCAGATTGACGTCATTATTGGCGTTAATAATAATAATGACTTTTTATTTAATATGTACATACTTCAGTGAGCGATAATTATCAATGACCCTAAAGTGCAGTTCTACATTTTTTATTTGTGACAGATACACATTAAAGAGCTGCATGAATGTATTTGATTTTCGAATGATTCTCTTTACTCTCAAAACATATATAATATTTGCAAAGCATAGCCAAATAGAATGAGAATGAGTGAGAGTGAAATATTAGACAAATAGAACACTCCATATTTCATGCATTCGTTTTTTCTCTTCAAATAAACGAATGTTTGCGAGTACTAGGAGAGTTTGAGAGTACTACGAGTGTGTTGTACGTTATAATTGTTGTTGCTTTTCATGACAGGCGCTGATGATTTGTATTAATGCGTCTTGCCGCGTCATGTTGTTTAGAGTACTCTCAAATGCTTTACGTCCATTTGCAAATGTTGAGTTTCTACTCAATCTATGAAAACGAAACATACACTCCATTCCATTCTATTTTAATGAATTTTAATTCGTATTTGCTTAGAGATAATGAATGAGAGATTCTACTCTAATATCAATAGAGTGTTTTGAATATGCAAACGAATACATTCCTGCAGCACTCTAATACACATCTTTGATATCGCAGAAGAAAATTCATTTATTGAAATGTCATCGCGTAATGATCTAATTTGCAATATTTATCAATTAATTGCACATTAAATACAAATAATTTAGTTTGTTATGCTAACTACTCTTATATATTTAACGACTATCAATCAATCTCAATAAAAACATGGTTACTACATTCGACTGCCTGATTGTATAAATCAAGAAATCTGCAAGTAATTTTTGTCAACATTAAAAATGTTTGAAAGTTTATACAGTAAAATAAGCGGAGCACTTTCGACTGTATTTATATCAATTTCAGTAGGTAATTCACAAGGCAATAATCTTAATAGAGCACCACAAAATACAAACATATATGAATATTATCAATGAGGTTTGCTAAATTTAGATGCTCTGTCGCATCACAAATGATCGTACAGAAATGTGTATTAATTGAAAAAATTGACGTAATATGAGGCTATTTGTGATTGTACTTTATTCTATAGAAATCTTAATTAATATACAAACGTACAACAATACGATGATGACATTCCCAAATCTGACATTGAACTGTATATTATTTAAATAGTATCGAAATAAATTTATCCTCTACTTAAAACATGCATTAAAACAAATACTAGGTACCTACATGCGAGTTGTTTACGTTAATTAAATACACATAATAAATATAAGAGCAAACGATTTCAAGTTTAATTATAAAAAAAATAAATAATAAACTTACAAATGTATCTAAATTAAAACTAAGTATAATTATATAATATTTGAAAAGGTTTTCCCCCCTGTATTCAGTCTTGTAAATATATAATATGAATGCTAAAGTGTAGTTAATCTTTGATGTATAATAATAAACAAGTTTATACAGTGTGTATTTATACAAGTGTAATTAAATAATACAAATTAAATTGTGTATTCAACTTAATAAGAATGTATTTGTATGCGCATGCGCACCTGGAGCAACGAACATACATATATAAAGGCAGTTTTTTTTCTCTCATTTTTTATAGGACTTTTATTCTTTATTATATATCTTTTTAATTCAATTTACGTATTAAATATGAGTTTAAACTAACAATGTAGAGAAAAATGATACAATAGCACTCTCGGTTGGTAAACACTGACCAAATGCTTCGATAAGTAATGGCTCTATTTTAATAGTTTCCATAAAATCGTCCAATGATACCTGTGAAATAATTTTCATACTATTAAAAGTTAGAGATTTAATCAATTCCATCATTTACTTTGCCATCTTTATCCAAATCGAATTTTTTCAAAATAATTTCCACCAAATCTTTAACACCTTCATCAGGATCCTCATCTTGTGGTTGTTTGATCAAGCAATTACGCATCAATGTGAACATTTCATCTTTGGTTATAAAACCATCGGCATTCAGATCGTAGACACGAAAACAAAATGTTGCACGTTCAGTTGGTGTACCACGCAAAAATACCGATAATCCCATAAGCCAACTTTCCAAACGTAATGGCATTCCACCACCGGCACCCTCCGTTTTATCCCAACTGCAGAAAATGCGCTCCATTAGTATCTCCTCAGTGACAATGTCAAAGGTGCTATGTAATAATTCACGAAAAACAACACGATCGATGCCCTATAAAGAATATGTAGTATTAAAAACATATTGTACGATATACGTAATATGGGGAAAAAGTATCGAATCATCTATAAATTTCAGAGTTGTAACAATATTAAAAAAAGAGAAACACATAATAAGAAAATAATGCATGACACTAGAGATTATGATTCCAAATAAGAGAGCATTTGTGACATAACTATTTCTCATCTTTGTCACGGAACTCGTTTCGAAGGAATTACCACGTGGTTGACATCATTTAAAGTACAATTTATTTTACCGAACTGCTATTGAGTTGACTAAAAGAATATGTGAAAAAAAGCATGGTATACTAGCTGCAGATCATGCGAAGAATCACTCTTGCAAACAGGTGCTAAGTAAGCAATTGAAAAGTTGAACTCTCTCTCTCGAGAAACGAACACCAGACTTGGCAAAGTTGCTCATCATGGTGCTAGGAGTTTTCTACAGGAAATTACTTTGCAAGATCTTTGCGCTTAGTTGCGTTGGTGGCGAGTACCGAACAAGGAACAACCTGTAGCTGTTCGAATTGGATACCGATATTGACATATAGTAAAGCGCATCCAAATAAACCAGCTGCACTGTGCTCGACTTCGTCAAGCGAATCGAAAAACACGCTTCCAACAAGAAGCGACACAGACAGGAGGAAGACTCAGCCTCCCGTCGAAGGATCAAATACTGGAAAACCGATCAGTATTTGGAATTTATAGCTTGCCAGTCTAGATGGCTGGCGAAGCATAACACGTTTAGCCAAAATCGATCAAAGTCGGTTATGAAGGTCTCTTAAGTAAGTAAGTAGGTACTACAGCGCCATCTAGGGTAGGTTTTAAAATAAAATATAGGTAATAAATTAAAGAGGCTTAAGATCAAATTGTTCGAATTCTTTTTTGCTTTTTTTTTTGTTTGTTTTATCGTTATAGAGGGTATGCTTATAATATATTTTACACATCATTATTACAAAACAGAAAACACAAAACAAAAATATAATGCCTGGCTGACCAGAGTAGTCACAATATAAGGATTTTAGATCGGTCGGTCGAATGGTCGGATTCCAGTCGTCGCCATCAGGTTTCATTCCAACTTTAGAAATCAAGTCTTTTTCAGCTAAATCCCCAGAACGTGCCTACTCTGCTGCGTCAGAGGTGCTACTTTTTGTGGGCCTGTCATAGCCAAAAAAAAAAATCATAAACAAAATATAAAAAATCATAACATCTTCTTTTTAGTCGCTGTGTTCGAGTTCGTCGGACATCATATTTTGTTTTGAGGTTGTGTGATTAGTATTCTAATCAGGTAAGACTAACTAACACTTGTCATAGACTTGGTAGAGGAAATCTTCGTATTCTTGTATGAGCGCCCTTAATGGATGTTATACCATAGGCCTAACAACCGCTATATACGGGAGATCCTGGAGGAACTTTTGCAGACGTTGCAGTGATGGGAAAACAGTAAAAAAATTTCTGTGCGACTATCCGAGCCTTTGTAAAAGCATATAGGCATAGGCTGTACATTCTAATAAATTCTAACAGCACTCCGTGCAAAGGAGTACAAAATATGTTACACAAACAATTTTGTCTTTTTCGTATCTTATATTTCTTCTTTGCCTATGCTAAAGATAATGCAACAACACGTTCGTATGCTTTGTTGGTACATAAACGCAAAAATTGTCTTCAAAGTAGATTTTGTTGTTGTCGAACGTATAATTTCGTTAAAAAAATTTAAAAGCACTGAGAAAAATCAGTATACGTTTTATTCTTGTTAGTATTCTGAACTTTGAAGGCTTCATTGAAATTGTCTACAATTGACCTCTACATAAATTTTGATAATTATTTTGAAAGGGTCATGGAAGATTTAAAGGACATTTGGAGGAATTTTTGTTCCTTTGAGTGAATGAAAATGAAGTTGTCTTTTTTTTCAGTGTACTTATTCAAGTATTATTTTTTCTGCCTTCCATAAGGAACTTGTGAGCACTCCTAGTTCACAAACACCAGCCAGCTAAGAGATCTAACAACTTGTATTTTTGAGAAGCCACTAGTGTGTAATGGCGGATTAAGTCGACGAGTAATTAATTTGTAAACGTAAAGACAATATATGATTTAGTTTTAAAAATTGTTTATTTATTTATTTTATTTAGTTATTTATTAATTCATTAAAATATTAATACGAATATTAAAAAATATATATATAAATACAAATTGTACATCATTTTGTAGGTACATCTCTATCTGTTGAATAAAATTTGTATCGGATGCTTATTTGACCGGCTCTAATTTATCTGCTTGTTTGATTTTATTCAGTTTTAAATTTTGTTGAACATTTTGCCATCTGCTCTCGTCTGGAAACCATCTGAATTATATTCGTACACGTTACAATCGCTTAAAAATTTTCTTAAATATGGAATTTGGAATTTTTTGGCATCTGTTTCTTCTTTTTCCAAAGAGTTCATATTTTTCTTCCTTACTTTGAATCCAATAGAAACTAGGGCGTACTGAAGACGAATACACGCGACATACAGGGCATAATTTGGAATTTATGAAAAAAGAACAATACCTAACAAATACAATTTAATTTTTAGCATAATCACATAGAATCACAAACGAAAAACATATACATATATTTAGATACTTACCGAGATGATACAAGCCCGATTTTTCTCCACTTTGTAATACATTCAATACAAAATATATGATTACAATTTTTCAATATTCCAAACATTCGATCTTTAACCTCCTCCTTTTCAAATATTACTTCAAAACATATTGCACACGTTTTATCATTGGATCGTTCTTCTCGGTCCTGTCGCAAAGCACAAGAACAGTGCTGGTGTATTTGCAATGGGCACATCATCGAAATTGATTGCAAATCTGCAGATGAAGCTTCCATTTCCATTATGTATTAAATAATAATTGCACTTTAAAATACAAATTTTCACTTAGGGAATTTTTTTTTAGCGATACGCTATCACCACGATAACTATTTTCAAATGCTGAAAGTATATTTTTTGGACAACAAATGATTCATTTTGCATCACGCGTTCTGGTTTTATAATAAGCAAAATTTATCTACCTGCCGGAATCAGTCCTTATACATATACGAATATATAATAGATAAATATTACCGAGCCGATACCGAACTACCATTGTATTTTTATCTTGTCGTAAATGATCTTCAAATTCAAGGGAAGAATCTTATGCTACGATGAAATACTTATAAATAGACGAATGTAGAAGTAGAAAAAATTAAACCAAAGGTCTTCTCAACAAAATGAACGTAAAACATATAATTTTGACATTACCTGCATATGTTTTTGACATTTGTTGCACACGCCATGAGGAAGGATTCTACGATTGTTTTACGAAGACCTATTCGGGTTGCTATGGTAACTATCTATCCACATATACAGTATCTATATATTCAACAGAATAGCGCAAATAATAAAACTACAGATTCGTAATGTTGTAGGTACATTGTATACATAGATGTTTTCTTAACATCGATTGACCTTTTCGTAAACTAAATAAACATAGATTCAATATTTACCATACTCATATTTTCCGGTACATTTTCCTTTCTTTATATAGAAAAATATTTATTACTATTCTTGTGAATTGTGTAATATATATGTAGATACATATTCTTTGAAGTCTGTAGAAAGTATCGACGGATTAGTTCAGCAAAAAAAGGTTGACTTGAAAACACTGAACCAAAAATCGTACAGTCACGTGTCAATGTTTCTTAATTTTGAGTATGAAATTATGAAAATCGTGCAAATACTAAAATGTTAATGACCCAGCGATTTGATGAAATTTTACGCGCGATACATTAAAAAGGTAGAGGAGATTCTAGTGTCGTAGACGGGCTTGGGTACAAAAGATCTCGTTTGGTCGCAGTGCCCGTAACACTTGTGGTTGTCCCCCAGAGGTATCAGCTCTAGGGCTCATATCCTCTAACAGACCTTGGTCTGGTTTCGCGTGATCCACCTGATGAACAAGGATTATGTCCTTGTTCCAACGTCACGCTCTCTTTTCATTGATTGACTGATTGATACATATAAGATTCCATAAGTTTTAGAACGGTGCATTGTGCATTATAAATGAATAGTATTATTATATTATTGTCATTTTTGTTGGGTTTCCACTAAAACCAATTAATCATGTAGTTGAACAATTAGTTGATTAATTAAAGATCTCTTGAAACAGTTCGATTTAAAAACCTTTTCGATATTAAAATTGCCGCCGCAGAGGAGAAGATCGTAAAAGGACGAAACAAAAATGGAATTATTTTTGAGTTAAAAACAAATTAATTATTGTGATTAGAGGAAAAGCTACAAAAGGTGAAGAACGAAATCAATTTATAAGCCAAAACTTCGCTGCAAGGAAGCATAAAGAAATTTCAGATTTGGAGGACAGCGCCTCTAAGAAGTGTTGATATGAGATTAGGATGTTCAGGAGAAATATTACTGAGGGCCAATCATACATTTTACCACACTAGGGGCGATTTCTGGTCAGCTCTTATCAATTTATAGATGTTTTTCTGACATATTATATTATACGTGGTATGGGAATTCTTATAAAATGTATAAGAGAAACACTGAATGGGGGTCTATCATACAGTTTACCCGTCTATCGGTGAGACCTGTGCAGCTATGGGCTTTTTTGTCAAATTGCAGATGTATTTCATTCATTTTGTGAGGAAGTCCACTTAAGGGGTGAGGATAGGGTCGTAAATGTTGAGAAAGAAAACTGAATGAGGATCAGTCATACATTTTCACACCTAAGATTACCACCTGGATAGATATGGGTATATTTTTCGATTTCAGGTGCTTTGAAAATCCACCTGGATAGCTATGGGTATATTTGTCGATTTTAGGTGCTTTGAAAATCGATTAATAATCCCAGCCCTATAGCCATGAAATATATTACTCATTTCTCATAAGCTTTTACTTCTCCACATTATCTCCGAACATTACCGAAATTACTCCCTATCTTTACTCATTATTGAGGCTTCTTCACAAAATGACCGATAAGCGCCTGGAAATTGACAAATAACTCTATGAACAGTTATCGTCTTTAGAGCAGTAATTTGTATGAGACCGACTCTCATTTAGTTTTCTTTTTCAACATTCCATTTCTGAGGGTGACTTTTGAAATTTATGACCGACCCTCTTTTTTACATTTTCCTTTACGTGCCCATACCTTAAGGTTTCCCCCTCAGTAATTGATGCCTTTATAGTGGCTGCTAAACGTATAATAAGTAGGCGAGTCCAAATCAGAAATTACGGGCTGTTTCCTTCGGAAGAAATGCTTAGAATGAATCTAATTTTCGTGACGTAATTAATGATGACTGGGATATCGACGGCGCCTTGTCAAGAAATTGCATTTATTAAATCTGGCATGACCACAAAAGTGTCCCGAATAATTCGAAATTTGAGAAAATTATATTATTAGTTCCAAATGATTTTGGGTATAATTTCTACGAATTTACATTGTGCCATATATAACAAATATTTGTCTACAATAAATAAAATTTGTCTACAATACAATCATATAAAAACATCCTTTTTATCCTTTTTACGAGCAAAATGTTCGAATTCACCCTCTCTTTTTTCTTCGTTTGTCATATCTACTCAACGTGTACTAGACAGTGCGAGTAAAAGCAAAATGTACACATGTAAGTATCGCCGAGTACGATACGGATGAATACGATATAATAATTGTAAAGCAATATCATATGCCTAAAAACGAATAAAGTCGTTTGGTACTCATTCCTTGTACTCTTTTCCACACGAAAATTTGTGCTTCGACAAACTCAAGTTCGACGTAACACGTTCGTATAACGCAAAAGGCAAACCACTCATGGCAGTTATTGCTCGAGACGTAATGAGTATTAGGCTCGAATCAATGATTATTACTTATAAATGCATAAATGAATAAACGAGTTTCTTAATATATCGCAGCATTGTAAACATGAGTTTTTGTACTCTACTCGTAAGATACAGTAGTCAATCGTGCAGGACTCTAATGTGTATGTAATTTTTCCTTTCACATTTGCGAATCCTATTAGTGGTTTGATATCAGTGCTTCACAGTATGAAAAATTTTAAGTGCATACTTTTAGGCATACTCGTATAAAATAATAATTGCATATACCTTTGGCTTCTGTTCCTATGAAAGTAAATGTCTAAATGTATTGAAACGTTTTAGTCACAGCTGGCCTATTTTTTTAGACAATCATCAACGGTCAGTGACAACTTCGAATACGTTGGAAGCAATATTACAATAAAATTAACCCAGAGTTTCGGGTAATTCTAAGTAATATAAATAATGCTAATGTTTTTTTTTTTAAACTTTTTTAAATATCGATTTATACGTACTATAAAATAAGTATGTAAGAAAACTATGTACCTCAACAGATGCATGTGGCTTGGCAATGACCACACTCGACGAACCGGCAGCTAATTTCTTTGCAGCATATTGACAATTTGACACCAATTTACGATATATTCGGCAGAGTGCATCAATTTCATCTCTAAAATAATGTACATAGAAATGTTAATCAATAGAATAGTGTCTATGTAAGTAACATTTAATACAAATAGATAGCTATACAATAACATTAATCATACGCTATGTATGATAGTTACCGATAATCTTAATTATTTTGATAGTCATTTGTACTTGTACTTACTTGGTGAAATGTGTTTTTTTACGTAAATTCTCCAATAATTTCGGATTAATTTTACCGCTTAGTTCATCCATTTTTTGTGTGCGCCGATTTCGTCGGCTGCGTTTGGACTGCAATGAAATTTGATTACTCCTTAGCTTGCGATTGTTTAGAGTGCGTTTGCTGCTTGCCAAAAATACGGAAACCGTTCGCAATATGGTTTTACTCGTTTGTACATTCGAACGGAAGGCAGCCGGTGGTGTTTTTTCTGACGTTGTTGTTGTTGTTTTTGTACCAACTACTGTGCCAGACGATGATGCGTTTGCTGTTTTTGTTACCGCAGCCGCAAATTTTTGTTTTGCCGCACTCGCAATGGCAGCAGTTCTACTGCCTGCATTATTGCCTTTCTTGCTAACTTTTTTCTCAACATGAATACAAGCAATCACTAGTTTGCCTTTTGTTTTTATGGCTAACAAAAACAATAGTAGTAAAAACATACAAATACATGATTACATGCATACAAATTAAATATATGAGCATAATAATGAAATGTATGGTAATGTAAAAATAATGAAATGAAAACGATGATGATGAAATGAACATTCATAAATGTTGGCAGGACATGCCAATGGTAAAAAATATTAACTAAATTGATTGGGATGGGTAGCACTAAGAAATATACAGAAAAACTATAGCCATGGATGGAGTATGCCATAATACTGTTAGCGAACGCAATTTATTATAGCTATACCCATGTAACTATTATGTATAACTAAGCATGCATGCCTATCCAGCTGTCTATCTTCAAAATGACTGCTTGTCTAAGTATTAACGACCATGTTTATAGGAACTACATGTATAGAGTACAACATCGATATAATATTTAGTCTCGTAGATGATTTTATTAATCGTGCCAAGGCATACTTTACTAACTTATATATAACTACGATGTAACTGCTAACTATACATGCAGAATATATTTACTCTTGTACAATACATGCAATAAATAACAACAATATTAACCCCTAGAATACATTGAATACATATGTAAAATATATTTATTTACTCTTGTACATGCAATAATTTATTAACCCCTTACATATATCAAATTTATTGACTGTCAACCTATTTGTTGAATCGATTTAGCAATTATATTTGAAATTTAACAAAATCAACCCTTAACAGATTGGTTTTTCCTACTTCTGTTAATCACAACTTTAACGCTCTTCTATTAAAAAGACATAAATTTGAAGTTTCTTTCATTTAGTTCTTTTTTGTTTTTGTTGGCTCGTCTATCGGCTAACGTGATAAGAGTGCTTGCAGTAATGTCAGTTTATTAAGGTTGGTTAAATTGTATTGCGTAAATTTTGACTATCCAACTCAGTGAAAATCATAAAATCTTGATCATATCAACCATTTCTTCTTAGGAAACATAAAGCGATACCTGCTTTGGACTCGCTTATTTTTTCAGTTTTGTGCTAAACCATCAATCTTGTATGGTAATCCTTCTAAGGGGTAGGTATGCAAAAATGAATTAACATAATTACCTTCTTTCTCTACTCAGATAAAATGAACATAAAAAAACATAAAAATCAACAAACAACCCCTGGAACATTGAAATTTATAACTCAGCCCCAATAATTTTTCTTTCTGAACATTTCCTTCGAACAAACTTACTCTCTCACCCATTAGGGGAGCTCCCATACAAAATAAACGCACAAGAATCTGAAATTTGACCAATAACCCCATAACTAAATCGCAAGAATCACTTCTAGAGCAATGAAATCTACGCCTGATTCCCACCATTTTTGCTTCTCAACATATTCTCCTTACATGATATTTTTTACAGATTTCATCATCATATGGTGTCTAATATAAGTATTAGAGTGCTGCAGGAATGTATTCGTTTGCATGTTCAAAATACTCTATTGATATTAGAATAGAATCTCTCATTCATTCTCTCTAAGCAAATACGAATTAGAATGAATAAAATAGGAATAGAATGGAATGGAGTGTATGTTTCGTTTTCATAGAATGAGTAGAATCTCAGCATTTGCAAATGGTCGTAAAGCATTTCAAAGTACTCTAAACATTCGTTTTGCTTTTCTATGTTACATTACAATACATATAAGCAAAAAATACAGTAGATGAGACAACATGACGCGGCAAGACGCAGTAATACAAATCATCAGCGCCTGTCATGAAATGCAACAAGAATTATAACGTAAAACACACTCGTAGTACACTACGAGAGTTTGAGAGTACTACGAGTGTGTTTTACGTTTTACTCGCAAACATTTGTTTATTTGAAGAGAAAAAACGAATGTATGGAAAATTTCTTGTACAAGAAATGAGTGGAGTGTTCTATTTGCCTAATATTTCACTCTCACTCATTCTCATTTTATTTAGATTTGCATTGCAAATATTGTACATGTTTTGAGAGTAAAGAGAAGCATTCGAAAATCAAATACATTCACGCAGCTCTTTAATAAGTATATGGAAAACGGCTTGGAACTTTTTTCAACGAAATGATCTGAACATTTCACTGCTATAAAAACTCATGTTAGTTGTATATTGAGGTCAAATGTCTTAATCACTCTTTCATCTGATTTTATTCGCTCACAAATATTTGGAAAATTCACTCAATTTTTTCTCGTATAAAATCTCAGAAAGGAAATTTGTACTAATTAGATAGAAAAAATAACGAGATTTTCTTCCTATCTTTAATAGAATATATTATAGCCTAGACAGACGGCAGCCTAATTCCGGATTACCTAGTTAATTCGAATCAACTAGGGCATTAACTGCAGCTAATCCGCATAAACTCTATGAGTTAATTCTCAAAATAAAAGAGGATTAGGGCAATTTGCGATGGCAACACTGCTGAAAATTGTCTATTGTGAATTTTTCTCCATCCATTTTACAAAATATTAGGTGTGTTCGCTTATAAAAAACTTTCAACAATTGTTTACAGTTTTCAACATGAAAAGTGTTGGCGAACAAATAAATCCAGCTGTCAATTATGAACGGTGAATGTCAATTTACAAGTTTCTGATAGTTTTCAGTTCACGTACTTCTTGTAGATTTTCTCATATCGAGAGTGATAGATGACAGAAATTGATAGTGATAGTAATGTAAGTGGACAGACCTAATAAAACAGCAATCAGCCGTTTAGTTAATCCGCAATACTGCCGTCTGTCAGGTTATTATTTTATTCGGATTAAGTGCGCCGGTAATCCGGAATTAGGCTGCCGTCTCTCTAGGCTATTAGATATTTATTTAAAATCCCCATTTAATCTTCATATAATCTTCACTCAATACAACGTATTGGGAGGGAGCATTAAAGTTATCAGAAGAAATGTTCACATGTCATTGCCACTTGAATCGCTAGAATATCATCGTAAAATGATCCCTTCACGGCCAATTTCAACTTAGGGTAGAAGAAATAGTCACGTAGATGCCAGATTAGACGAATGTATTCCATAATGGTGTTTAATGATACAAATAGATTTGGCGGGTTTCCTTTTCATCGTTTGTTAATTCATGTGAAATAAAATATTCACAGTTGCTTTTTTTTCAAATTATGAATAGTGAAATTTCCGCACTTTTTCGACTAGTACTGTATGGTTTCCGTTTTGCGAACGCTTAGACCTTTCGTCATCTTCCCAGTGCTCACAATTATCTTTAATATACTCACGGTATGTGTTTTTTTTTTTCGAATTTAAAATAAAAATTCATATTAGCTCATTGTTACATGATTACTTTTTCGATACACAGCATTAACACAGAAGTGCGTAAGTTTTTGACCTGACATCTGAATTGCAATAACTTGGATGCGTTTGAAAGACGAAAGTTGTATTTTTTCAAATTATGTTATTCATCATTAGTTAACGTTACACTAAATATTTCTCTATAATATATATATTTGGCTCTGTCCAAGCAAGACCACGTTATTTGAAGTGATGTAGGTTCGTTTCGTCAACAAAAATATTTTATGTGATTTTGCTCAGTGTATATTACTCAACACGTATGAATGAATAGTGTGTTTCACGAGTATCAGCTAATATATTTAAATTATTGAAATGTATATTTATATAACTCTTGGAGCATTTATATAATTTTTTAAATGAATATAGCACAAATTATTGTATTCTATATAGCATTTAAGGCAAATACAACACTTTGGGTGTATATTTTGTACATTTTTATGATTCATATAATTAATTTGTGTCCCATTTTAACATATCAGACGTAAATATGACTTAAGATGACGTGCATATGTTCATTTTAATTGCAAAAAAAAAAATCATATATTTATAATACTTCTACACTTACCCATTTTGAAAATTTTGAAAAATATATAAACGACAAGTACCTCAACAATGGACACAACTATTGATACTGATTCTTAGAAAAATTGAAACTTAACCGATCAGAAATCAACAAGAAAAAGTTTCCATGGATTTAATAAAATAGAAAACCCAAATAAATAATCAAAAATGAACAATGGAATGTCATCAAACACACTATAGGTATGTAATTTTGACAAATATCTAAATATATATTAAATATTGATACACTCAAGTATGTATAGATATGCGATGATTGTAAAAGGTTTCAAGTCTAAAAATAAACACCGTCAAATAGGGTGTATCCTATAAACATATATGTTCATAGCTAGCCTGATGGCAGGCACACAATGACTATGATGGCGTGTCTTTCCATAATTTATACCACAAATGCTTATGTACTACAATATGGAACATGTTGTTTTATTTGATTTTCTTGTTATCATAGGTTACGGTAGGCAACGTGGCGTTATTTTGGCATACAAAAGAACTATTGATAAAACATTTTGCTACGTGTACGATGCCTTCAGATTCAATTAATGTTGCAATCTGTTCTCGTTTAAATATACAAAATTTAAGGTAATTATTTATATATTCTTTTTTCGACAAAAGCCCTTTCCGGGAGCTGTCAAAGTTATATGTGGTATGTTCGTTCAATAAATAGGACAATACTGGTGCGCTGATTAATGCCACTATTACGGATGACAACTCAAATTGCTTGAGTTGCCTGAGAAGCAGTTGTGACATTAAACTCGCATTATCGATGACAACCGAAGAAATCAGCTGCTTTGATTTAAATTTGCGAAGGCAACAGAACGGGCAACTGGTAATGAGAGTTGCCGTTCAGACAAGGCAGCTAGATAGAGTTGCCATACGCAATAGGGGCATAAAGTTTGGATAGAGATCGCAAAGAAAAGATGGATATTTATGCAGATTTAATTTTTCATAATATAAAAAATAGCAAAAGTTTATTAATGAAATTGGCAAAACCAAGAACAAAGAATTTAAAGGAAAAAAAGTAGATAATCGAGGAATTTTTGAAGAACAGAAAAATAACGATTACGATAATGATAAAATATCATATTTTCCATATACAGGGTGATTTTTTAGCAACTTTCTTTTTGGCAATACTGTTTTTGGCAGCTCAGCTGTTTTCGTGTAACATGTTACTGTCAAACATGTTCAGATTGGTTGATAATTTAACCATGAATCGACTTACAAACGAATAACGCTTGCAGATTATTGAATTTTATTATCAAAATTCATGCTCGGTTCATTCATTCATTTTATGGTCAGTTTGGACTACCTTCTGAGGCGGCTATTCGGAATCTTCGGTGACTAAATTTCGCACCAAATTTACATTATTGGACATTAAACCACCAACACGCATACGTAGAGTGTGGACAGAGGAAAATATTGCAGCTGTATCCGCCAGTGTTGTTGATGACCGTGAATTATCGATTTATTCGTAAGATACCGGCCGATATGTTGCAGAGAGTATTCCAATATTGGACCCCTATGGACTCAAATAAAGATTTCATACCTATCTCTAAATTTTGTTTTTTTTTTTGTTGTAAATCAAATCCGAAGGCTCTTAAAAAATTACCCTGTATTTATGAATGTTACGTGAGAAATTTGTAAAATTTTGCGCTGAAAATAAAGAAAGACGTGTAATACTAATATGTTAAATATAAATATTGGTAAAATCCGTTACTACCATGCATACAGACAAAATTTATCATGCTGGTTTTTTTTTTTGCATTTCGCACGTATAAAATATCAAATCTCTGCCAACTAGAACGTTTCACTTTCAGCACAGTTGCCAGAATTTCGTATCGTACGTGATACTTTGAGAATTTTTAGAACACTCTTGGAGTCTATTGACCTTCTGAGCGGTAGGTAGTAGGTTCAATCCCAGGCTGAAGCATAATTTTAATATCGAAAATATTTTTCTTTCGAACGGTACCCAACTGTCGGCAAGCAACATGCAATTCTTTCAGCAGTAACAACTTGCCATGAAATGTCACAAGAGTTCTGTCGCTCGGAGTCGGCTAATATAAGTAGGTCCCTTATAATACTGTCAAAAAAGTTAACAACTTTAAGGGAAGAGAAGCACGGTAAAAGGGCCTTTGGTGGCCGATAAGTGTTAGTTGAAACTCGAACTAATCATAATTGTAAAGCCATTTTTTTTTTTTTGGAAACAGTATGATATCGTCGTCACAAAGTAATAGAAACAAAACAAATGAACATAACTCAATTTATTAAACTTTCTCTTTATTGTTTGAAATTTTAATTTTTAAATTATTATACCCATTTCATATATAATTGTATATATACATATATATACTAATTGTTTTTTTTTTTTTAGCGTTTTACTTACATATTTTGGGAGGCTGTTTTTTTATATTTTTGTATTCTTTTTTTTAGGTATTTTTTTTTTTCTTATTTCGCACACCCATAATTTTTCATCACTATATTTGTAATCATTACGCCTTTTCATATTTGTATTTTATAGTTTTTTTAAATTTTCTTTTATTGCTGGTAATTACTAAAACGTTAGTTAACGCCTAAACATATTTCACTGAATCCGATCATTTTTTTTAACATTTAAATTAATGATTTTACTTATGTAATATATATATATATATATATATATATATATATATATATATATATATATATATATATATATATATATATATATATATATATATATATGTATATGTATGCATGCATGAGTTTTATTATTGTTGTGTTTTTGAGTGTAATTCTGTATGTGTAGGTGTGTGTGTCTATATGTATGTGTGTGTGTGTGTTATATACATACATATCAATAAAACATTTGTTATTACATATTATCATTATTATTATAATTATTATTATTTATTGTTGCACTTAAATTAACACGACGACGTTAATCGTTAATTAAGTAATAATAAGTATTATTTAATTAATTAATTAATTATAATAGCATTTAATTTTAATAATGACAATCATAATCATCGTTATAATAATAATTATATTATGTATATGTAATAATAATAATAAAATTCTAATATTAGAATATATATATGCACATTTGCATTTACATACATACAAGTATGTATGCATATGGTTTTATATTTAATTGTCAATTTCTCTTGACATCATATCGTTTGTCAATTATGTACATATATTTGTATGCACTTTTGAGTTTAATAAGAGAAAAACAATGGCTAAAACGTATTGCAAGAGAATGAACTACAAATGTATGCGTATCGAGTGTTTATGGTATGTGTAATTGTGTACTTAATTTTTATTTCATTATTTATATAGAGTGAAACGATTTCTAGCATCTATTCACTCTACACAGCATATCTGATATATCAAGGACCGCCAAAACTGATTACTTGAAAGAAAATTGTATTATCGATTGCATTATTGAA
This sequence comes from Megamerina dolium, assembly GCA_963854835.1. Lineage (NCBI taxonomy): Eukaryota > Metazoa > Arthropoda > Insecta > Diptera > Megamerinidae > Megamerina > Megamerina dolium. Next base: position 63,888,351 of record OY978527.1, read on the forward strand.
AATAAATTAATAAACATTTGATTTTGTTCAGAAATAAAAAATTTATTTTGGAGTTGCTAATAGAAAAAGAAATAATCCGTGAGATTTTTAATAATTTTTTCAGCAATCAGCAATTAACGTTTATCAAAATAATATTGCAATAAAAATCAGATTCATTTTTATGTGAATATTGCTTATGATAATGATTAAGGTCCCAAATACATTATAATTGAAATATTTTCTCCACTCAATCAAATGAGCATTATGGAAGAAAGATACGAGAGTGAGATTGAGTGAGAAACACAAATGTAAAATAATAATTGCAATAATAAAGAGCATCGTTTGTATGAAAATTGTATAATTCATCACCATGTACGTATGTACTACGGCAACAAAAATGATATTCAATTTACATAATGGCCCCTCCTATTATATGTATAAGACGAATGGATGGACGAGATCATAAAGTATTTTTCCCATCATGTTTGTTTATCGACAAATTTAGCTCATTTCGTCTTTTATAATATTCAAAATATTTTGTTGTTGTTGTTGTTGTTGTTGTTATTACTAATTTGTATATTAGTGCGCGTCTTAGTTATATTGACAATATATTTTTGCAAGATCCAGAGATATCCCTTTCTTAGAAATATTTATTTGGAAAAAAAAAGTGAAGAAAATGCCACGAATTAAAATTTTCGTTATGTATGAAATTTCATATATATTTTAGCTCAGATGTGGCACATCTTGTTGTTATTTGATATCATTAATTTTATATTTTTCTAAATCTCATTTTACCCAAAATAAGTATTTCTAGGTAAGGGGTGGTTTGGATCTTTGAAAAAATGTTGCTCATACAACTAAAACGTAACTTAATGTATATGTATGCAATGGCAAATAATATTTTACAACCTTAAGAGGTTTAGGGGAAGTCAGGATTTCCAAAAAAGATATACATTTTTTTTTTTGTTTTGCATTTTTTAAAGTATAATATCTCAAAATTATTCTCTGAAAAACTAGTGCCACGTCGAAAGATTTTTTTTATTAATAAAATTTTTACGTTCTAGAAATAATAAGAGGGTGGATCAATTACTGTCACTGTCACTGATCGAAACACACCAGAGACCAAGAAACAGTCGTTGAAACAGAGGGTGAATCGAAGTCGAAGAAGGCCAAGGTGGTTGTGTCAGCCAACAAGTTTATGGAAATAGTTTTTAGCGATGCACTCGGTGTTATTGCCATCGATTATTTGAGTAAAACGATCACTGGCGCATATTATGAAAAGCTGTTGGACTGATTCAATGCCGATTTGAAGTAAAAAGGTGGCATTTGACGAGAAAAAAAAAATAATTTCCACCAGGCGCACAAATCCACAATAGCAATGGCAAAATTGCATAAATTATGTTATAAATTGCTCCCACATCGAGCATATTCTCCGAGATTTGCTGTTTCCACACATGGAGTAATGACTCGGCAATAAGAGATTTATCGATGAAAAAAAACGTCTATATTGATGGCCTCAAGAAATCGAATTATTTATAAGATATGAAATGATTGAACGTTGGACGAAGTGCATCCAACTAAGAAGCAAATTATGCTGAAGCATAAAACTTTTTTTTTCTGTCTTCTTGGGTGTTTTCTTATTTCAATGTTCAAGAACTTATTTTGGAGTAAAATTTTTATCTTTTATAAGCAATAAACAAGCATATTTTTTTCCTCGATTGAAAAAATAAAAATAAAAAAAAGAAGAGTCGATCAGGCAATTCAATCAATTGGTGAGTTTGATCTACAAAAAATATTTTTTTTTTTAAATTTTGCCAAATAATGCTATTGTAAAATTTTGTTTCATAAATTACATTAAATTACTCTCTGACTCTCCTAACCCCTTAAAACTCATATGTCGTTACAATATGTATATCTGTCAGCAGCAGTTAATTTCTGTTTTTGTTTTTCTTATTTACTTATTTAATAAATTTGATTCTTATACCACCTTTTTTTAGTTTAATTCAATTTCACAAAAATATCTTATTTTTTTTTTTGTCTTTCTATGTATATAACATATTAGGTATATGTAATTTTAAAGTTGTTTATTGCAATTTTTCATTCTTTTTTTAGTTTGGGTTTTTTTTTACACTTATTTGTTTTGTTTTTGCATCTTTATCAATTATGCACTATGTAATATGTATGTAATTATTATATTTATAATTAAGTTCTTCTTATTTGCTCTAGTTTTGTGGTAATAATGTTTGTGATTTACTATTGGACTCGATAGCTTTTCGAAACAAATCTGTGAGTGTGTGTGTGTGTGTATGTTTGTATGTATACAGATAATTTGACGTATAGTTTTGTTGTTGAAGTGAAACATTTAAAAACATACTATTTTATACAGTACTAATAGTGGTAGTTGTAGTACAATAGTATTAAACATAATGACATTATCAGATTGTTACAGAAATGGACAAAGTAAGTGCAAATTTTTGTTTTCGTTAAAACATAGTGTTTAATCAAATAAATTTTGAACATAAAAATTGTACACAGAAAATATAATTCGATTAAAAAATTTTGAAAATAAAAGCAAATACAAAAAAAAAAAAAAAACCAAACACATTTTATGGAAACAAAATTTTGCAAAATAAAATCAGCTGATTTATTACATTTGAGAATACACATATTACAAGGATTTTTAAGGCATACCTATATAAGAATTAAATTAGAAAAGAATGTAAGAATACTAAAAAAAAAAAAATTAGAAAATACGCTTAAATTTACAACAAACAATCGATCTTGTGGGAATTGGCCATACAATTTTCAAATTTACATTTAACGAAATTTATTGTGTATTATTGTGTACATTAGGCTCTACATTGGTGTATTTGTGTGTGTGTTTATGTGTATTATCATCTCGGTGTTTTATAATACGGGGCATGTGTTTCTGTTGTTGTTGTTATATATTTGTAAAGATATTGGTTGCTCACATCTCTTTTTCTTTTTTTCTATTTTTTTTTCTTGCTTCCTTTTTTAGTTGTTGTTGTTGTTTGTTTTTGTTTAAAATTATTATTATTATTATTATTATTATTAAATTCATATAATTAACTTAACCATAAACCGATATTATAATTCCATATCTCTAGCTTCATCTTCACTATAATCCGACATACTCGATTCACTGTCGCTACTCTCACGATCCTGTTGTACGGCACGCAATGCCTCTTCGGTGGCGTATCGTTGCACATAATCGGCCACTTTGCGATGATACTCTTCCGGTTCATGCAGATACAGTGCAGCCGCATCACGATTTAGCGGATCCACGGGATTTGGATATGTCAGCAGTTGCGGCAAAAATGATTCGAATATATTCGACAAATCATACAATGCCGTCCAGGCTTGATTGATAACATCAAGGCACACCGTACCCGATGATTCATCGATATTTGGATGATAGATCTTATTCACAAATCCTATACTGGGCGATTTAAATGGATAATTATCGGGTAAATAGACACGCACTTTCCAAACGCCACCCTCGTATGGTGTCCCGTGTGGTCCAAAGAATTTCACATGAAATTCATTTAGACCACCAAGTATTGTCACTTCATGTTTGGATTCGATCAATTTAATGACATCGTTGTCCATACGACGTTTACCAGCACTGGGTGAAGACATTTTGTTGTTATTGTTTGTTTATGTTCAATATTCGTGTAGTCGGAGAAGAAGGATGATGGTGAAGGACGAGGAGACTATTGACAACAATTGACTTCTTGGGTACGTTGTACTTGATTGTTGTTGATTTACAGCGTTCCCAGCGTGTCTGTAAAATAGAATAGAAAATTTTTATTTTTATTTTAGAAATTGTCTCCTTCATTATTTATAGTATTTTTACGATTCATATATTGTCAAGCATAATGTACATACGTAAATTAAGATAAGATCAAATGTATGGTGCAAAAACACAAATTTTCGATCATTTTAAGAAATTCTCTACAAGAAAATATTAAAAGATTCCTAATTTTGACCCGAATGTTAATCGAAAAAAGACATGAAAACCACAATAGCAACCCAGGAATGGCTCTCTGAGTGGTAAACATACTTATCCCCTATCTTCATCCCTTAAAAGCAGTCAACTACAAAATTACCGAAAAATCTCCTGAAAATCACAATAGCTGCTCAGGAATGGCTCTTACAGCTGAGAAATATACGACTGACTCCCATTAATTTTACATGCTCAGCATTTCTTCCGAACATCTTTACCCCTTATCTCCACTCCTTAAGCGGACTCTCATACAAAATGACGAAAAAAAAGACACCGAAAAATCAACAACCGAAAAATGCCAAAATTTATAACCGACCCTCATAAATTTTTCCACCACAACACTTCCTCTGAAGATACTTACCCCCTATTTCCACTTGTTAGAGGGACTCCCCTATATTTTTGACGGTATATTTTATAAAGACTATTAAAACTGAAAGCTTAAGCACAAAGAAATATGTACATGAAATAATTCAAATTTTATATTTTTGTCACTGAGCCAAGCCGTTTAAAATATTTGCCCCCACATTAAAATACATGTATGTGAATAGAATGAGAGATATTGATAAATAATGTAATTTAACTGAATTCTTTATATGTAGTAGATTAATCGTATATGTATATAAATAAATATTGATAGTACATATTGCTTCATTTCTTATCGACCTCCCGCTAGTTGAATTTCTTCATGTTATTCATTCTGTTTATTTATATATAAAAGCATATGCATATTTATATACAATCGCCTAGCTATGCTTTGAATATATAAATATGTATGTAGATACATGCATACATATAAGCACTTTGTATGTATCTCCTACTACTACTACACAAAGAAATTAGGTCATCATCAACAGCAGTAGCAACAGCAACAGCAGCAGCAGCAGCAGCAGCAGTAATAGAAGCAACAAATACAAAATATAAACATGCAGCTAAATACATACACGTGTTATGATCTGATTTCATATTATTCATTGTTATACTCATAATAGAAACCACAAAATATATAAAAGCAGCCTATGCAAATCATCATACAACAAGTGCATGTGAATTACACTGTTGAACGAGTATGCCTTTAGGCGAACCAATCTTCGATAATCTCGAAAAATTGTCCAAAACCAACCTAGGTGAACCTCTTAAACTGGAGGAGGTGGTTTTAAAACGTCGACTAAGCGCTAATTGACGGGAACTACAACTTCAATGCAGTTATGAAACCAGAGACCTTCGTACAACACTCTAATGTTCATATACACATGTATATGAAAAAAGAATATGCATACTTTTAGGCATACATATTTATATGGCCTACATAACATTTTTTCATACACTCGCAATATTGAATTGTTTGTTATTTATAGATTTGTATGGTGGAGGGTGTTTTTTCTAACAAATGTGTACTTTAATGATAATGATTCAAAATGAAAAAGCCCATTATTAAAACAAGGATTAATAGCAATATATTGAAAGAATAAAATATAAAATTTAAATAAAATAAGAATCAAAAATACATAAAAAATGAAACTAAAGATTCTCGAGAACACCGACCAAAGTACTTTTCTGGAATTATTATGCGTGTTAAATTTAGAGCTGCTTATATTAGCCGATCGTCAGATTTATATAATATATAAAATTTCAAAATTGGCAAACTATGGAAGTGATTTAATTTTAATCATATTGAAAGTGGCAATTTTAAAATTACAAATAATTTTCATTGATATCCTATAATTTTGGATTTCATTTTCAATTTATTAAGAAATTTTTTTTTTATTCTTTTAAATGAAGGTTAAGGCATTTTTTGATTTTATGATCATTTTCCTACATTATTGCATAGTTTTGGGATGAACAAAAAAAAAAATTTAGAGGTAATTTAAATTTTATGTTCTATTTACAAATTTAATTACTTTGAATTGAAAACAAATACAATTTTATTAATTTGTTCGATTTTCATTAAAAATTCATAAAATCGCAATTTTCTTATTTTGAAAAATACTTAAATTTAGCAATAATACAGAATTTGTAGCTTTTAAAATATTGATTAAAATATATAAACCATCATTTTGTTGATAAATTGTAAATATATAATTGAAACTTGAGGCTGGATTCTATTAAAAACCCTTTACTTGCCAATTATTTTAGTCATCGGACACAAAAAAAAGTGCTGCCACAACAACAATGGGTCTAGCACCACCACCACACTAATTACAATATTATTTTTTTACCAAATTTTTGTGAATTTCTTTGTTAAAATCTTACCCTTGAAATGACAAAAAAATTCAAACTGGTTTAAACAACATCAATTTATGGGATCCTGTATTTAAGTACCAAACATATATACAATGTATAGAAGTAATACGTTCACATACTTTCTTCGAAAACTATATTCTACAATTGATAACAGTATATATATTTAGAAGGTATTTAATGTTATCTTGCTCCGGTTTTATTTTTTCTTTTATTTTACAATGATTCAGCATGTCATTTAAATGTATGTATTAATTGGAATACGATTCCTATATGGAAAATTACAATTCGAAAAGAAAAAAATGATTGTGATTGACTTTAAATTATGCGTAAGTATACGACAATATATGCATACATATTTATCTTACCTAAATATAGAGAAAAAAAACGAAAAGGAAGAAAAAAATAAATTAAAATAAAATTGAAAGTAAAAATAAAATACGAATGTGTATATGTAGGTATACAGAAAACAAAAAAAAAAAAAACAAACCCGCAGAAACAACAGCAGCAACAAGTTCATATCAGCATTAGTAATATAAATTTAAATTTGTCTTATTATCATCGCTGTAGCTGTATGAAATCAGCAGCAACAACAACAACAACAACCTAAAAACATTGACGGTGGTGATGATGATGATGACGGCCGATGACCGTCGAAATGGTGTGGTAGAGTAAATAAACCAGACACACACACACACACATATACACATACACACACACAATACAAAACGAATGTGACTACATAGCTCCTAATAAACTTAAACAAACACATAACGTCATCTCAAAATTTGGTGGCAAAAACCAATAAACGCTCAAGTCAAGTATTAACAAAGAATCATCATCATTGCATTTGGGTGACATTTTCCAAAAGGTCAGACTGACTTGAATATTTTCTGAAAAAAGAAATAATCATTTTCTATTTCTAATAATGATTACGGTTGTCTTTAGCATTTGACGTTTCACTTATAAATTTCCAAATACTCTCCACTAAAAGTCCATAAAATAGAGTTAAGCGTTTATTGCCGTTTTGCCACAAGAAATATGCCCCCAACTGGTCTAGCGAAAAATTACAAAAAAAAATTGTCTTTCATTAAGCAGCTGTTGTTTGTTGTAATCTTCTCTTTTTCTCTTTATCCGCTTCTTATTGAATAAGACTATTTTTCTATATTTTTTATTTTATTTTAGTTTTATGCAGCCATCATTTCATCGTCCATTTTAAAGCAGCATATTTTCAAAATCACATTTTTTATTGCGTTTTTGGTTTATTTTTATTGTTATTGCTTAAAGGCATAAAATTATTGCGTTGCTATTTAATGAGTGAGTTTTATATGTACAATATGATGCGCTATTCTTTATTTCTTTACCATATTAATTAAATAAGTTCTTCGCACAAAAATAGTCCGCATAAATAAATGCATGTATGCTATATTCATTTTAAAAAATTACACACAACTGCATTTATGTATAAATGTAAGTGCGAATATGCATCTATTATAATTTAAATTTCATCTATGCTGTTGCTTACTATTTACTATTTTTATATAGAACGAAATAAAATCACATACGCACAAGCATTCACACTAGGTATGCCTATTTTTAGAACTTTTTGATCCCCGAGTTTTCTGGCATTTAAATATACAAGATCCTGAAATTAGTCTCAATTTTATAAAATTCTTTAAAAATATTTTTTTAATACTTTATAATTTTTAAAGAGTTCATTTTTTTAATAATCAAGTGACTATTACAAAATATAAGCATTTGGCATACATATTTGCAAAAGTAAAATAATAATTCGAATAAGTTATTAATGGAATAATAATTTTGCATGAATAAAATTTGCTTATTCTTCGAGATTTAAAGACAAAGGATTAAATTTGAACACTTTCGTGGTCAAGTAAGATCTTAAAAAAACAAAAATAAAACCGTGTTTAAAATTTATTACTTCCTGATGAAAAACATTGTTAGCTTCAGCTTCTATTCTGACAATTAATTAAATCATATACACAGATTTTATACTTGTTAGGCTTATTGTTAAATAGGATTAGCAAAATATTTTTTTGAATACTTTGTGAAAGGATAAAGGACAAAATTTGACCATATTCGTGGCCACGTCAATCATAAGTAACTCCAATTAAGTGTTTGATCTTTTAAAAAAAAAAACAGTGTTTAAAATTTATTCCTCCCTGATGTTAGCTTCAGTTTCTATTCTGACAATTAATTAAATCATATACACTGATTTCATACTTGTATGGCTATTATTAAAAAGGATTGGGAAAATATTTTTTTGAATATTTTGTGAATACTTTGTTCATAAATGCTGATAAAAATAATCAATAAAATCAAATCATTCTTTTTAATAAATCCGTAAAAATCACAGTACCCATTGTCGTTAATCGGAAACATTATGGCGGCATCAAGGGATTGGCATCACTAGGGTGTTTATAGATATTATTAATGCACCATACAAACCACCAAATTCAAGCGGAGACAACAAAGGAAACTTTACAGGACTTTTGTAAATACATACCATCATCATCATCATTCTTTTACCCTACACTCTACGAGTAGATGATATACTAAGTTCATTGGCACGTTTGTAACACTCATAATGATGAATGATACAATGTTTGGAATTCTGTAGAACTACTATCAGACTTGGATAGTGTTTTCGTGTGAATAATTTTATATTTTACGCACAAACATGTAATGCTTTGAGGTTGAAATTCGGCACATGAGCTTATTTTCACCAACAAAAAATTATGACCGAATAAAGAAGTACGTGTGTTCTTTCAAATGTCATTTTGTTTGCCTTTTATAGTGTAGGGTATATCTAAGCTTCCATATTACCGAAGTTAATTCATTTAAACATTACTTTGTTATGTCTTTGTTCTTTTCATTTGCCATTGTTGAACATTCTGCATATGATTGTTTACATGAAAGAGATGTGTCAATGAAGGTAGACAAGTTGAATGTTCTTATTAATGGATATTCTTTTCTGAACCATTGTGTTTATATGAAATTTTAAAGAATGTTATATCAATTTTTAGGTTTTTTTGTTCTTATTACTAGCATTTACATAAAACATGCATACATCTCTTTATTAAATGTTCAGAATTTTTATAAGTTCATAAAAAAGCTGAAGGTCATTAAATATTATAAATAATTCAATATTTAGATAAAATAGAAGAAAGCAAAAAAAAAAATCAAACAATTTCAAATATACTATTTAAATTTGAAATTATGCGCTTTCAAGTATTAAGATATTGTACGAGTATTTCTACAAAACTTATTGTATTTTTCGTTTTTCGTTTCTTGTTCACAAAAACATTTTTTTAAGGTTAATGATATGAGTAAATATATTGTATATACTAGAGAATTAATTAAACATGATTGTATGTGTGCTGTATTAGAAGAATATTATAAAGAAGGGGAAATCTAATAACAAGAAGCGTGTTTTGAATTTCCAATTTTCTAATGCCTTTATTCGATTTACATACTATGTATCTATATTTTGCATTTGTATTGAATGCGCAATTAATAATTGCTTTGATTACAACTGGCAAAAGCAACAAAATGCGTCTTTCCTGACAAGGAATTAAAATAATAATAATAATAAGAATAATAATAATAATAATAATAAATAATAATAATAATAATAATAATAATGATAATGTCAATGAAGAAAGAAGCAAAAAAAAAAAAAAACAAAGAAAATTCAATTGCATTTGATGCAATTATTATAATCGCAAAAACAGCGGTCTGCAACTATTTTATGCAGCACGTAGTCAATCAAATTGTAATTATAGAGAAGTTTAAATTTAATTGGCTTGTGCTATGCACAATTATCTTCATGTACAATTGTAAATATACATATGTACATGCATGTACGTATATGAATATATTTATAAAAAGCTTGGTGGCAAATAATCAATAATCTACTAAGTTGAGTTAGCAATGAATTTAGTTACAAGCACCATTATGTCTGGCGTTTTAGGCTACACATTGCATTGTCAAAATATTTTGTTCTGCAAACTCTTCAGTATAAAAGCTCAATTATTGAAACTTAACGTAACTTAACTTGATTTGGAAGTCAAATAACATTAGACTTCTTTGCTAAGTTATGTTTAAAGTGTTCAGACACATAACCCATAAAACAGATATTAACTGACAGTTTGTCTGTGCTAAATTTCTATAATTGAGAATTAAATCTTCATTTAGTGGAATTTCCCCAAAAAAAAAATACTTGTACCATATTCATGAATATTGATTATCCATGTGTGAAAGCATTGACAAATACATTTTCCTATATTACTATGATCTAAGCATTTATAAATTTGTGTATTGTTTTCTACTGCCCTTTGTATTTGCTCTTGACATGATATGAAATGGCGAATATTGGACCTTATTAAGTTGATTATGCACAGGGAGTTATGTTTCTTTTAATAAATCGTCAGCTGTTTAACAATTCTAGCGTTGCCACATCAAAGTGTTTTTGAAATAATGTTACCAGAATATTGTACAAATGAAATGAAATGAGTAGCGTTACCGAAGTAAGCGATTCCCATACATATACAACAGTTTCAATCGAATTTCTCTAACTGCATACACATTTAGATAAAAAGTATATTAAAACGTATGTAATCGTATTATAAAATTATTATTATTAACATATACGGGCTGTTGTAGTTCTGATACTAAGTATGTAATAATTTATAAAAAAAAAATAGTAATAATTACCCATATCAAAAAAAAAAAAAAAATAATGAACTCTAATTGTTGTAGTTAATATTCAGAAGAAACTACTACTAAACAACAACTAAAACCGCTTAATATTTTAACGTTTACACGCATATTTATATGAACACACCAAGCAAGTCATCGCTTAAAACCCGTAATTTAATCAGCTGATTATTAACAAGAATAAGGAAAAATATATACAAATGATTGGTTGATGTTGGAGAGTTTTGAAAAAAAAGAGGGTAATTATACTTAATAAATTAAATTTAAATTTAAAAGAACAAAAGCGTGTTCAACAGAGTTGGATTTCAAACCGTAGAACTTTATTTTTAGAAAATCTATTGTATATGCGATTCCTTTGCATCACATTCTTGAACATCACCATAAAAACAGAAGTCATTCTTTCTCTTTTTGACTATTTTCTACTTTTTCACCTACCACTTTTTTCCTACAAAGAGCCATTAATAGTGACATTAAAAGAAATTGTTTTCATTGTTTACATTTTATGATACCTTTAGTACTCAGTAAAATGGCAATATCACTATAACTTTGCTAATCACATTATAAAGTAAAATAACTTAGTTTTACTACACGTTATTTCATTTGCTCCAATAAACTAAAATAAAAATTCCAAAAATTGGGATTTACCTACAGTATGGCATCTCTCAAAAGAATGATTTTCAAGCAGCTGCAGTCATTAATCTCTTCAAACTTCTCTTTGTTTTAATTTATTTTGATTTTGTTTTTGTTATTTGCTTAAAGTGATTATGCCTTGCTTCCTTGCTTTTACTTTGACAAATTAAAATTAATTGATGATATTTCAGAAAATCAATTATGTCAATTATAGGAAATATGAAATGTGTTAAAACACAAGACAAATTTTTTTCATTCGCAATCAAAAACAGAAAAGTAAACCAAATCAAATTTAAACTTACGAAACAACAGCACCAACCAGCCCTAACATAAACACAGTGAAAAGAAAAAAAAAAATAAGAGATTACCAAAAACTGGATTTATTTTCACTGCGCACTTCCTCTAATTTTTCACTTTTGATTAATTCATTAATTACACTGTAATTTTGAAACATACGTAAATCTTCTATTTTATAATAGACATTTCTTGATATTTCAAATATTTTAACAGATTTCAAATTGTTAAAATTCACACCAGAAATTTTGCTGAAAGACGGAAAAATTGATTGCAAACTGAGTTAAAAGTGGATTTGAGATATAAAATAAGAGACACACATATATAATAAGTAAGAGTGAGAGAGAGAGAGAGAGCATGCGAAACAAATAGACAAATGAAAAAAATTTATATATAATAATAAATAAAGGCAGTGTTGTCAGCTTTTCATTATCTGCGATATTTACCCGTAATTGTAATATGTGTACCCCAGATGTTATATTAACGTTTATGCTGTTGTTTAAATAAATTAAGTTGTTCAACCAATTCAAACCATCTTAGAAGATTTCGCAATTATATTTTTGCTTTTTAAGTAAAGTGCCTTTTAAAAGTCTGATAAATTATTTGACTGATAGAAAATTGTGTCTGATAAATAAAATGTGTTTTTTGCATATCTGAAAAAAAAAAAATAAATATGTGGCACTTAAAGCCCCAAAGGGCTTATTGGCCGAGCTTCTCTTCCATTACTGTTGTGCGTCTTAAATTTTGGACAGTATTAGAATGGACCTACTTATTTTAGCCGGTTCCGAACGGCAGAACACTTGTGACATCACTTTTTCTGAGCTTTGTCACAGAGTTCTTTTAGAAGCTTTTTCATGGCAAGTTGTTACTGTCGGAAGAATTGCCAATTGCTTGCCGACAGGTGGGTACCGTTCGAAAGAAAAATCTTTTTGATATTAAATTTGTTATGCATCAGCCGGGTATTGAACCACGACCTACAGATCAGAAGGCGAACACACTAACCACTGAGATACGGCATATCTGAAATAGTGTCCCTTAAACGAGTAAGACGGAAATTGCACTTTTTTATTGAAACAATCAAAACATATCATATATTCTCTTGTAGCAAAGTGAATTTGATTGAAAGCCATTCTTTAACATGATTTTTTAAATAAATTAAATTACAATATTAGCCCTACTTTTTAAAAATAATTAATGGCTTTTTGCAAATTTAGCAACACTTCAGTAACCGCGTATAAACACGGTTCGGAAGGTTTCGAAATATTTTTTATAATTTCCGCATAACCTACACAATCAGTTGCCGATTGAAACTGGACATAATTTAATTAAAAATTTAAGGGAATGAATGGTATTCCAAACTATTCAATTAGCACGAATTGAAAGTGACAACACTGGTAACGTTTGCTTTTACAGCTGTCCTTGGCTATTGTTTTTCTTTGCTTCTGCTTTTATTTCTCACTTCTGTTTCCTCTAGTGTTGCCACATTTATGAAATATTAAATAAATCTTTTGTCACTTGAGGAATAGTTACAAGGCCTTTATTTTTCTTCTTGCATGTGTTGAACATATTCTGAGAATATTTGTTAAACGTAGATAACGATGTTAATCGTTGAGAGTTGTTGGGTACCAGTTTCTGAGCTAGCATTTTTTCATTAAATTGTATATTCGGTAAGAGTAAAATTTAGACTTTCAAAAAATGATTCTTCTGCACTACAATACTCGGACTCATATGTCCACACGCCTAACTATCATATATTTTGTTATTTTATGTATATATTTTTAGCAATACTTTTAAATTTGAGATATTATTATCTTGTGTAATGAGCAAAACAATATTAAATGGCAACACTATCAATCAGGGAATGAAATGAGTCTCGTTTTTGAACTCTCTGAAATGCACAAAAGCGTGTTGTAAAAAGATGGTGTTAATACAGTGGTGGAATCGTATAATTCACTATCGAACAAAAATGATAAAATGTAAATGCTTGGTACTGGTTTGAACATTAGTTCGATATTCGAATCTGAATTATTTGCTATTGTCAATTTACTTTCAGACCTTCGAGGCTTTCAATGCCAAATATGTACTTATGTATCTACACATAAAACAAACAGCGCAAGTGTAAATAATATTAAGTATTAGTAAAGAATTAAAATGATAATTAAAGTGATATGTATACACAACGTATTTGACATTACGAAATTCATTGAATGATGAAGAGAAATATAGACTTGAGTAAAAATTTGTAGATGAGTTAAAACGATTATGTGAATAAGAGCACTAAGTGATAAAGCAATACAAACAAAAACTCAGCAAACACAAAGAAAAAGAAATTAAATGATTTTCCTCTTCCTCTTTTTCTTCAAAAATTCTGAAAGATTTTCAATTTTTTTTATCGAAATCCATGATGATGATCCAAATCTAAAATTGAAAATGATCCAACAATTAAGAATAAAATCGATGTGTTGGAATTCAGGAAGCATAAAATTGTAACTGCGTAATTGGTAATGGTGAGGGTGCTAAATTGAATAGGTAAACAAGAAAAAGCAAATGTACGTAATACATAAGCAGCAACAGCAGTTATTGTGATATACATACACACATGTATTTGCCATAAAAACTAAGCTCAGTTCTTTTAAATACAATTTTGAATTACCAAACCAAAAGGCAATGAAATAAAATATAGCAAAGTAAATCAATAAATTTATTACTCAGAGCAGTCAGTAATTGAAGGGAAGGAAAAATGCAATTATGGAATACAGAAAGTGGAAGGGGGAGATCAGACAAAAATTGTACTTACATTCTTATACGTTTGCTTTTTTCAAACTACAAAAATCCTTGAAATTTTATTCTTTAGGTTTTTTTCTTGTACAATTTTCTCGGAAAAGTATTTTTTTTTTATTATTTATTAGTATTCTGTTTTTTCATTTGATTTTCTTCACGTTGTTTCTGTAATTCATTTTGTTTTAAATAGTATTTGTTTTGTTTATTAATATTAATTTTTCACTTTTATTACTAAAATTTTTCACAAACAATTTGATCACACTACTTGCAAAATCGAATCTCCTTTATGCCCATTCGTTGTTTTCTATTCACCAGCTGACAAACGACAGTCGACAATAAATCTGAAAAAAATCTGACTCTCTGCAACTTCGTTTTTGTCTCCTCTTTCTTGACTGATTATCTGTGTTTATTTTTCTATCCGTAATGTCACAGGGTTGCATTTGGCTTTAAGTTATTTATAAAAATCTTCCAAAGAAATTTATCAAATGTATCGCATGAAGTCGTATCGCATTGAAATTAGATTTCCGTAAACGCTAATAAACTATTGAGACGTAAGGAATTTACACAATTTTGATACTCTCAACAATTACACTTTCAATTTGTTATTATTGTGAACAATGTCTAAATTCTAAATATAATAATAAACAATGGATATAAAATATAAAACACAATAAATTAATTATTATTCATTTAATAGCATGTGAGGATATTACCATGTTAATTCCTTCTTTCCCACAAATATTAGTGCTGTAGTTGTGGAGAAACTGCACAACTCATTGATGGCAACTTTGCGATTGAAGTTTTCGGATTCTGCACTATTATGTAATATTCTGCAAAAATTTTTAAGATATATGCGTCTCGCATTCTTCAATTGTGAAAAAAATATTAGTAGTGAAAAAAAAAGATAAATATTATTGCAAAAATCCGATAGGTGGTACAAGCACATTGTTGCGAACAAGTATATAAGAAAAGTTGCAGGGTGATTTTAGCTGTAGTTTTCATTGTGTACGATTAATTAACACGGATAGCTCAGGCATTATACTATATGAGTAGGAAAGAGTGAGCTAGGTATAACATTTTATCACATACGCTACGTTGATAATCTACGTTACGTTACTTTTCAATCCGTTTTGACTAATCGCTATTTTGGCTTTTATATGAAACAGATCAGTTCAGCTGATCCGTTACCTACCGATACGTTTTGACTAATCGCACTATAACATTTTTAACTCTATGAAGTGTTGTCTTTCTAATCTGCTAATTGTGACTAGATATGATTTTGTTTTATTCATGCGAAATTTTAGTAGGGTAGCGGGCATCACTAAAGAAATGTTTCCATTTAAAAGGGTAACATTTTATTTTAAAAAGAAAACGTTATTAAATTATCCAGAGAGATATGGAACTGAGCAGTTACGATTGGCATTTCAAACTCCTAATGGCGCGACCCCATAAGCCCCACAAAATATGCTACGAATCGAGTAATCACGTACATTCATACGGATATTACTTATGTCACAGTCAATTAGATATATTGATATTGTGAATTGCGCTTTATGATTATGGCTTATATATTTGTCTTGTTTCAACACATGTATTGATTAAATTTCTTAATATATGCAAAAATAAGCAAAAACATTCGCATTTGTTTTGCTGCTTTGTTATGAGGCGGCAATGTAATGAAAATTTTTATAAATATTGCAATTATTATTATTACTACAAATGCGTATACAGTGAATTTTATCAAGTTATTACACATTGTGTTTTTTTAAGGAATCTATAAGCAATAAATAGAGAAGAATATGTTCAAAGAAAAAAAGATTGCTTCGTAATTACTGTCAATATATAATATGTGAAGGGAGACGGACAAAATTAGAAATAATTCGATAATTTCAAAATTCTGGTAAGAATCGGAGAATAACACATAAATAGGTTTTAGTGTAAGTGCATATTGTGTGAAATAATTTCATTTGCAAATACTTACCGCGTACATATATACTTGAATTATTCAATTTTGTTCGCATTGTGTGATTGATTGTGCGAAATCATCCTCGGGGGTGATATTTAATCACCATCTGGCTGAATGTCTTGCTGTTGTATCCACAATCAGTAAACTGTCCATAAAAAAATGAATTGTCGTCATTGTACGCTTATCGTCTTTGCGCTTTTGACTACACTCTTCTCCTCTTCGATCAAAACACTTGTCCATGACCACTTTTACTCGAAGAGAACAACAATAACAAAAATCGCCTGATTCAATTCATATATTATTGGGAGGGAAAAAAAACAACAAACATTTAATAATTTATTATTGACTAGTACGCTTTGTCTGGTTTTTACCAAAAGAAAAAAGAGCATATTGAGGGCTTGTGCGTTGTATATACATACATACGTAGTATTTCTCTTTATCCACTTTCTCATCGTCGTAACAACTGCATAGTGTGTTTTTCGGAATTGATTTTTGGTGTATTTGTAAAAATATAGATTTTATGTGCTTTTATAAGAATATTAAATAAATTGTGTGATATATTTGTGTTCTTGATGATAGTAGTAAAGTGTGTATTTTGTTGTGACAAAGTATTTGACCTGGCAAATATTTTAAGGTAGCCAACTACCTTTAGTATCGATTCCTGTAGCATGTGCTTGTCGTTGAAAATCAATGGAAGAAAAAATATCACTTTAGCTTTAGGAAAATGGAATAATACTTAATGATTTGTAGTTTCATTGTAAATGGCCTGATATTTCTTCCCCAACATAATATTCTTCATACAAATTCTTTGAAGTGATTCATGTGATTTATTTACTTTATTCCCACCGTCTAATGCGTTTCTGTCTTCTGTTTCAGATGTTTTTTCGAAAATTTGCAAGCGCATAAAACCACAGCAAAAAATCAAATCAAATGGTGTTAAAAGATTGTAATACTACGTAAAGCAAGGAGACAGAGCGAGAGAAAGAGAGAGTATATGTGAGAGAGGGAGTAAGAGAGAGACACAGAAAGCAAAACAGCTTGAGAAATCGCAGTAATCCGTATATGTATGTGTAGGAGAGCCAAGCAAAAATCCGCTGATCTTCACTAGAGGCAGTAGAATATCAGCTGCTGTGGTAAAAACTACACCTTCGCACTATAGTAATTGAGAGGTGTAGCAAAACGTGTACACGTTTTGGGTAAAACGTGAAAATAGAAACCACCAATATACGAACAATTAAATAAACGGAAAAGATAATTAAAGAATTCACTAAAGTAAAGGCGTTAAAAGGCAGTACTTATATGAGCTGTTCAACTGAATCATTCAACAAGAAATTATTCACAAAATCAAAATTGTATAATTAAGCAAAAGCTAATCTGAAAAATGACAACATCAACATTGAAAACTGAACGTTCAGCCACAGGAGAAAATACTTCACCACCTAACGATGTAGATATAAATGCCGGTGGTGGTGGTGGAGGTAATAATGATAGCAATGGTGATTCTTTATCTAATTTCGGTGTGACAAGAAAAGATTCTGAAGACAATGCTTGGTCTTCAAGTGGTTATAATTATCTTAATCCATTCGTACATCGACTACAAATTGATAATGGCATCGATATGGCAAAAGTAAGTGGAGTCGACTAATTGCATACAATCGTATTCTCACACCTTGAGCTATGATGTGTAGTACAAATTATTTAATTAGCTATGGATATTTGAGGGACATACAATAATTGATTTTCGCTCATAGCTATGCATTTAATAAGTGAATGTTTTTTTTTTTTTTTTGTTATTGCTGTTGCTCAGAGAATTTTGATATAATTGCTCACGATAAATACTACATATTTGATAGTATTTTTATTTATCATGAATGTATGTGTTTTTTCTGTTGTTATTTGTTGTTTTTTAAAGAAGATTCGAAGAAGATAAAATCGTATGATTTTTAGCTGGTATACTTTGTTGGGTAGGCGGCTTGTGGTGGCGTGTATACTAATCACTATACTATCGAGGAATTTCTATAAAAATGAATATGCATTTATATCCAATGCATATATGTTTGTCGATATATGCACATTTATATTTATGAATTGCTAATTAGTTAGTATATAATTCTTTAGGACAAGTTTTAGATTAAGCACATGAATCATAAACATGTTTTACTCTTATTTTCAACCAAAAGTGTGTGAAATAGGGTCACATTATAAATTCTATATTGTTATTTATATTCATTATCAACTCAGAAACGGTTTTGTTTACTTTTGCTTAATTCTCAATACTCTTATGAATCACAAAACTAGCCATGTGCACTTAATTTGCATATTATATTTATATATATAGCTATTACAAAATTTCTAAATTGGTGAATGATTGTGATTTTGTTTCCATACTATACCTCGTATATATATATATGATATTTTTCGCTCTTTGCATTTATTTATTTACATTATATTATTTAATTTTCAATGTCATCGATCCCATAGGTCAAGGCTTTCATTATATGTATTGAATACTCGTGCTAATGTTACACATTTTCAGCATATCTACTATTTATCTAAAGTTTATTAGCTTCATTTTGGTGTGTTTGATTTAATTCAACGTATGATTAGATAACCTTAATATTATCTATGTATATATGATTTAGAATTTTTAAAATTGAATAATATTTAAACACAAATGACAAGACAAGTAGTTGAAGTATAAGTAAAAGCGCGTTATTAGAAAGTATTATGTATGCATAAACTTGTTTAGAATATATGAACTTTTAAAATTGCATTGTATCAGATACTACAAGTACTCCAAATACTATATAAAATATATATAAACATGAAAAATTTCTATGAATATTCAAATTGCTTTTTAAATTCTATAAAACTTAAACTTATATTAAATTACTTCTTTTAGATAAGTGGACTATTGCTAGCTGAGCGCGAGTAAGAATAATGTTTTTGTACATTTGTAGAAATTTTTTGAAAGTATAGCAGCTAAGCATGATTTAGTATGTAGATTTTTTAATGGTTCAATAGATGTTCCGTATCCATAATTCCATGTTTGGACTGAATTTTACTTTTGAATAATTTTGTTCAAAAATCCACAATTAAGGCATAGAAAAGTGAAGAAAAAATAGTTTGACAATATACAAATCGTTTTGCTTTTTGATGGGAAATTGTATTCTATAATATCAATTTTCAATAAATTGTTTTTGGGGGAAATAAATCATAATCATATTTTCGTATCTTAATGATTATCGCCCTATAAAGACGTCATAAGAAGCGTTAAATGCGTGCGTATCATATTAAAGTATGCAAAAAAATATGAAAAGGCAATTTACACACTCATATGGCTCAGTCGTTCCATGTATAATATAAAATAAACAAATTTAATCTACATTTTTGTTCTTTCTCTTTTATAGATTTATGTTCTCACAGTTTTATTACTACCGATACGAGTAATGGGTTGTGTAGTCTCACTGGTTACTGCTTGGATGTTTGCCTGTATTGGTATTTATGGCATGACTTTGGATGATATAAAACAAAAACCATTTTCTGGCTGGCGCAAGTAAGTATATGCATATATGAAATTTGTTGTTATATGGACAATTTTTAATAATTCTACCTACACCACTTGCATAGAAAAGTTCAATGGATTACTGCTACTGCTATGCGTATGGTTTATGCTTCTAGCTCATTTCATTATATCACATTAAAAGGTCAGCGTGCGTCGTCAAAAGAGGCTCCCATATTGGTTGTAGCACCACATTCATCATATATCGATTCGATAATAGTAGTTGCAACGGGACCACCGTCGATTGTGGCTAAACAGGCGACTTCAGAAATACCACTTTTAGGGAGTAAGTTGTGAAAATGATTTCTTTTGTTCAATATGAAAATATATAGTTATTTTTTTCCGTATAGAAATAATTAATTTTGCACAACCCATATATGTACAACGTGAAGATCCCAATTCGCGTCAGAATACAATACGTGAGATTGTACAACGTGCGCGCTCAGTCGAAGAATGGCCACAAGTTGTAATCTTTGCAGAAGGCACATGTACCAATCGTAAAGCATTAATTAAATTTAAAGCTGGAGCATTTTATCCTGGCGTACCGGTACAACCTGTTCTGTTGAAATATCCCAACAAATATGATACATTCACTTGGACGTGGGATGGTCCTGGCATGTAAATACATACTGAATTTTATAATCAAATTAATAATTGAAGAAATAATTGATTTTTGTTTTTTTAATTGTCTTTTAGTTTACGCCTAATATGGCTGACCATGGCACAATTTTATAATCGTTGTGAGATTGAATTTCTACCTGTTTATACACCGTCAGAGGAAGAAAAGTCCGATGCTAATTTGTATGCGAAAAATGTGCGTGAAGTAATGGCAAAGTGTGTATCTCATCTTGCTTATGAAAAATATGTTCTAATTTTTATATTTATTATTATTATTTTGTTGTCTTCCATCCTCATCACCATTAAGAGCACTCGGTGTACCCACTTCGGAGTATTCGTTTGAAGATGTCATCATGATGAATCGTGCTAAAGATATGAAAATACCGTTTCCTGGTGATATTGTTGAAATTGAACGAACCCTCTACAAATTGGGGTAACAAATTTGTTTGATTGAATAGTATTTAAGACATGTATTTTAAATTTTCCCTCGCTTTTTTACAGTTTACTTGAATCATCTCGCGACACAGAAATAGCAAACGATTTTCTAAGCATGTCCCATACTGATAAACTTGATATAATCACATTTTCGGAATTATTGAAAATTGATCTTAAAAATACATACTTACATCAGCTTTTCTCGCTTCTCGATCATGTAAGCTTCAATTTGATTAATTGCATTTCATTATATGTACATATGTATATACAGTAAGGTGGGTTAAATTTATAATTATAAAATTGGAATCATTTCAAGCATTTCTTCCCAAATAAGCATAATGTAATTCCTGATTGGGACCCGACCATATTTTCATTTTTAATGTGCTCTATAAAAGCCTCAATTTTGCAGAGGAGCTCTCCTAAGAACTGGAAGTAGGGGGTGAGTTTGTTTCGAGGAAATGTTGAGGAGGAAAAATTAATACGAGTCGGCCATTCTAGGTGCGATTTCTGGGCATTTTTTCGGACATTTTTTCGGAAGTTCCCTTAAGTGGTGAAGATAGGGGCTACGTAAGTTCGGAGGAAATGTTTACGAAGAAAAATTATTAGAGGTCAATTATACATTTCACCGCTCTATGGGTAATTTCTGGGGTCATTTGTCCATTTTAAAACTCCCATTTCTGCAAACATATTTGCGCTCTATCTCTTTAAGGGTACTCTCTTAGAAAATAGACGTAAAACAACTGAAAATCAATAAAAGCTTTACAGAACGCGGCCCTAGAACGGTGAAATGTGTGATCGAAGCTATTTATTTTTTTCCCCTAAATATTTCCTCCGAAATTACCCTCGATCTCCACCCTTTAAGAGGAGTGCCGTACAAAATTAACGAAAACACACTTGAAAATCAATAACTGTCCAAGAACCACTCCTAGATTAGTGGAATGTATGACATACTTCAATTAGTTTTGCCTCCTGAACATTTCCTTCCAGCGTACTTACCTCCTATCTTCACTAATTAGTGGGGTTCCCCTATAAAATTTGTGATTTTGTAAAAAAAAGTACTGAAAAAGCGAAGAAATGCTTGGAATTATTAACAATTTTATATTTTGGTGGGTGCCGTAGCTCAGTGGTTAGTGTGTTCGCCTTCTGATCTGTAGGTCGGCATCTGTAGGTAGGCATCAGCCGGGGATTGAACCACATCAAATTTAATATCGATAAGATTTTTCTTTCGAATGGTACCCACCTGTCGGCAAGCAATTGGCAATTCTTCCGACAGTAACAACTTGCCATGAAAAAGCTTCTAAAAGAACTCTGTGACAAAGCTCAGAAAAAGTGATGTCACAAGTGTTCTGCCGTTCGGAACCGGTTAAAATAAGTAGATCCCTTCTAATACTGTCCAAATTTAAGACGTACAACAGTAATGGAAGAGAAGCTCGGCCAATGAGCCCTTTGGGGCTTTAAGTGACACATATTTTTTTTTTGGTGAGCTAATTCTACTCTAAATTAAATTTAACCTACCTTAATATACAGATATTGTTGAAATATTCTGTAAAATTATTTATTATTGCTAAAATTTTATCATTCTATTCAATACAGCATCATGTTGGTACCGTTAGCTTAAAGAGTTTTCTCTTATGTTCATTCTTTTGTAAATTCAAAAATGATGAAGCCATCACTTTTTTGCGCCATATAACAAATGTAAGTAGACAGTACAGTATAATCACCCCTATCATCGTAGTAGAGCCCTTGGCTTTATCGAAAATTTATAAATCTGATTTAATTAGACTTGACATTTCAGTCTAGTGAGATAAATCAATATATAAAATCCAAGGGTCTGTTGTTATAGTCAAATTTAAGATCATCTTGAAGTTAGAATCGACAGAATTTGACAGATTTTTGCATTGGAAATATGTCAAACAAGTCGATTATAACTGTACATGGTTGCCGTAGAATTTAATGCGATTTAAATTTCATTTGTGAAATATTCAATCAATTATGTCGTTTCTGTGATCTGTGATTATGTCGTTCTGCGATCGAATTCTACGAAAACCGTCTACATTCAGTTCCATAAAATCGATGATCGTGGTGATTTTTTTCTCATATTTTAATCATTTTAAATATGCCTAAATCTATATTCCAGTTGTATTCAGAATCAAATCATAGTATTACTCGCCAACAGTTGACAAAAATCCTACGTCACTGTTCAAAGATGACACCAGCCAAATGTGATGCATTGTTTATTGCTATTGATCAATCGAACAAAGGATTAATTTCATTTGGTATGATGGTAGTTGAAAATATACATACATTACTCTTAGAACCTGTTTCCTTTTTCGTTTTTAGATGATTTGGAAAATTACACTAGAAACCTGCCAGAGTACAAAATATTTTACAAAAAACAGGAACACATACGACGCGAATTTAAAGATTAATATTGCGAATATGAAGGTGAAAAAAAGAAACACGCATAGTCATACTGTTTTATTGAATACGATATGGATTCGTTCTATAGAATAGTGTATGATGTAAATTGTGTTTTCGGAAGTGGGTACTACTACTCGAAAGTTATATTTGTAATTGGTCTGGCATTTGTATTGCAGGTTTTAGTATATTAACGAACGACGATTAGTTGATAGCAATCAGAAAATGGGGCATTGTGCGGTGATAATTATTGTGAGGTAATGATGTACACATTTTTTGCCACAGCATACATTTCACCCCATCATTGCTCCATTTGCACTTTTATAAACTCCATTTGTTTAGATGATAAACGCAATTGATGTGCTAAATATTAAAAATTTATTTATAATCATATTTATTATTAGATTAAATTATGTACAATATAATGTTATGTATATAAGTGTGTATGTGTGCAACAGGGCTTGATATCGGCATCAATTAAATTTTCAATATTAAACAACAGATTCGATTATATTTTGTATTGACTAAAAATTCAAAATATTCAACATATACGGAGGGAATCATCATCGTCAAACTATTGCAATCAGTAAAGGTTTTTATTTTTGAAAAAAATTAATAATTGTTATTGCTTTAAAATATTTATGATGCTGTGTAAAAATCTGAAATTTCTACTGACATAGTCATTTACAATAGAACATTTTTAATTTTTCTTACCATCTTTCAAAATAGACATTCGTTTACAATGAGGACACGCTAACGAATTTATGATAAAAAAAAAAACAAATAAAGATCCGAGATGTAAAATATTCTATTCCTATTATACGCACTTTTGCATTCATCATAGTTTTGTTCAATTAATACATATACCATATGAAATATTTATATAGAATTGAATGTGTGCTACTTATTTATTTTTGAATTCTCTAATTTATCATCGTTTGTTTGCTGCTAATTAAACGATGAGAACAAAAAAAAAAAAAAAGAAGCAAACAAATTAATTTAGTGATCGTACTTAAGTAGTCAATTAACATAATTAGTCAATGGCATATTGACACACACTACATATTTCGTTAAATAATTTTAAGTTACATATTTATTTATTTTCATTTTTCCATTAACATTCACATTAAATACACAAGAAGACGAGTAATATGTCGTATATTTAGTCTTTTAGAAGATCGGTATTTATATGTATACTCTATGCTTATTAGAAATTATATATATATATATATATATATATATATATATATATATATATATATATATATATATATGTATATGTTATAATTATTGATATTATATTTATAGAATTATAGAATTGTAAATAAATATAATGTAAAGAAAAACTATTTGAATGAAAACATAAATCTAAAATGATTAAAGTCACGCAGAAGATTATTGAGTTTTGTTTTTATTTATGTACACACAATAATATTTTTTTAATATTGTTCTCTGTATTAGAGTATTGTTAAATTTAATTTGATAAATTTACAATTGTATCATTTGTACAATTACCAAAAATGTAGACAACAACAATTTATTCAATTGATGCTTAATTTGATACGAGTCAAGGTTGTGGAATATTTTCATATTGCATAAGAATTACCTGAGCGCATGTTCTCAATGTTGACGAGAGGGCTTGTTGGTTAAACATTGTTTTGTATTTTTAAATTTTAATTACAATATAAAAAAAATAGTCATCACATGAAATTTCACATTGACTCCTCCTCCACCCTGAAGATTAATAGCTTTACTAGCCTACTTCAATGGGTAGAAATTTCCTTTCACCATGCAAATATCTTCAATCATTTTCACACTGAAACTACAGTGGACCAAGATTCTCATTCCAAATGAAATTTCTTACCTTTCTGAGGGGACACACTTAGGCCAGAAAGGCCCATTGTGATACCACCGAGCTTCTCTTTCAATAATAGCATTAGAAGGCACCTACTTATATCAGCCGGTTCCGAACGGCAGAACCCTTCTGATATCACATTAACTTAGTTTTGTCACAGGGCTCTTTTAAGAAGCATTTTTGGCAAATTGTTACTGCCGGAAAAATTGCCAATTCTTGCAGGCACCGTTCGAAAGAAAAATCTTTTCGATATTACATTTTTTTATTCTTCAGCTGGGGATTGAACCCACGACCTACAGATCAAAAGGTCAACGCACTAACCACTGAGCTACGGCACCCACATATTCAGAGTTATCCTAAACAAATTTTCGCATGAATGTTTTCACTTGTCAGCAATGCAATTGTCTCGTTATTCAGAATAGAATCTGTAGGACACAACGTGGTTGAAAACAGGAAAAAGCTGATAGGGAGCAATCTCTATGTAACAAAAAAAAAATTGTAAAAAATTAAATGACCGCCACAAAATTTCAGGTATACTTTGGAGAAACGGACATTACGTCCATGAAAAATGGTAGTAAGAGGATTTTCAGGATCAAGTGGATCAAATTTGAGGTTCAAATCGTAAAAAATGAAATGGCAGCTGCTGTTACGATCACGAAAAGTAGTAGTAAAAGACTTTATGAGGCCAAGGACTTTAAATTTGAGGTCAAAATCGTAAAAAATGAAATAGCCAGCACAAAATGGTTGACCTACTCTAAAAAAGTGACTAAAAATAATAGTGAGTCGGTTTTTGGAGCCAATGAATTTAAATTGAGGCCAAAATCGAAAAAGAAAAAAAAGGGAATGTCACAAAATGGACCTATTTTAGAAAAAAAGACATTTCGTTCATGAAAAGCAATAGTAAGGAGATTTCGAATACAAGAAAATTAAATTTGAGGTTAAAAGTGTAAAAAAATCTATTGGTTGTCATAATCAAAAATATCAGTGATAAGTTTTTTGGAGTCAAGGAATTCAAATTGTAGGTAAACATTTTTAAAAGGAAATATTGTAAACGTAGTTAAAGCTAAAACCGCAGGTTGTCGCAACCAAGTAAATTTTCTTTTTCAGTCAGTATCTCGGTAACTATATTTTAATATTTTTATAAAGAAAACAATATTTCAACCATTGTAAGAGTGGTTAGTGGCTATTGCCTTACAAAACATACCATTAATATAAAATAAAATAAAATAAAAATGTTTTTCCTAAAAAAAATGTCTGCAATAAATTTTGAGTTATTGTAATTTGCCCTCCGTTTAATATTCTAATTGACTCTATAGTCAATAATTCAATTGTTGTGTATGAGAAATAATAGAAATAAATAATAATATCACATTATAACATATGTAGACATGAGTGCGCGTTTGATCTAAAATAATATGAAAATTACTTGCAAAATTAAATAATGTCACAAACAACAACAAGAACCAGTCCGAATTATCAATAACAAACAATGATCACGCTAAAGACATACGCATGCAGCACCCCAATAATGGGGGCATTGAGGATTATGAGTTTTAACTGGTAATCACCAAATCGTCCAAAAATAATTGAAATATGTGTGGTTGTATATGTGTGAAAATAATATTTTCAAGTATCTATATTATCTACATATGCAAAGTTTTTGAATAAAATTAACATAACTAATTTAAATAGAAAGCGCATGGAAGTAATTCACAACACGCAAACCAATTACAACAAATTTAGTTATGATGATGGTCATCATCGTCATCATATGTGTATATTTGATCGTTTTGTTTCAATTGAAAAGTTTAAGGTTTATGCAATTTATGGCGACTATTGTTGCTACTGTTCTTGCGTTTTTTGTTTTTGCTAGTGCGATTTTCAGCCGGCAAAAATACAAAATTGTCAGACTACACAATACAGTTTCAATCTATTAATATGATGTGTAATTTACTTAGATATTCTAATATTTTTATCTCCATTATGGGACCCTCATTTTAAAAATTTTATACTAACATATATGCACATGCATACGCAGAGATCAGTCATTACAAATATTCAACTACCATCAGTGTGACAATGATGATCGTTCCTGTCCAATGTATGTATATAAATAAACGTATTCACAAATTGATAGAATTTTATATTGTAGTTACAACTAGCTCTCTCTCTTTCTCTCTTTTTTGCTCTCTATTTTATTTCCATATAAATAATATATTGCCACCCACTAATATTCAAATGCGACCCAATAGAAAATTTTGATTGTAATACATTTGTCATTCTTCTTCTTCTTCTTCTTACGTGGCCATAACAACCGATGATCGGTTTAGGCCGAACATATAATGCGGCGCCAGTCTATGTTCTTCTCTGTTCTTCGCTTGCTGGCGCCAATTCGATATTCCAAGCGCCGCCAGGTTACCCAACACTTGGTCCTTCAAACAGAGGTTTGGTCTTCCTCTTCGTCTGCATACTCCAGCGGGTGCCGAATTAAATACCCTCTTCGCTGGAGCGTCTTCTTCCATTCACTCGATATGACCCAGCGTCAGCACAGCCGCTGGATTTTGATTCTCCTTTATGTCAATGTCAGCGTACAGCTCATACAGCACACCGTACCTTATTCGATACTCGTCATCAACGCATATAGGTTTAAAGATCCTGCGCAGAACTTTTCTCTCGAAAATTCCAAGCATCCTTTCATCCGTGGTGGAAATTGTCCAGGCTTCTGCTCCATATGTTACGACAGGAATAGTGAGGGACTTGTAGAGTGTGATTTTCCATCTTCGAGAAAGGGCTCGACTACTCAATTGCTTGCTCAGCCCAAAGCAACACCTGTTAGTAAGAGTTATCCTACGCATGATCTCCAGTCCTCGGGATCTCGGGACTCTTTGTTTGTTGATACTAGGTACTTCGCCAGCAGCATGACACTTTTATTGAAGATTGTGCCATTATGTCGTAAATCTGCAGTACGTATAATTTTCTCCATAATCAGTCCAGTGAAGAAGTCACACGATAACTAATCACCTTGTCTGAAACCTCGTTCGATATTGAACGGAGGGGAGAGGTCCTTCCCAATTTTCACTGCACAACGAGAGTTAAGCAATGTCATTCTGCAAAGTCGAATGAGTTTTTGCAGTTATACCAAATTCAGACATAGTTGTGTAGAAGTAATCTTTTATCGGACTGTCGAAAGCGTCTTTATATTCGACAAATAGGTGATGTGTGTCGATCTGTTTTTCTTAGGTCTTTTCTAGGATTTGGCGTAGTGTGAAAATTTCATCGATGGTGGATTTATTCGCTCTGAAGCCACACTGATAAGGTCCAATCAGGTTGCTGAGCATAGGCTTCAATCTTTCAAATAATACGCACGATAAGACCTTGTATGCGATGCTCAGGAGATTATTCCACGGTAGTTGGCGCAAATTGTGGGGTCTCCTTTCTTATGTATGGAGCAGAGAACACTGAGACTCCAATCATCGGGCATGCTTTCGTCCGCCCATATTCTGCTTATGAGCTGGTGTATGCAGGTGAGCAGCTCATCGCCGCCGGTCTTAAACAACTCGGCAGGCAGGCCATATGCTCCTGCTGCTTTGTTGTTCTTCAGCCTCATTATGGCTGTTTTAACCTCGTCATGGTCGGGTGGTGAAACGTCAACACCATCATCCGTAATTGGGGTGTTCGGGCCGAACCCTCTGCCATATGAAAGAGGTAAATAAAACTCACATTAGTCTGACCATTTGATTGACTTTTATTATCAAATTGTAAAATCTGTAATAATAAAATGGCTATCCCCTAAAATTTTATTGTACTTGACATTTTTTTAGAACTGAATTAAAGCTGTTATTGACCTTAAGTAATAAGCAGATTACTGTGATTGATATGATAATACGTTTAAACATGTATTTGATTAACACATCGATAAATATAGGTAGGTAAGTCTGTACAAAAGGTACTTACTAATAATACAATGACAAGAACCTCATTTTTTTGCGACTCAATTCGGTCGGTATTAAACAAGTATGTTTGTTTTAGTATAACTTCCTTAAAGTTTATTCGATTTCAATGATTCATTTATTCTTTTGCCACAAAATTTTCCTCAAATATATCCACTCCCTATCATCACCCCTTAAGTCCGATACAAAAAACGCAAGATTTTCTTCAAATATACTTACGTCCTATACAAAAAGAACGAAAACTTGTCAAAAAATCAACAAATAACTCCATAACTGAACAGAAATCGCCTAAAGAGCGATGAAATGATTGACTGATTCTAATAAATTTTCCTGCTTAACATATTGCCGAACATGATTACCCCCTAACTGCACCCGATAAGAGGAATCCCATACAAAATAGCTAAAGTAACGTCTGAAAATGCCAATAGCTGATAAAAAATCGCCACTATAGGGGTTCACTTTATGACTAACCCTCATTAATTTTTCTTCCTAAACATTTCTTCCAAACAGCCACATCTTAAAGGGTTTCCATACAAAAGGAACGTAAAAAATCCTAAAATTCGATAAATGTTCCCATAACTAAACAAAAACCATCTCTAGAGCGATGAAATGTATGACTGACTTCCATTAATTTATCTTTTTAGGGACTCATACAAAATGGCCAAAAAAACAACTGCAAATCGACAAATAACAGCAAAATTGAACAGAAATCACTTGTAGAGCGGAAAAGTGTATGACAGACCCATATTAATTTTTCCTCCCAACATTTTCTTTAAGCCCCATAATGGGTGGACATAATTGATAACTTTCAAAAAATAGTGGTTAAAAAAATAACAGTGTCAAATCAATCAATAGGACAGTCAGTTTTAAACCGAAAAGATTTTACTCGGTGCTTGGTCCAAACGTACAACTCACATTAGAAAACCATCTTCTGATATACACTACAATTATGAAAACATAGTGAACATTATAAAATACAACCCTGCGCTCGGTGTCAACGTCAAGCATTCGGACTCGTATTATTCAACACTTTCATTTGATTAATCTACACCTCATCACGAAAGCACTCTGGTAATGTGTTGGAGAAGATGTTACAAATATGTAGCAGGGAAAATATTGGGTTCGCTTAAAAACCCATAATATAACTCACCCGAGTGTCATCTGCAGTGAAATTGTCTACAGTGCGTCATAAAGCCAATATAATTTGTTTGTTATACCATACATACATATGTAGGTACCAATTACAAGACTAAATTTAAATAATAAAATATGTTGAATTGTTGTTTTTCTTTTGTTTTTGTTATTGCAGATAATTTCAAACAATATTATTATGTTTGATGTCTCCCCCAGCTCTCTGTAC
This sequence comes from Megamerina dolium, assembly GCA_963854835.1. Classification (NCBI taxonomy): domain Eukaryota; kingdom Metazoa; phylum Arthropoda; class Insecta; order Diptera; family Megamerinidae; genus Megamerina; species Megamerina dolium. The sequence continues at coordinate 63,919,204 of OY978527.1, forward strand.
CGGTCAGCCGCAATGCTGTGTCAATTTAGAAATTTATTATATTAAAATAAATAATTTTGCAAAAAAAAAATAAAAAATACAAAAATAAAGAACAAAATATAAAAATAAACAACATTAATTTAATAGTAACCGCCACTGTCATATAAAATATCAACTAGGGGTATTTTACTCACTTGAACATACATATGTAAATATGACGAGTATATCCCAAGCTAAATAGATTTTCTCATTATCGTTGAGTAGCAAGCAGCGCGATAAGTGAGAATGGAACGACAATAGCAAATGCACTATTTCAATTGTAAAACAACAACAACAACAACAACGGCAAATAAAATTACTTAAACTTGGTGTTGTTGTTGTTGTAGCTCTTTGTTTTATTTAGGTGTAAGTAAGTAAGTAGTAGTAGTAGTATTAATACAGAACAACAACAGGAACAACAAGAGTATAAATAAATTAAATGAATTTTTGTTATAAATTGACTTGGGATACTCAATTTTAGTTCAGTTGTATTCCAGTAAGGGTTGTGCCAATTTCGAAATTCTAATCATTTTTAACGAAAGAATTTAAATACAATAAAAAGTAAATATAGCGAAAAAAAAAATAAAATATATACAAGAATATAAAATATTATTGTTAAATTCTAAAAAAAAAAAAGGTGTGTGTTTTTGAAAAAGTGGCATTTTTTTAGTGAAAATTTGAAATTATATTATATAAATTTGTGTAATTGCATTATTCACTTCGTAGTCAACATGTCGTCGTCAAAAATATTGGCAGATTCACCAAATGCGAATATCAATAGGACAATTTTGGATCGTTACATGAGTTTGCCACTCAAGGAAAATATTGTACAGGCAACTTATGTATGGATCGATGGTACTGGTGAGGATTTGCGCTGCAAGGATAGAACATTAGATTTTATACCAAAAACACCAAGTCGTAAGTAAATGTTGTTTACTTTACTCTTTTTTACTTTTAAACCAAAAGAAAACAAAACGCATGCTATATAAATATAATTTAATTATATTGCTCTATTCATAGAAATTATATAGACAAAATTAATCATATTGCGTTTTTTATTCTAATTAATTCTACCTACACATATATTTTTATATTCTATTGGTGATTATTAAGTGCTTAAACACATAGAAAAACATTAAGAAAGTAAAGGCAATTAAGTGCAAACTATTAAATGTTTGCAATTAATTACACTGGTTAACAAAAAAAATATATATATAATGCTTCTATCTATCGTATAGTCAAAATTAAGATAATCAATGTTAAATTTAGCATTGTCATTTTAACAGACATTTGTATGAGAAATATGTCTAACAAGTCGACTCTAAAATTACTTATACTATATACCCCTAAATGTACGTATATTATCTAAGATTATCTTAAATTTGACATTGTCAAAGAATATGTTCCGCGTACATATTCAACTGCTATGTATTAGGTTTACTTGAAAATGATCATTTGAAAAAAAAAAAAATAATTACGATATTTGTCTTATCAAAACTTATCACAAATATAGTTTGCAAAGTGTCATACACCAAAATAGTAATCAATATTTGTTAACTAGTGCAGTAAATGCATAAATTTAATGTGAATAAATTAGAAGAAAGAAAAAAGAAAACCAACACGTGATTTTGTGCTTTGTTTGTTTTTTTTTTCCATTTATAACAATAGATAATAAATGAAGGGCAAAATATATTGTAAAATTCCATTAAATTCCATATTTCTTGTTAATGATAAATTTAAATTACAATGACTTAAGAATATATTAATGTTGAATATTAAAATAGGAAATAATTTATTTCATGCGAAATGTTGTCTACAACAGTGCGCCCTGTGGGTGATCAATTTGGGGGAAAATACATACTTATATTGGGTAATTCAATTAGATTCCATATTTGCTTCTAATGATAAATTTAAATTACAAAGGTTAAGAATAAATTAATGTTGAATATTAAAATAGGAAATAATTTATTTCATGCAAAATGTTTTTTACATCAACGCACCATGGGTAAGATTATGACATTTTCTGATCAAAAACTTCATTTTAAGTTTTTCATCATTTATAATCTTCTCCTATACATCACTTCTACGGTAAACATTAGTTTTTGAACTAGGATATTTTATTTGCTATGAAGTTGTGTTTTATTGAGTAAAAATTTGAAAAACAATATTATCTAAATATAAAATATATAAATGTGATTAATCAGTTTGCATTATAAATGTCAATTAAATGATTTTTTTTTTTGCATGAGCTGAGCAAATTTACTGATTTCTTACGGCGGCGTAATAAATTCGAAATTATTTGAAATATACATTAGCATGCTAGCCGATTTAAAAATAGTTGATCTTTATATTAATTTGCTGAAAATTTTTTATGAAACGTATAACTACATTTAGCATTAAAATAACTTCCGATATGATCATAGGTATTAACATTCTGAAAATATGTAGTAATTTTAAGAGATCTTTGTATTCTAGTAAATTTAACACCTTTCGATTAGAAAAGTATGAATTAAGAATTAAAAATATTAGGTATAGTAAAAGAAAATCCACTACTTTTCCAATAGATTGCTTTAGTAATCCTTATCTCGCATTATATAAGTGCGATTGGGTTACGCTAGATAGGATTTCAAACTAAATAAACTTTTCAGGCAGTTTTGTGATTGGTTAACTTTGACATCTTTGATGTCAAAGATGCAAGGCCAATTGTCGAAAATATCGATAAAATAATATCGAAATCGTCGAGTCTGACCGTCATGTAAGCACAATTTCTATTACCCAGGAGCTAAACATTGCACAAAAAACCGTTTGGACCCATTTAAATAAATAAAACCTTCAATTCAATGCAAAAATAATGGATTTCCTTCTACTACACCTAATACAATATATTCCATTTGGTTTAATTATTTATTGGTATTGAATCTTTCACTCTTTAATTAAACGTCTTAAGAATCTTTGTTGATTTTTATCCTCTGGTTTTATAATTCTTGTGCTTTTTTTGAGTCAAGATTTTTAAATTAAAGACATTTTGAAATTAAACAATCTTTTAAATTACATTAAATTTCAATCAAAATATTAAACTTATCGAGCTTAATTTGATGTCATCATCAGGACGATTTCTTTACTTAGCAAATCCTGACTTTCTTAACTTATTTGGTTTGTTATAATGTAAGTTATATTGAAGATCGGCATACTAGACAACAACTAGCGGATTTGGAAAATTTAATATATTTTCTCTTCAAATTTTGACATAAATTGGATTAACATTTTTTAATATTTGGCCAAATAAAGTAGGATATTTGATCCATAGTGCAGTAAATATTACACACCATTATATTCGTATGCATGATTTTGATAAGTTCCTATATATGCAATTACGATAATTTTTCATTTTGATAATATTGCAATGTTGTTGTTGTTGTTGTTCTTAAATAATAATAACAAAATTCATTCTATTCATGTACGTATGTATGTACGTACATACAGTCAGGGACTAAAGTTTAAATACACCCATAAAACATCGCTTTAAATAAAAATAAAGCATTTTAACACAAATGTAAGTATGCAGTTTATTTTTAGTTGAATAATGACCAATATCGAAAACCAAAACAATTCACTTTTTTTCATAGATAACTTAAAATTCATCAAAAACTAAAAAAATACATGGGACAAAAGTTTAAATACAATACAAAATTTTCTTTCTTTAGCTGATTTTAGCTTAATTAAAAAAACGTTAAACTTAAATTAATATTTGGTAGGTCCGCCTTGAGCTTCAATGACTGCCTGCAGACGACGTGGCATAGACAGAACCAAATTTTCTGTTTCGGATGTGCTGATTTCTGACCAGGCCTTTTTCAGAGCCTCTTTAAAGGATTCTTTGTTCTTTAAAGCTGCGCGATTGATTTTTCGGTCCAATAATTCCCAAGCGTGTTCAATTGGGTTTAAGTCCGGTGATTGGGGAGGACTACAGAGCTGACGTGGAGCATATTACAGCAACCAGTCCTTCACCAAATGCGCGGTATGCTTAGGGTCGTTGTCTTGTTGAAATATCCAACTTCTTCCCAGACCCATGCTATCCACAGAAGGCTGCAAATTTTGTTCCAATATACTTTTATACACGTGTTTGTCCATTATTCCATCGATAAAAGCCAAGTGTCCCACGCCAGCTGCTGCAATTGCTCCCCAAACCATCACACTACCGCCCCCATGTTTAACGGTTGGTATTAAATTTTTGGTTTGAAGTGCTGTGCCGGGCTTGCGCCAAATTTTTGCGCGACCATCGCTGCCAAAAATATTAAATTTAGATTCATCTGTGAATAAGACTCTTCGCCAAAAGTCCTCATCCATATCCTTGTACTTGTTTGCAAAATCCAGACGAAGTTGTCTATTTTTTTCAGAAATAAGCGGTTTTTTACGTGGAACTCTGCTTCGATAGACGTTATACCGTAAAGCTCTTTGTACGGTTTTTGGGTGAACATGTTTGCCTGACACCGCAGCAATACTACCGGCTAACTTTGGCGCACTTATTTTTGGATTTTTGTCCACTTCTCTTAGGATAAGGTTTACATCTCGGCGAGAAAGTTTTTTTGGTCGACCAGTTCTGGGCCTATTTTCCACTGTTTTGTAAGTTTTATATTTTCTTATTACGTTTTGCACACTTGCACAGGACAAATTCAAAATTTTTCCTATATCACGGTAGGATTTGCTTTTTTTAAAGTGTTTAATTATTAAATCTTTAACACCAGACTCTATTTGTTTTCCTTTGCCCATTATTTTGCTTTCAAGTCTACCGACAACGATGAAATCACTAATAATACTGAATAAATATGCGTAAGTGAAGAAAGCAAAAAAAATATAACGGTACTTTTCCAAAGAAATTGCAAAAACACGTGTTTTCTTGTATTGTATTTAAACTTTTGTCCAGCGTATTTTTTGAGTTTTTGATGAATTTACAGTTATCTATGCGACAAATACAAATTTTTTGTTATTGTGTTTGCTTACTGATAGACTGCAAAAAAAACTGCTTACTTAGATTTTCGCAGCAATGCTTTATACGAGTTAAAATTAAGATTTGTGGGGTGTATTTAAACTTTAGTCCCTGACTGTACATACTATCTGTTGTAATTAATAGAATAGATCGTCATTTAGAATTTATAGCACGCACTAAAATTGAATATTACCAATGTTTAGAATGAGTAATGATGGAACAATAAACAATTTATAATGTATAAAATGCAATTACATATTTGATGTACCGGAAAAAACAATTACATTCAATTAATAACAACATCACTAGGCAGTAACAACACTAATAATAATAATATTCGTCTAATACATTGCTTGCTAATCTGTTCTTGAAAATACAAAATGCATTATATTAACTGTAAAATTGCGTTTTGTTTTATATATCAAATTGATAGTCGCGTAGTTTAGTTGTTTTGCGTTCATTGCTTTTTTTCTATTACCTATGTTATGTGCTTCTATTTGTGATACAATTGGCGCGCGCCAAATACATATAAATACTAAAAAAAACTACAAGAGCGTGTGAAAAGAAGCGTCTAATAAAAGAGAAGAGCAAACAAGAAATGAAAATTATTATATATTGCACATTTATTAAAAAAAAAAGGCGGCAAGAACAATGCATCTGATAGAATAATAAAGTAAATATGTATGGTATATACCAGTACACACGAACAAATGACAAAATGAATTATTAAATAAAAAATATTGCTATTTCAGCTTGTCACTCTATACCACAATTCATTAGCATGCGAGATGAATTAGCAATCACAAAGATAGTTCAGTACATTTCATTCACTTACTTACAGTGTAAGCATATTGGATTGTTTATATTGACGCAATTGTGTAAATTAGCATAAACTCAAAATAATTTCCTAGAAGTTGATTTATGCGAGTATATTAACACAATTAAAAATTATAAAGATAGATTCTTTTTTGTGAACAATTCTAAAAGTTAATTTTGTAATAGAAAAATGTCATTAGGGACTATGAGAAAAATTGTGCATAAGAAATTTTGCTGGATAAATATAAGTGCATGTAAATCTTTATTTATCTTTATAGATCAGCTTTGCTTTACCTTTTGTATGATATTCGCTAGATGGGTCGATTGTTACGGGGTCGTAGGTACATATTGAAGTCTTATTTAGCCCAATGTTGCATTTCACAACTAGCTAATATCCGAAAATCATATATTCACTTGCTCTTTTTTGAAGAAATCGAAATATTTTTGAACCAACCGAGATTTTCCACATTAGGGATGCAATAACACTATGATATATCAATATCAGTAAAATATCCAAACTTTTTGAATTCTTCTTGAATTAGTTGACGTTAATGATCCTCCAAATCGTTCTGTATTGATCGTTCTCAGACTTCATTGAAGCCTTTTACACTCCGAAGGCAAAAAATGTGAGTCTTAATATAATGAAATAGATTCAAAATTTTCTCAAGAACTAGAATAATTACTCTGCATAATTATGAATATGTAGCTTAAAGGAATCCTTAGCCCTATTTGTATTGAATTTTTTAAAAACTGCCAATTTTAATCAATTAAATTACACAAATTGGTTATGGTCATGACACAATATTGCATGTTGTCGTACAGACATACATACATACATAAGAATATAGTCCGCTACAGTACCTAATTGGAATGTTAGAATATATCGTGTGATTTAAATGATTTCAGCATACAGGAAATACTCATACATATAGAAAATACAATATTTTTTGCATTCTTAATACTCATATGTGGTACCTATTTATTCTAATTTGTCAACTAACTATCCAACTGACCATCATAATAAAAAAAAAAATATATAATTGCAATGTAAATTCAATCATAGTTTAAGACCTTCATGCACATAAACACATCCATGACATGTTGTATCTCATATATAGACCGCTCATCTAAGGGATATTTTACTAGTATATTTTCTATGTGAATTATTTAAATGCCACTTGTGTGCTATTGCATAAATTGTTACTTTTCGATTTACATTTTTTTTTTCTCCACAACATTTCGTAAAGCAATCCTAATCATATGTAATGATTTGTTTGTAAATAAAGGTAAATAAAAATTATAAAAAAAAACATGTAGATATAGTACATATATATAAGGCATAAAAATAATCTAGAATTACACTTTGAATATTAAAATTATCATTAAATTGCTGGTCGTGTACTCTAGTCGCATTAGTATGTAAGCATTTTGTGATTCAATATACTAACCCCCTAGTATGATTAGTATGATCGAATGAAATTTTATTCATTTGATTGATTGACAGGTTCATTTGATTTAATATACATATCTGCAAACAAACATATGTTCAATTTACGTAGCTATTTAAATACGAATAACCACTTGAAATATTGTTTTTTATGAAATCTATACGTAGGCATATCATATGAAACAATATATATTAATTAAATAAATAAATTTTTTCGTAAAAGAAAATTTAGAATTTTTAATTTCATTTCAAATTGAAAAATATTAAATCATGATTTGACTATCAATTCGAGAAATCATGCTTGCAAAAATGTAATTCGTTTCTCAGAGTAACAAGATTCCCTATTAAATTCCTTATAAAAATAAGAGCATAATGGAATAATTAAAACAAAATTTAAACGACAAATAAAGGGTTATCCATTTCGCGGTTTCAAAAGTATAGGGCTAGAATTCGACATCTGTCAAACCGAGTTGTTAAAACAATTTCTTTCTTTTTCAGTTCAAAGTCTGACATTTGAGAAAATGGATCGCTTAACTATCGCACAACGCATTAAAATTGTAAACACCTACTACAAAAATGGTGATTCTGCCACAGCCACATATCGTGCTTTAAGAGGAGATTATGGTTTACATAATCGTCCAACTACGCAATCAATTGGCAAAATTGTGAAGAAATATGAAGAGACTGGATCGGTTACAGATATTGTAAGGCCTGTGCATAATCGTTTCGCTCGTACCACCGAAAATATCGCTGCTGTAAGTGAAAGTGTTGCCGAAGACCCGAATGTGTCGCTTCCTCGTCGTTCTCAGGAATTAGGACTGTCTTACGGCACATTATGGCGTATTTTGCATTTGGATCTACACCTACATCCATATAAAATCCAGCTCACACAACAACTGAAGCCAGCTGACCATTCACAACGTCGTAGATACGTCGAATGGGTGCTTGAACAACAGGCGGTGGACGGCGATTTTTCAAACAAAATTTTCTTCAGCGACGAAGCACATTTCTCACTCGGTGGGTATGTTAACAAATAAAATTGTCGTATTTGGGGTTCTGAGAATCCTCAAGTAATAGAAGAGAGGCCACTACATCCACAAAAAGTCACTGCTTGGTGCGCTCTTTGGTCCGGAGGTGTGATTGGACCTTACTTCTTCGAAAACGACGATGGACGACTGTCACCGTCAATTCGGAGCGTTATGGTCATATGATAACCGACTTATTTTTGCCTGCTATTGAAGAATACGACTTAGAGAATATGTGGTTTCAACAAGACGGTGCCACATGCCACACAACTCGAGCGAATATGGCTTTATTGCAAGAGAAATTTTCTGGCAGCGTAATTTCTCGTCGTGGCGATATCAAGTGGCCACCAAGATCATGCGATTTGACACCGCTTGACTTTTTTTGTGGGGCTACGCGAAAGACCGTGTTTATGCAGATAAACCTTTAACTCTTGAGCACCTAAAAACCAACATTCGTCACGTTATGGCTGAGATACCGCCCAATATGTGTCAAAAAGTGGTCGAAAATTACCTCAAAAGAATCGATGCTTGCAACAATTCGCGTGGTGCTCATTTAAATGCTGTAGTATTTCACACATAATGTCAACGTTCAAACTTTATAATAAAAAAGAAATATCATGATAAAAAAATATTTTATATGTGTTTTATTTACATTTACTTTTGAAACCGCAAAATGGATAACCCTTTATTAAGAAATCTGTCTTAAATAATATTTTCTTCTGGCTCTGTATGTATGTATAGTAAGCTGTCTCACTACGAAAATTTCATTATTTATATCGAACAAATATGGAGTTTTGACTATCTTATAAACACTAGAAAAATATAAAAATACGATCTTGTGAAATAAAAAAAAAAACTCCTATTAAATCACATATAGTTTCCCTGACCACTGAATTAGTACACATCGCGCCATTTTTTATAATTATATAATATGAACATAATTACGGTGACCAGATGTGATGAAGCAAAAAGCGGGACACCTTTTTTCAATGAGAACTGATGTCATAGATTTGAACAAATACTACGAAACTAGAGGATATTTTAGACTATAAAATACAAGCCTTAGAGTTATTTTCTCAATGTCGAGTTAAGTGGTCAATGTACACGACACTTCGTATTAAACGGGGAAAAATGTAAGATTTTTACACTCTATTAAATCATTAAGTGTGAACTGTTGTCTTGTAGATCAGCTAACTGCCGCTGGGTGACATTTTTATTTGTTTTTTTTTTTAGGAAAGAAAAGGCTGGAAGATTTTCTCTCGATAAATTTCTCGTTCTTTCAGCTGGGGTTAAGATCTAAAATGTTAAATTTATTTTCTGATCGCACAAAAACGTAAACACAAATAGCTGTAGCATATAGATTTTTCTTATACAACATTTGAGGAATTCACAATACAAGCTAACCGGCAATTAAGTAATCTACACTTGGTCAAAATAAACAGCCTTATCATGAACAAATTTCCGTGCGAAATTTTTCCCTTGTCAGCAATATATTTTAGATTGCTGAAATGTGAAAAATTTCACGCGGAAATGTGTTTATGGTAGGCCTGAAAGATTTTATGTTAGGAACTGATGGGTAATTTTTCTTTTTTTGCATTAATAAATTAGTTACGAAAATATAATAATTGCTCTATTACAAGTAGTGTTAAATATATTTAAAATAATATATAATACTCTACATATGATATGTAGAGACAGTTAAAAGGAAAAAGCTGGACTTTGGCGAAACAAAAATAAAAGTGTAGGGGACATTTTGATTTTTAACGCTGAACTGTAACATCAAAAACCGTACCTATGGTCACCGCACCTATAAAAGATTTATAGTATGCAACAAAAATTACAAGAGCATTAATTATAGCACGTGATAAATTTTGTAATAGAAATCAAATTTCCATTCAATTCTAATTACTTCTTATGCAAAGCCCGTATAATAACACTTGGATATCTGAAAGCCTTGTATAAACACATACAGCTTTATGACGTCACATGTAACGTACGTTAACAAACTGTATCTATTACATTTGTCACGATATTAATACTTGATAATTTTATGCACTTGAAAGCAACTTTGTGTAAATCTAAAGGTATGTTTCAGCTGTTATCTAGCTATTTTCTCACTAGCCTATACTGAAGGTCGTTTGAGGTTGTGTTTGGTATTTACAAAGCAAATTTTAAGTGTTTACTAAAAATGATTGTTTTCAATTGGTGATAATTATGCTATATCACACTTTTTAAGAAATTGTTTAGTAACTGCAAAGTTGCAATCGAATATCTTATCATAATGTAGGATGGATTAAGTACATATGCATATGTCTATTTCTGTAATAAAACAACGGCACATTCTTTCTAACTCATATTTCTCATATGTCAGGTATAATTTTCCATTGTAAGAACACTTGCATTTATAGGATCGGTGGTCAAAACATGATAAGCGCTACTTCTATTCTCTTTGATTTTTCTTGTACTAAATCTCAACGAATTTTTTGCTGGAGTTCGAGCTAAAAATTTGATTTAATTCCATTTGTAATAAAAATGATTTATTACGTTATTCATGCAAAGAAAATATATAAATTCGAAAAAGTATCCATCTGCCTGTCAACTTTCTTTCTTGGTATTTATCACAATTTGACCGCAGAGCCTTCATATGTACAACTTTGCATATCTCGAATTTATTACAAATGCATTTATATTAGATATAATTATAATTGTAATTCTTGTGTGTACATAAAATACTAATTGTACTAGTGCGACAATAACAGCAGCAGCAGCAGCAGCAGAAATACTAGTTTCTACAGTATCTAATTATTGCCTTGTTGATAGACAATAGATATAAGATTACATTTAAAATGCACGTTTCTGACGTATGACGACTATATATCAGCTATATATATGCATATACATATAAGCAATATAATATTTACAAACATTATCAACAATCAACACGAGATGAGATTCAGGGAAGAGTCTACTTGATAGTAAACATTTAGTGCATAAATACGATTATTACTGTGCCACTAATTGATGTGTATTACATCTTCAAATGATTGAATAGATCACAATAAAGAATTTTTTTGCCTATTTGAAACGTAAGTAGTATTTACTACACCAACTACAAAGCCAGTAAACCTGACTGACAAACGAATAATGAACAAGTGTTAATGGCAATGATTTTGAAATGTATTTAGCGGTTTTATCTAATTTGTTATTGTTTTTATTTCTGCTATTATTGTTATGTATTTATTATCCGTTTTCAATGTGAATTAAATTGTTTCTATAAGGAAAATACATTGATGCGATTATTTTTTCTGATATAAATGAATAAATATCGCATGCAATAGAAAATGTTCATCGTCTTTATTGTACGATATTTGTTTAATTACAGAATTGCCCATTTGGAATTATGATGGCAGCTCATGTTATCAAGCTGAAGGTGCCAACTCTGATACATATCTGTATCCGGTGAATATCTATAGAGATCCATTCCGTCGTGGCAATCATATTTTGGTAATGTGCGACACATATAAATTTGATGGTACACCAACTGAGACAAATCATCGCAAAAGCTGTCTTGAGGTTTGCAATAAAGTGACCGATGAGGAGCCCTGGTTTGGTATCGAACAAGAGTATACATTCCTTGATTTTGATGGACATCCATTGGGTTGGCCAAAGAATGGTTTCCCTGGACCACAGGGCCCATATTATTGTGGTGTTGGCGCTAATAAGGTAAGAGTATGATAATTGATGTCATTAAGAAGAACTCCTTTCAATAACTTCACATAGTAAATATGAATATTAGAGCCGTTTGATTAACAGGTTGGGTTATGTGACTGCCCTCTCTCAGAGAGGACACACTTAGGCCAGAAAGGCCCATTGTGATACCACCGAGCTTCTCTTCCAATACTGTTGTGCTTGTTAAATTTGGACAGCATTAGAAGGGACCTACTTATATTAGCCGGTTCTGAAAGGCAGAACCCTTGTGACATCACTTTAATTTAGTTTTTGTCACAGAGCTCTTTTAAGAAGCATTTTTGGCAAATTGTTACTGCCGCAAAAATTGCCAATTCTTGCGGGCAGGTGAATACCGTTTGAAAGAAAAAACTTTTCGATATTTAATTTTGGTATGCTTCAGCCGGGGATTGAACCCACGACCTACAGATCAGAAGACCAACGCACTAAGCACTGAGCTACAGCTCCCACAACAGAGTTTGATTAACTCCATATTTTGAATACCATAAATTGAATATAAAAACGTTTAACCACTAAACAGCTGTGCAAGAAATGTTTCAGCCACGTCTACTATTTAATGTAGGTCCCATAAAAAGTCGCTGAATTTTTCCCTCAAGGATATAGCCAGAAAGCGCTTAGTTCATTTTGGACGATGGCAGAGAAAAACATTGCTCCAAATTTATCTCTTTAGTAAATGACAACAAAACAGTTCCTTTTGCCTTTGTTAATTTAGGAAAATTCTTATCACGGACAAATTTTAACACCTGATTTGTTTATCGATAGGTTTACGCACGTGATGTCGTCGATGCTCATTACAGAGCTTGCCTTTATGCAGGCATTAAAGTGTCCGGTACAAATGCCGAAGTAATGCCAGCACAATGGGAATATCAGGTTGGTCCATGCTTGGGTATAACAATCGGTGATGATTTGTGGATGTCAAGATTTTTATTACATCGTATTGCTGAAGAATTTGGTGTAAGTTATACAAATATGATCTATAATAAATGTGTTTGAGAAATTCAAAAAATGTTTATCAACAATCAGATTGTAGCAACTTTGGATCCCAAACCAATGCCTGGCAACTGGAATGGCGCGGGAGCTCATACAAATGTGTCGACAAAAGCGATGCGTGAAGACGGTGGCATTAGGTAAGATAAGACCTACTGATGATGGCACATCATCATAATCATATTCTTATCGTATTTGCATAATTACAGAGATATCGAAAAAGCTGTCGCTAAACTCTCCAAATGTCATGATCGTCATATACGCGCCTATGATCCCAAACAGGGACGGGATAATGCCAGACGTTTGACTGGTTTACATGAGACCAGCTCCATTAATGATTTCAGTGCTGGTGTTGCAAATCGCGGCTGTTCCATACGCATTCCACGTGGTGTCAATGATGATGGCAAAGGCTATTTCGAAGATCGTCGTCCCAGTTCAAATTGTGATCCATATTCAGTTGTTGAAGCTATCTTACGTACAATATGTTTGGATGAGTAAATTTTGACAGTAAGTAAGTACATATAACATTGTACGGATGGATGCAATCGCATAATACAATACAATAACATTGTATCGACATACATTAAAGCAATATCATTATTACAACGATGACAATACATACATACAATTATAAATTAAATTTCAATAGATAGATAGATGTGCATGATAGACAAAATAAATTATGCTCACTAATAATACGATAATACTTAGTAACTTAAGTTGTTATTGCTTTTCTTTTTGTTGTTGTTAATATTAAACAAATGCTTGTTATTATTTATATACAATTATGCGCGCACTTTTAAATGAAAACAGTTTATGATCATTAACTTTTATTATAACTACATACATACATACATACATACAAATATACATGAATAATATATTTATAAAATTAGTATCTACATACATTGTATTGTATTTGCAATAAGAGTACCACATAAGTGCGAAATCAATTGAGACATTTTACCTAATATTACTATTATTGTTGTAGTTTAATAAAGAGATATTATGTAATGAAAATTAATAAAGGAAATATATACCTAGAAATGAGTATATAAATGCAATGTATTGCCAACAATTGTTTTTTTACCTTTATCTTGAAGATGAACTTGTGCTACTTATGCAGGTTAGAGGAGAATATGGTAAAAAGCTATAAAGAACAAATTCTGGAAATTAAATGGAAATAAAATAACAAATTCTATTTATTTCGTCAAAATTTTAAAATTTGAATTTCGAAATTCTCCATGATGATAAGCCAGAAGACGAAGTACCTAGTGTCTACAAACAAAGAGTTCCGGCATCTTGGACAAAACGTCACTTTGATAATTACACTTTCGAGGTGGTGAAGGATTTTGTCTATCTTGCAACCAGCATCAACAACTGTAATGACGTCAGCCTGGAGATCATGCGTAGGATAACTCTTGCCAACAGGTGTTACTTTGGCCTGAGCAAGCAATTGAGTAGTCGAGTAGTCGACAATTTCCACCACGGATGAGAGGATGCTTGGAGTTTTAGAGAGAAATGTTCTGGGCAGGATCTTCGGACTTATTTGCGTTGATGGCGAGTATCGAATAAGGTACAACGATGAGCTGCATGAGCTGTACGCTGACATAGACATAGGTCATGTCGAGCGAATGGAAGAAGACGCTTCAGCAAAGAGGGTATTTAATTCGGCACCCGCTGGAGGACGCAGAAGAAGAGGAAGGCGCTTGGAATATCCAATTAGCGCCAGTAAGCGAGGAACAGAGAAGACTGGTGCCGCATCATATGTTCGGCCTAAATCGATCATCGGTTGTTATGGCCACATAAGAAGAAGAAGAAGAAGATAAGCCGTACGAATACATTAAAAGTCATTAGCGTACTTTATGAATTTCTGCATCTACTCCAAGATATTTTTAGCTTAGTCCTTTCCGATAATTCGTAAATCTATTGTGACTAGAGGAAAACCTACGTAAGTTATGGCGATTGAAAGTTTTGATAATTTCCAGGAATTTGTATGAGAACCACATTAAGCAATGGACGTGGCTACCGAATATTTTGCGACTTTAAAAATAATTCCGCGACTTTATAAGGGATCTAAAATAAATAGTGGGCGTAGATCGCCCGTTTCTTCAAAAATTATTTCATGGTATACTATAATATCAATCTTCATGTCAAATATTGTTGTCCCAGATGGAATATTTATTGAATAGGTGGTTAAAATATATAAAAATTTCGAGATTAATGTCTTCCGATTGCTCAAAGTGGTCGTAGGAATACCCCGACAATGCCCTTTTTTAATACCGTTCATACTCTTGAGCTCTCAGACAAATGTCGAGGAAATTTCTCAACATTTCTTGAAGTTCGTGAGAATCAGGTAGGTGATTGACGTACGACCGAACGATCATCATTTAATCCACTATTTAGATCACATTTTCTTTATGGGCATTTTATTCCTAGCAGATGTTAACTGTTGAACTGTTGTTTGTGCTGGCTTTCCGATAGGTTGACACTGAATTGCAGGATACATCTTTGTGTACGTAATGTATGTAATATTGTTAATCGAAGTGGGCAATTCCACTTAACTACTATAGATTCAGTTTTCTGTTCATATTTTTTTAAACAATTTGGTGGATTGAAGTATTTTGTTACTATATGCACATGGTTGATTTGGTACATCACCAGTTCATCGTTGCCAGTGAGTAATAAATACTTGCCAAATCTGAAATTCGGACAAAAATAAATAAATTTTGTTTAAGTTTTTATAGAATTTTTATTTAAACTTATTTTAATTTTTAATAAATACTTGCCAAATCTGAAATTCGGATAAAAATAAATAGATTTTGTTGAAGTTTTTTGTAGAATTTTTATTTAAACTAATTTTAATTGCATACAATATTTTAATCGGTTTACAATTTTTGTTTTTGTTCATCATTATTCAAAGAACAATATATGTTATTTTCGTATAACACAATAAAATGGTTTAAAAAATTACATCTCTTTTTTGTTGTTATTAGTTTAATGCATTTTGCACACACACCATTTTAATTATAATTTATTTTATTATTATAATATTATTAATTTGATTTTTTTTTATAGAAATATGTATATTGTTAGAAAAAATCAATCGTTGCTAAAAACATTTTGCAAACTGGCGTAAAATGCTTTAGCTTGGTGAGTTATTTATTAATCTACTGGTAATACATATTATAATTTTTTTGAATTTAATTTAATATTTTGTGGAAATGTTTCGTATTTAATATTTATTATTTATTAATATATATATAATTTAATTAATTAAAAGAAAAAATCTCAAATAATAATAATTATTCGATAAAGGAGGGTACACACAATGGATGTAAGTAAAAATAAATGGGATAAAATAGAATCACAAATAAGTATACAACTTAGATTTATATAGATAGAATTAGACATAATAAATAATATCTATGTTGCAATATCAATTATATTGTGAATTGATTCGCATGCGAATATTATTGCTATCGTTTAGGGTATACATACATAATATACAAATAGGAAATATATAAAACTAATTATATAGTTAGTTTTTACTTGCAACAAAGGTATCTATAAAATTATAATGCCGAAAGCAAAATATCAGGATGGATAACTTATATTTAATATAGCATTTTACAACCGAGATAATATCATATTATTATCTAGTATATAATATTGGACATCATATTGGAAGTTAATAGTTAAAATAACACACAGAAATCAAGCACGTACATAATACAACAATAATACGTACGTAATAACAATTGAAAAGAATTATCAATGGATACATATAAATTACATTTGTTATCGTATTTTAGTTTTGAATTTTTCAAATCTCATTTTAAGAAAATCTTTGAACAAGGAATGTCTCGTTTTATCTTGTTTTATCCCTATTGTATTTGTTTTTTTTTATTAAAATGTTATGTTAAACTACAATATTTTTTTTTCTCAAGAGATATGTTTATGTATAAATGTATGCATATGTATATGAGTACGTCTGGTGTAGGATATAAAATAATAATAGTTAGACATAAGGAAAATATTATGTTTAATGACATAAGCTCATAAAGTAAGTTTGAAATAAATTATATATGTATAAGAAATGTCATATAACTATTTGTGCGCATTTCGAGGCGTATATGCAGGGCTTACCAAGGCTGGCTGAATCCAAAATTTAATGGATCTGATCTAGAATTCATTACCGAAAGGCAATAAAAAAAAAAATTGAAGCATGCATAAAAATATAGTGTGAACAACATAATTGAAGAGTGCTGAACCGATTCATATAGTGGCGAAATCAGCACTTTTGGCGAGGAAGGTGATCCTGGCAGCAATATCGTATAAAAAGAGATCTTATCGGCTGGCCAAAGGAAATGCTATTGTGATTGAAGCGTATAATTGACAAAAAAACAAGAGAAATCGAACAAACACAACATCGAACAGATCTCTGACGATTCACCAAAAATAGAGATGAATTGCAAAGTTTGCATCTGAATTTACAACCTTGAAGTACTTTACTTCATTTACTTCAGTGCATCTAATGTCAAATTAAATTAAAAAGAGACTTGTGAAAATCGTAAAATCATGAGAAAACCCCTTGAACCCTTTTCTTGAATTCAATATACTTTTTTTTTCTCTACATGCATTTCTAAAAGAAGAATTAAATTCAAAATATTTGGGCAGTATATAGATGACAAGAAAAAAAAAAAAACACAAAAACAAAACAATAAAGCTTAAAGTTAAAACTATTATCTATGTATCGTATATAATATTGCACTTTCAAATGTTTCTCAACCAAGTGTATATAAAATAAAAACAAATTAAAAAAAATAAATATATATAAGCAAACAAAATTTAACAAGAATTTAACACAGCTACCAAAAATAAAGCAGTAAAAAAATATAATAGTAAAACATGATTAAAGATATATTATTATGTATACTATATACGAATAGTATATAAGATCTAAAATCACTTTGTGACTATTGCAAGCATATTTGTTAATTTTGTATATAAGCCATTAATATGTAAGACGAATTTGTTGTCGAATTTAATATAAGTGCATAGCTAATGCGTGTGCGGATGCATATGTGTGTGTGTGGTGTGTGACTATATATTTCATATATTCGTATTCGACATTCGACGTTCGATAGATTTGCTTTTTTCCATTGTAATTGATATTTTTGTGTGTGTGTGTGTGTGTGTGTGCTTTAAAATTTGATTTTTTTTTTTTCATAATTTTCACATTCTAATATAATATATATGTACGTATGAATGTAAGGTATGTATGTAATGGTATTTTGCAAATAATTTGGCAACATTTGTTTGTTTGTTTTGTTTTAAACATTTTCAAAAATTTCCTACTACCATATCGTAAGTCGTATGTATATTGTATGTACGGTATATGTTTGTAAATTTTTTAGTTAATTTATATTGTATTTTGTTTGTATTTTATATTTGAAATTAGGTTTTTATTTTTGCATAAAAATATATCAATTGCAATTAATTTGTTAGACTTTTTTTGCCTCTTGTTTTGCTGTGTTGCTGCAATTTAACATAATTACTATAATTAATACAAATATAAATAAAAATATGTAATTTTTTTTTTTTTTTAGTTTTCTCAGATTTCTTTTCCTCTACTACATACACATATAAATTAAAATACAATTTTTTAATAAATTATATATGGTATACATTAAACATATGGAAAAATCATAAATCAACTAATTTGAATATTTTATATTTGTTAAATATTTGCTTATGTATATACTTGTACATATGTGTATGTAGTACATATATATGTATGTATGTAAATAATAATGTTAATAATATTTCAAATGAATGTTGTATTTGTTGTATAACATCATAATTGTTGTATTATGTTATTAGTGCCATAAAATAGCACCACTACTAGTGTCATTCTTACTATTGCAATATCATTATCATCAGTATCATCATCATCATCATCGTGATTTATGTTCAATAAATATTATGATGATAATTCAGTGCTCTCTCGTCGCATATTTAATTCATTAAAATCAAATTCAGTCGATTCAATAGATTGTATCGAGGCGCTGCGTAATTTTGTTGCTGGAAATTTGCCTCGACTTTTAATAGCTGTCAACTGTAATACATATATATGATAAAATATTTAAGAAAATTAATAAATATTGCAAGCCTATTCTCTTTATCTCTCTCTAAAAAATGTTTGATTTTTAAATATGTAACATTCAATGTAACAAGAAATTATTTTGCATGCAAAAAAATGTCACAAATACATACATTGAAAATGTCTATGTCTAATATGAAATCGAAAAAATGTATATAATGATAAAATGTATGTACAATATGGTATTATGTAATTTAAAATAATAAAACATATATAGCAATGTATGTACATATAATAAAAATATATTTGCACTTATAACACAGAAAATTGCATATTGGAAAATCTAAAATAGCGCAACACAAAATTTCTAACGGTGGTAAAAAAAATATACATGCAATAAAAAAATAATATTTACAATAATTCACTTCTTTTGGAGTTTCAACTGCGGTTAACATTTCTGTTGTTAACATACATGATTTAACATTCATGATTTGACATTTGAGAAGAATTTATATGTGAAAATCAATTTTCAGAAATAATGTTTATCAAAGAAAATATAAAAAAAATAAATATGTGGCACTTAAAGCCCCAAAGGCCTCATTGGCGGAGCTTCTCTTCCATTACTGTTGTGCGTCTTAAATTTGGACAGTATTAGAAGGGACCTACTTATTTTAGCCGGTTCCGAACGGCAAAACACTTGTGACATCACTTTTTCTGAGCTTTGTCACAGAGTTCTTTCAGAAGCTTTTTCATGGCAAGTTGTTACTGTCGGAGGAATTGCCAATTGCTTGCCGACAGGTGGGTACCATTCGAAAGAAAAATCTTATCGATATAAAATTTGTAATGCATCAGCCGGGGATTGAACCACGACCTACAGATCAGAAGGCGAACACACTAACCACTGAGCTACGGCACCCACCCAAAGAAAATATACTTTTCATTTTAATTGTGAGTAATTTATAAACAGGGGTTCAACATTCGGAAAAGGTCATAATTTGGTGAAAATTTTGGAATGACGTCATGAATGAATCTCAGTTTTTTTGCAGATAATGCTGGTAAATAATACGTATATTCATTTTTTTAATATGAAAATATTTAAAAATTGTTTCGAAAAAAAATTTGGAGCAATTTTAACACTCAATGGAAAAATAAATCGCTCCGAAATAATAATAATGATAATAATAACTCTTCAAAATATAATTAAATAATCAGTTTTGAATTCGTAGTTGTGTTCCGAGTATCACATTAGTTCGAAACTCGTGTGACAATCAGCTCAAAAATTCACAATGATTTTCTGTATTCGAATTATTAAAATGTAAATATATATTTAAGACATTTGTCATATAAAAACATTATAATAAGAGTTTTTTTAGTTTCATACAGTCTTAATCGATTTCGAACGAAAGTGAAATTCAGAACAAGCCAGTTTATAATTATATGTAGTACAATCGATTACATGCAGAAAATAATATAATCCGTAAAAGGCTATTCTAAAAATGTCTAAGATTTTGTTATAAAAGGAGTACTCAACTCTGTCGATATTACGCATGTATGTAAGAAATTTTACGACTAAGTTTAACGGTTTTCAATGATAATTTCTGCATTCAAAATTTACGCTGACTCCTTACAAAAACCTCGTCCGTCTCCTCCCTCCATTATTATTATGAATATTACATTTCGACCGGACAAGAAGTGACTTACTTTATATTAGCCGATGCCGGACAGCAACACTCTTGTGAAATATCTTTTTCTGAACTTTGTCATATAGTTTTTTCGAAAGCTTTTGCATGACATTTTGTCTAGAAATTTTTTGTATTTCTGAAACATTGATATTGGATGGTTTAGCGATCTGGGGTTTAAGCGAGTGATTTCTCTCAAATTGCCAATCAAATGTTTCTAAACAAATGACTTACATTGACTTGAAAAATTTGAAATAATCTAATATTTGTTTATAAAGGGTTATCCATTTCGTGATTTTAAAAGTATAGGGCTAGAATTCGACATCTGTCAAACTGAGTTGTTAAAACAATTTCTTTCTTTTTCAGTTCAAAGTCTGACATTTGCGAAAATGGATCGCTTAACTATCGCACAACGAATTAAAATTGTAAAAACTTACTACAAAAATGGTGATTCTGCCACAGCCACATATCGTGCTTTAAGAGGAGATTATGGTTTACATAATCGTCCAACTACGCAAGCAATTGGCAAAATTGTGAAGAAATATGAAGAGACTGGATCGGTTACAGATATTGTAAGGCCTGTGCATCATCGTTTCGCTCGTACTACCGAAAATGCTGCTGTAAGTGAAAGTGTTGCCGAAGACCCGAATGTGTAGATTCCTCGTCGTTCTCAGGAATTAGGACTGTCTTACGGCACATTATGGCGTATTTTGCATTTGGATCTACACCTACATCCATATAAAATCCAGCTCACACAACAACTGAAGCCAGCTGACCATTCACAACGTCGTAGATACGTCGAATGGGTGCTTGAACAACAGGCGATGGACGGCGATTTTTCGAACAAAATTTTCTTCAGCGACGAAGCACATTTCTCACTCGGTGGGTATGTTAACAAACAAAATTGTCGTATTTGGGGTTCTGAGAATCCTCAAGTAATTGAAGAGAGGCCACTACATCCACAAAAAGTCACTGCTTGGTGCGCTCTTTGGTCCGGAGGTGTGATTGGACCTTACTTCTTCGAAAACGACTGTCACCGTCAATTCGGAGCGTTATGGTCATATGATAACCGACTTTTTTTTGCCTGCTATTGAAGAATACGACATAGAGGATATGTGGTTTCAACAAGACGGTGCCATATGCCACACAACTCGAGCGAATATGGCTTTATTGCAAGAGAAATTTTCTGGCCGCGTAATTTCTCGTCGTGGCGATATCAAGTGGCCACCAAGATCATGCGATTTGACACCGCTTGACTTTGTTTTGTGGGGCTACGCGAAAGACCGTGTTTATGCAGATAAACCTTTAACTCTTGAGCACCTAAAAACCAACATTCGTCACGTTATGGCTGAGATACCGCCCAATATGTGTCAAAAAGTGGTCGAAAATTAATCGATGCTTGCAACAATTCGCGTGGTGGTCATTTAAATGATGTAGTATTTCACACATAATGTCAACGTTGAAACTTTATAATAAAAAAGAAATATCATGATAAAAAATATTTTATATGTGTTTTATTTACATTTACTTTTGAAACCGCAAAATGGATAACCCTTTACATTTATTACATTTGATAGTTGATAAAAAAATGCATGCATTAAATGATTGATTTCTCGTACTTATTATTTGTTTTTTTACATAAGAATTAAAGCAAAAAAAGTAAAATAATAATAATAATGAGAAAGAAAAAAAAACCAATTGTACAAAAAGCACAACGATTAAACAAATCAAATATGCTAAAATACTATGGCATTGCATTACGAATTATTTATAAATAATTTGTATTAATTGTTAGTTAATGACCTGAATTATTTATTTAGCTTATCCATTTCCATGGTTCAGTATCTGGGCTTGTTATTGGCGTGGGATACTATAAAAATAGCATATTGTTGTATACATACATGTAAATATAATTGCTGTGTGTATGTGTTTATTAAATACATATATAAAATGTTGCTTTCAAAAGGCAAGTGTTGCAGAAAAATAAAATTTTAGAGATACACAAAAGCAAAGAATAATTTAATATTGTATTCGAAATTAGTCAAAAAATAATTAAAAACTTAAAAGGAACTTATAAGAAAGTTGATTTAAGTAAAACCAAAAAAAAAAAAAAAAAGAATAATATCAACAAAATTGATTTGAGTGATATATATGCATCTGTAAGTTCTTGTAATACCGGTCAATGTCATTGAACGGTATACTCCAAAAATGGGCACACAGAAAAACGCAAACAAAATCGAATTATCAAATTAAAAATGTTATAACCAAAAAGAAATAAGAAAGACAATTTGTAAATATACTATAACGAATATACTTAGTTGATTTTGAGTAGCTGCAAAAAAGTTGTTTAGCAGATTTGTGCCTATTTAATTTAATAATGTGAGAGAAACTGATGTTATTATGGACACTTGTGATGACTAGAAATTATGATATATAAGTGAATGTGAATGTATATGTATGTATATTTCTATGTACACATGATGATGTGTTAATTTTGCCAGAATGATTTGCTGAATTACTGAAACAGATGTATACATATATGCTTTGCATTGGATCGACTTACCTCTGCTTTTAAGTCAGCTAACCTGTCCTGCAGGTCACGCACCTTATCCGAGTCATCTAAATTTGAACGTAATTCACCTTCGGCTAATATTTCAGAATTCTATAAAATATTTTGAACGTTGAATATTACATTGAACATAAAAAAATAATCTTCATTACCTTAGTTTCCAGACGTGATATTTCCTGTTTCAATTCAGCAACTGTTTGGCTTTGTTCAGTGAATTTAATTTTCACATTCATGAGTTCATCTTTCATGCGAGATTCTAAATCAGAGTACCTAAACAAATGAAGCATAAAAATTATCATTTTTTTTTTATAATGGAAAACTACTTTAGATATGGAGATAGCATTGTAGTACAGTGGTAGGTGCGTTGAACATTTGTGTATAAGATTTACACCTTTGTCAATTCAGCAGTATTTTGTTGGGAAAGCCAAACATTTGAATTCTCAAACGATGCACACCTTTCGGCAAGCAAATTGAAATTCTATCGACAGTAAAAAGTTTCAATGAAATTTCTCTAATATAAGCGCTCTGTGACAACGGTAAGAAAAATTTGATACCACAAGAGTTCCAGATAGGCTAATGAAAATATTTCTAATCTAATACTTAAAAACCCAGACCGATCTCCGGTATCATGGACACATAGGAATAGACTTACGTCAATAAAATCTTAAGAGGACTTTTTCTCATGTCGAGCTCTCATATTGGCTGAAGAAAATAATGCTAAATTATCAACCACTTCCGAATTATGGGGTTGAATCTTAAAAAAGTCCACAAAAATGTAACTTTTAAGACATTTAACCTTGAAATACAGTTAACATGAATTTTTATGGGTTTTTTTTGGCCATTTAGTCATTTTAGTCATTAAAACTTTTGTTCTCAACGACCTGAAAATCGTCAAACGGCCATTAAATTAAATTTTTGTAATTTATTTCAGAACTTATACGAAAATGTTCAATTTTGGGTAATTAAAAAAAATTCTATGCCAATTTAGGGTAATAGACAGTTAATTCAAAATGCAGTATTCATTTCTAGCATACCTGTGTTGCTGTTCACGTGCCTTATTGGACATTTCCTTTTCACGATTCACCGCCATTTCTAGTTCTTCCTTTAGCTTCTTGTTTTCTTCGTCTTGACGACGTAATTGATTTGTGGAAACTTGAACTTGTGTTTCCAATTCCATTACCTATTAAATTACAATTCGAAATAATTACAGGAACTTTGAAATGCTTCGAGTGCATACTGACCTTTAAACGCAACTCCTTCAATTCAGTTAATGTTTCCATTTCACGTATACGCGTTGTCATTAATTCCTCCTCCAATCGTTGTGTATGCTCTGATGATTTAGATGTATCGAAAAAATTCGTAAGTAACTTCTTGGGTGTCGAATCAACAGCCGCAGTATTATGTTCACTTTTATTCTCTTGTAATTGTCGCTGCCATTGTGTACTCAACTCCTGAACACGTTGTTTGAGATCTTTCAGAGAGAGACTTGCTTCAGCCTCACGCAACTTACTCGCAATTAGTTCATCTTGTAGATGTGCCACCGAATTATCTGGTGTTGTTTCACGTAATGTTTTTTTATCTTCCTCCAATTCTTCGACTTTCGTTTTTAGATTACGTATTTGGTCCTCACTTTCGGCTAAACTTTGACGTACCTTAACTAATTCTTCGAGTAGACAAGATACCATTTCGTCACGCTGTTTGAGAGCCTCTTCTTTCATGCACAGCTCATCAATTGACGATTGACGAGAATTATTCTGTGAGGGGGTTGTTTGGGTTGAAATGGGGTTGAAAAACAAAGACATTCTTTCTTAATTAAATTAATTAAAAATATATCTAAAATATGTATGCATAGGTTCATAACAAAGAAACATAAAACATACTATAATACGGTAAGCGTTGATAGACAAATTCAAATTAGGAACTAATAACTATTCAATACGAAAATTGAAAACAAAAACAAATTTTGATTAAACATGCAAACAAATTTTAATGTATTTAAATGTAAACCGGCATGCAATTACGATTATATGATGTATTTTGATTATGTGATTTAAATCAGGGACCATTATAAGCAGCTTAATAATCAAAATTACTTAAAAAAAAATATTAAAAAATTTAATTTTACTGGGTAAACTTTATTATTCATAGGATTATTTCCTCCAAATGTTAGCTATAACATGATCCATTTTGAAATTACAATTTTCCATGACGCGTTCGAACATTTCAAGTCTGTTTGGGTTTGTTTATTGACGCAGGTAATACGCCGAAAACGCACTTAATTGCTCTGAACCCACGATATAAATTGTTCGTAAAACGTTGATTTTTATAATACAGCTAAATCATTTCTCGACACTGTGGCGAACTAATTTTCATTTTCTTTGAGGAAATTAAACTTCCTGATTTAAATCACTTTATGATTACATTTTGTTAAATAATTATACAAATTGATTATCGAATTAAATATAGGAGCTATAGTACATTAAGGTGAGTTAAATTGTGTGTAGGCTCAACGAAAAATATAAAATTTTTATAATTTCTCGCATTTCTTCCCAAGGAATCATAAAGAAATTTTATATGGATCCGAGTAACCATCACTTTTGTATGGGAGTCCCTTTAGGGGGTGGAGATAGCGGGTATGTATGTTCAGAGGAAATGTTGATGAGGAAAAATTAATAGCAGTTAGTCATACATTTCACGGCTGTAGGAGCGATTCATGAGCAGCTATTGTGAATTTTCAAATATTTTAAGCTCATTTATTATGGGAGTTACCTTAAGGGATGGACATCGGGGTTAAATATGTTTGGAGGAAATATTGACAGGGAAAACTGAATGTGAGTCGGTCATACAGTTTAACCTTCTGCGAGCAACTTTTGGGTTATTTATAGATTTTCAAACGTTTAGAAAATCGACAAACGACTCCAGGAATCACGCAAAAAAGTCGAATTTCCTTCTCAACATTTCCCCTAAACATACTTATCCTTTATCTCCAAGCCTTAAGGGGACTCCCATACAGCATGGCTGAAAAAACATAAGAACATTGACAATAGCTGCCCAGGAATCGCCTTTAGAATAATAATTAATAATAGACACCATTAATTTTTCCTCCTAACTATGTCCACTGAACAAACTTATCTCATATCTACACTTCCCAGGGAGGGCTCCCCTACAAAATTTATTCTTTTATAGTAGCTGTTAAAAATAAAAATTTCTCTTTAGGCTCCTTTGGGAAAAAAATGCTTGAAACTATTCATGATTTACATTTTTCATTGAGCCAATCCGTAATTTGACCCGCCTTAATATACATCTAACAAAGGCGGCATGCAATCCTCAACAACAAAATATATAATTAGTTATCAAAAAATAGTATTGTAATCCCATTTAAGTAAGTTACTTACGCTATCAATCGATACATTCTGTTTTTTTGGTGGGTGGAGGGGTATAATATTTTGTTTTTGTTTTAATTGTATATTTGTATATATTTTGTTTAGCACCAAAACCAATAAAATAAAAATGAAAAAAGAAAATAACAGAAAAATGGTTTTAACATATTAAATATTAGCATAAAGATTCGTGTCGTTATTAGGCACATGTTTCATAATATGTATATAAATGTTGTTTCACAAATGATAATTCGTTACTTATACAACACAATATTAATGCATCAAAAAAAAAAACGTATTACTTACGTTTTCTTGTAAACGTAAACTCAAGCCTCTTACTTCCTCATTGGCATTTTCCAATTGATGTGAAACTTCCAGATATGAACGTCGTAATTGCATTAGTTCAGTTTGAATTGCATAACTAAATAATAACAAAATTATATCTCATAAATTAAGCACATACATATATCAGACATGGGCAAATTCAACTTCCTGCTAAATTTATATTATATTTCTTTTTTGCAATCTTTTTAAATTTACCTTAAATTGCTTTGGCATTAAATTTACTGACTGATAATATGGAATATTACCCACCTAGTCTCTTCCTCTTCGGCACGTGACACCTGACCACGTACCAAACGATCAGCCAGTTCAGCACTTTCAGCCTCAAGTAGATCATTACGTTGTTTCAATAGACGATTCTCACGTCGCAAACGGCGTAATTCAACCATTTCCTCTTGTTCCTTCTTCTTTATGTCCAGATACTCTTTTTCCATTTTCTTCATACGTTTTATATTGATTTTAATCGCATGTGCCATATTGAAGAAAGCCTCTGGATCTGCTTCAACACGTCCGGGTAATTCTTTTTGAAAGAACTATTTAATAAAAAAGAGGAAAGTGTAATTTGTTGGGAATATCCATAATGAGCCTTATAAATGAATACTCACTTTTAGCATTGCTTCCATGTCCAAGCAGAGTAATGTCTCTTTACCCAGTAAAAGTAAAGCCAAAGCCACTTTAAAAATGTATTCCATACCTTCGCTAAGGAAGACATCCATAATACGACAGCTAAGATTGAGATTCAGTGTGGTCGTATATAGGGTGAGGAACCAACTGGAAGCGTACATGGTTGTTTGAAAACCCTAAGGAAGTAAGTCACAAAAGTTATGAAACCAACCATCTTCAATATCAATAGAATACAAACTTGTTGTTGAAAATGTATGTGCATTTCTGGTATTTGTTCTTGCACCAAATTCTCCAATTGATACATACACAGTCCCAATTCAGACATTGATGGCTTGAACATATCACGCATACGATGCTGTTGCATTATTTGCACGAGCACTGCAAATGCTTCCTCCTCTGGCATCTGAGATAATACGGTAAGTACATAAGTAAGTGAATTCATTATCAAGCAATAAATATGTACAAACATACCTGCATCAATAAGAGCCCCACAATGAAACCGGAACCTTGACAATAACCTACTTCACGATCGTGCAGTGAATACGCTTTAATTACATTGAATAATGCCTCTTGGCCGGGACCGTCTTTCTCTTTGAAAAAATCAACCTCCGGATAGGTGCGTGCAATATCACGTCGAATGACTTTTTCACATGCTGATGTCGCCTTCAAATATTCGGCATACTGTTTCTTATCAACATCGGAAGCGCTACATAATTGTTGCCAAACAATTGCTCTTCAGAATGAAAATAAGACAGGTATGTTAAATAAATACAAGATTGCATATAGATGAGGCTCACCTAAAATGATGTGGAATACCACGACGTACCAGCTCACGTACACATGGATTTTTACGTTTCAATGCACCATCCCAATCACTGAGAATTGTTGCCCATTGCGTCCAAATATCTTCTTCCGCTACCGAAGTGCTATTGCCATTCGAATTAATACTAATCTGGCTTGTATCGGAATTTTTGCGACTATGCGTTGAGTGCAGTGAATTTAAACTTTTTGCATCACTTTCGATTAGTTTATTGGCAGCTTCCAATTTGGCCAGCAAATCCATCTCAGAGGTGGGTAAATTTTCCTCTGGAGCGCATTTGGTGGCTTCCATTTTTTTGCTACTTTCTTGTTGAGTAGCAGTGGTAAGGGTCATTGCCACCACAACTTTTATCAATTGCGAGATGATTGTGTATTTTTTTTTTTTTTTGTTGCGTTTGCTAGCTTCAATAAGCGGTCGTTGTCACCGTTGTTAAGTTTTGAACGAAATATTTTCCGCTCTATTGCCACTGCTGTCAATGCCAATATTTACTCAGTACGAAATGTATGTATTTCGATGAGTATTGCGAATATCAAGCAGATGGCATTTATTTGTATGATTTTATGATTTATTCGTAACTTCAATACATTTTTCAGCGACTGTTCTGAAAATAGAAGATATGAAAAAATTATTAATTTTGATGAAATTTGAAGTTCTTCATAATATATCTCTGTGGTAACTAGTACTGTAACTAGTCATGAATTGATTACAACGAGATGTAAGTTGATTTCTACTACTGAAAGAAGTACTATATTTATTGATTGGAAGATATAGAAAAAGTTCTAAAATGAAGCCCAGAGAAACACATACCACAAGAGGTCCATTGATCGACATAGGCAAACACTGGGGAAATATATCCATTAGTTCTATGTTTATTTCAAGACTGATGTGATTGTTCAGATAACTTCATAATCTCTCCCTAAAGTCATCGCTTCTATTGGCGCAAAAATCGACTAAACGATTTTCACAATCACGCTGTGCAGTTTATTAATTAGTTTAGTCGAGCAACTAGTTACTTTGACACTAATCTGAAATAACGCTGTTGATTTTTCATGAGTGTTTATGTTATTATTTTTGATTTTGTTTTTTGTTTTCTTTGATGGTGCTGATTTTTGATGTGTTTATGTTATTAGTTTTGATTTTTTTGTTTGTTTTGGTTCCTAAATGATGACGACCTTATTTCTTAAGCTAAAAATTTTTTGATCTCCACATTTATGTAATTTCCAAATATATATGTATATATATATATAGTCGTACAATCACTGTTTGTATTATTATTATTCATATTTCTTATGTCATTTATTACAAATAAATACAGTTTTAATTGGTAATATCTTGCGTTGCGAATGTCTTTTATTTCATGGGAAAATATTATGTTATTTATTATTAATTGTGTGAGTGTAAATAATTCAAGCGGTTCACAGAGTAGTTAATTATTTACAGTTATTCAAGAAATTAATACAACTATCAGTAAAGAATTAAGTGTAGAGATCCCATCAGATAATACATCAAAGCGAAAAGGTTTCATGAAGAAAATTTGTTCAGTACTCGTTCGAGATCATGCTGGAAAAAATTTGCCTTTAATTCACATTTTTTGCTCAAATATACAATAATCATAAATCTTTAATAGAACATGTCCACATAATCACGGAAACAGTCTGTGAAGATTCTTGTATTTTCGCGAACGCAAATCCTACAAAAGATCTATGGGACTATTTGTGTTTGTGACGTAAATCGAGTAAGATATCACTATGAGCTACATTGTCTTTACACTGATATTGCGCTAGATTCCAATGGATGTATTGGCTTAGTGTTATCGAAAGAATAATGAAACGATTGCATCAAAAAAAAAAAAATTTTCTGTTTGCAACCAAAAAATGGAGGATGTCGAACGAAAGGGAGATCTGGTCTCTAGCGGAAGAAAAAATATATATTTTCATACGTGTCTCGATTCCTTAATAGCATGCTTCGTGCAATATATCCTCTATTTAATCAATTCTCAATAAGTGCTGTGATTTATTTGTAGTGTCGAGATGGAAATTACACATTATGAACCTAATGAACCCAGAAACACTTTTAAAATGGCAAATATCCTCATAACAGCCGTGAGATCGCATATAGCAACGGCTGACCGCAATTAATTTTGCCCCGCAACATTTTACAACAACAAAATGAATATAAGGTTAGGTTAGGTTATGTGGCTGCCCTCTCTAAGAGGACACACTTAGGCCAGAAAGGCCCATTGTGATGCCACCAAGCTTCTCTTTCAATACGTGTTAAATGCGTGTTAAATTTGGACAGCATTAGAAGGGACCTACTTATATTAGCCGGTTCCGAATGGCAGAACCCCTTGTGACATCACTTTAATTTAGTTTTTGTCACAGAGTTCATTTAAGAAGAATTTTTTGCAAATTCTTGATGACGGAAGAATTGCTAATTGCTTGTGGACAGGTGGGTGTCGTTCGAAAGAAAAATTTTTTCGATATCATATTTGTTATGCTTCAGCCGGGGATTGAACTCACGACTTACAGATCAGAAGACCACAAACCACTAACCACACTAACACTTAGCTACGGCACCCACAAATTAACATAAAGACGCCTTAAAATTGGCAAATAACACCATATCTGTCGAGGGCGCGCATCCAGCGAAATGAAATGTCAGGCAAAGCTCCATTATAATTTACTCCTCAACATTTTATCAAAATATTCTCAAGCCCTACATCCACCCTTTAATTGGGCTGCTCTAGAAAATTGATGTTTTTATAAAATTGATGCATACTCTCCCTAAAAGTCCCTGCAGAGATAAAATATATCACCGATTCCCATACATTTTTGCTTTTCAACATTTCTCCTGAAGGTAGCAATTTCTTATCTGCACCCCTTCAAGTGGTTTACATACAAAATGTGCGGAAAAAAAAAAATATACAACTATAAAAGAAACTGTATACCTCTAAAAGAGTTGAAACTCATTTAGATGCCGCCACATGATGGTTAATTTGGAAACGAAATGACAGATACTTTTGCCAGAAAAGGTTCATCAAATGCCTTTCCTTAACTATTCTTTGATTTAATATGTATGTAGTTACTATAAAAAAGACCGAATGATGTCGTTGAATGAAAAATAGCAATAATACTTTGGTCGATATCGTTATCGACAGGTTAAACTCTATCTATCAAGTATGCTTGATGAAAGCGCTAAGAGCAAATACTTCAGTTTAGTAAGTAAGTAACACATAAGCTTCAGTATTGTTAACACTCAACGCTGCTGTCAATGTACTAAGGTAAAGCATTACTTTCTTATATATTCACTAAATTCGTCATGTATCCATATTTAAAAATAAACACTGATGCAATACTGGTTAATGTACATAATGCAAATTTGTTTAATTGCAGTCAAAATGACACAGGGCCAGACATGATTTTAAGCTAAAGAGAAATTGTTCTTTTCTGCCGATAAGTGCTTTTTTCATACAGTGTGGTCATTTATCAAATTAAAACTTTCATTAATGTTGATTTATGATCGACTTACTTAATGTGATGGTATGGTATGTATATATTTACTTTCACTAGTAGTTAAAAACTTTTAGTTTTTACTAACCCATATTACTTGAGGTATTTATTTGTATATAATATAGAGATAAATAATAAATACAGGGTTAGGCAATTGAAGTGTTACCAACTATACACAGGTATATCTGTCAAACCGATATTGCCAACTATATGAAATTCATACCAATAACAGCTGTTTATGTTGTTTCGTCTAAGTTTTATAGAACTGAAGTTATTCCAAATAGAATTCACACGTAATAGTTTGATTGCGTTATATTTTACGGAAAAATCACAATCAGCTATTGTTCCTGAGGTCAAACACCTCAAAGTGAATAAAATGTTTGTATATCGTAGCATAAATTGTTACAATAGTACAGGCAGCATTGCCAAACCCTATGGTGGTGGACGAGAAAAACCAGCAACATCACCTGAAATGGTTCGGAAAGTGAAGGCTCGACTTGAACGAAATCCACTTCGTAGTGGTAATCAAATGGCCAAAGAACTGAAAATATTCCAGCGAAGCATTCGACACATAGTTCCAAAATGAGTTCAAAGTAAAGCCTTACAAGTTCCAAAAGGCACACGCTATTACACCAAAGTAACAAAAAGTTAGACTCAAAAAAGCAAACGAGTTGTTACGCTTGCACGGACGTGACGAATTTCCAAAGATTGTGTTCTCTGATGAGAAAAATTTCTCTATTTAGCAGTTCGTAAACTCTAAAAATGATCGTGTTTTCTTAGCTGAATACGCACTTCCGAAAATTTGAGACTACGAATGGGCACCTGAAGTAATTATCCAACTCAAGTAATGGCATGGGCAGCTGTGACCGCCGATTGACTGTGACTCTCCTATCGTTTTCATCGAGCCTGGTGTCAAAATCAATGCGGCTTATTATCGGGAAAATGTTTTGAAAGTTGCTTTAGGTCTGTGGGCACGCAAACATTTCGGTCGTAGACCATGGACGTACCCACAAGACTAGGCATCGTCTCGTAAGGCTCGTGTGAATCAAGAATGGTTAAAAAATAATTTTTCACACTTCATTTCGTCCACACAATGGCTTTCGAATTCGCCAGATGCAAATCCGATGGACTATTCCATCTGGGCCATTTTGTAGAGCAACATAAGGACTAAAAAATATGCTAGTATGGTTGCACTGAAGAAAGCCATTGTTTGGGAATGGACCAAAATACCGGAAGATCACATTCGTGAAGCATGCAACTTATTTTTGAACCGTTTGAAGGCCATAATCAAGGCAAAAGGTGGCTCCAGCATCGAGCTAGAGTGCATGGATTTTGAAATTTTGATTATTTTCACAATTTTTGTAATTTGAATCAATAACGAAGATATGGTCGCTTGAATCGGTAACACTTCAATCGCCTAACCCTGTACAAAAAAACAAAAAAAAAGAAGATAGTAACCAAAACATAAGCCGATAATTATAAAGCTAGAAAAAAAAAGGAGAACTCTATAGAAATTTTGTAAATTATATCTATTTAAATGGGTAACAATAACAACAAGCTCCAACAACAATTGCACTAAAAAATGCTATCAGCCACAAGGTACACACATTAATACAAATATATGCATGTATACAAGTAAATAACAATAGCAGCTGTTATAATTACAATAACAATAGCAATAATAACAAAGACGACGATGACGATGACGACGACAACAATATTTATGGCCGTGAAATAAAAGAGAGAAAAAATATATTTAGGTATTTCTTGCCAACAACTCGTTATTTGATGTATTATCATGATTATTGTTTTCTTTCACAATAGTTACACCTAGTTATGTGCATGCAATATTTAAAATAAAAGCTCCATCGAAGTAATAGAAAGAGAAGAGAAAAAAAAAGCAATAAGAAAAAAATAAGTTAACAGAAGTTATAGCGAAACTGAGATATGGAAATAGAAAATATTAATAATAAATAATATAATAAAAACATTGAAAAGTAGGAAACTCAACAAATATCAACAATTGTCCATATATTATATATATATATGAATTATGATCACGATCATGATAATATAATTTCATTCAGTAAACATTATTTACAAAAATATAAATATATACCCACTTATAACGAAATATATATACATAGCAAATGTACATTGTTGTACAATATGATAAGAATAATTTTCAAAAAAAAAAAAAAAAACAGTGTGTATGACAAGTCTGGTAAAATTTGAATAGACCATGTTACACCAAAAATTTGTTTTAAATATTCATGTTATTGTGTTGAATGATCAAAGACTGTTTTTTTTTTCCAAAATTGATTTTATCATTGCTTACAAGCGTTATAAATGAAAAATAAAATTCAATGGTCATAGTTGTGGTCAAAATTAAGATCATCTTAAAATTGGTATAGGCTTTTTGACATATTTTTACATGGGAATAATGTTAGATACAAATATCATTGACATTGACATTCAAATTCGAGACATTCAATTTCGAATTACTTCCCCATCGTAGAGTATTTATTGCAACAACAACATTACAAGAAGAATGTGGTTTTAAAGCGAAATGGTGAAGCCAAAATATCAAATCATACATACTCGTATTGAAGCATAAGTTTGTATGGGACATAGGCCAGGTTCTTATTCGATTACGTTCATTTTCGAATGTGGCTCTAAATAAGTAAATATAATCCAATATATATTGTCCAAAAATTTAACAGGCACAACACTAACGGAAGAGAAGCTCGGCCAAAGAGTCCTTCGCGGCTTCAAGTGCCACATATTTTTTTTAAATCGTATATATTGAGTTACAGTTCGATAGCTTTATATTTTCGTGAGCAAAGGTAAAAACATACATACAGAGGCATAAGTTTGTATGTGAGGTAGGTGTGGTTTTTATCCGATTTTGATAATTTTTGAATCTGATTATTAACTAATAAAAATAATCGTGTGTGCCAAATTTCAGCTTAATATCTCTATATTTTTACATGGAAAATGTGAAAAAACCATACTTTTGTGGGTGAGGTAGGAGTGGTTTTTACTCGACTTAGCTCATTTTCGAAGAAGTAAATTTAACGTGGCGTTCAACCGATTATGCGCAGTTCATTTTGTGGTGAGACTAACTATATGCACCAAGTTTAGATTCGATAGGTGTATACTTTTGCACAACAAGTGTAAAAAAACACATTCAACAATAAAAAAATGTCGGCATATCTATTAAATTCAATCGGTTATTAAATGAAATATTTTTCGGTTTACCGAAAATTTCATATAAATAACGATAGGAGGGCAGTATTATTGACGAATATATCTCTAAAGATACTGTAGGAGTTTAAGGGTTAAATATTTTCTCTTAGAATTAACTTTGCAATAGAAATTACAGTCAAATTAATGACACTCAAGTGAGTCTAGTGATAAGAAATGAATTAAGTTGTATAGTGCATACTTCAATCAATTTTGTCTTGCAACATTAATAGGTAGGTACTTACTTCTTGTAAGTGTTTCCTTCACCTCCCGCCATTTGTAGATATTATATTGGCAAAAAAAAAACAGCATTTACATATGAAATAATGAACCAATAACAAAAATAATCATAGTAATCAAAAAGCTCGTCACTACCTTTCAACTCATTGAATCTCTTTCGATTTGAATTTGATGGAGAAATAGAGAGAGAGAGAGAGAGAGAGAGAAAGAAAAATCAACAGCACATTAATTATTGCTCTCTTCCTCTTTCTCTCTCTCTCTATGCCAGTCAATCACTCAATAAGAAATCCAAACAAGTGTGTAAAAACTCAGCTCAGTATAATAGTTAAATAATAATCAAAATAAAAAATATAATAATACTATAATACCAAAAGTAACAAATTGAAAAAAAAACAAGGGGCAAAAACAAGATTGTATAGTGTGTAAGTGAAAAAATAAGTTATAACAGACGACGATGAATTTATAACAACGTGTATCTGTAAGCAAATCGCATGTCAGTAAGTAAGGTGCTCTCCACAATAGCTGGCTATTGCGATCAAAACAAGTTAAATTTAACAAAAGTGAATGGAACAAAGTAAACTCAACGAAAACGTTGTAATTAAAATTAAAATTAAAATTTACGGAAATATACTCAACAAAAATTAAAAATGTTATGCAAATAATTGTAATAACATGACAATTTTATCATCTACTAAACACTACTACTACCAGTGCCACAATAATATCAGCAACCGCACCAATAGTGACATTCAAACAATTGCAACAATAGTAAAAACAAAAACAACAAAAGGGTAATAACAATTTCAACGACAACATCCATTGTGCTTATCATTGTTTCTATGCTCTGGTATGTGTGCATATATATAGGGGAAAGGTCCATAGTTTGTGTCATTCCATTAAAAATTGAATATTGAGATCTCCAAAATGATCGATACTGTAGTCGAGTATTTCCCTTTTGCCAACACGTATGGAGTATCTTAGCAAAGCCAAGTGTAAAATTTATTCGTAAACATTTTGTTTTCGATTTTTTTGTAAAATGTACGTACATATGTTGAACGGCTAATTTTTTATCAAAGTTAAATGTCATATTCAGTGAAATTTAAAATCAAAAAGAAAAAAAATTTAAATTATTTTAAAAATCACTTCAAATTTGTAGGTTTTGGCATTAAAGCTTTCTCTCTTAATACTGTGTAGACGTTTGAAAAACTTATTGGATTGGCTTTAAATAAACAAAATTGCTTTTTATAATATTTTAGCAACAAAAGCTTATTGAATACTATATGAAAAAAAAGTATTAGATATAATTCTTTATGTAAAACGTTCATAACTCGATATACGATTTTCTTTATATGATATTTCGTAATAACGGCATTTTAATTGTCACTTTTTCGATTTACGGCTCGCAACATTTAGTTATGCGGCTCCAAAAATGCTTTTTCGGAACCTATCTAAGCCGTATTTATGCACATTGCAAAGCAATTTCGATTTAAATTCATTTCTATTATTTTGCACTCATTTTCAAGTATTTTCACTTTGAATCGTCTAAACAACACTACGACATTTATATAATTAATCGACAAGACATTTCAAGTGCTGTAGAAGTAGTTATTGAACACTGGTTCGACACAGAAAATGAATATGGTTTATGGGTCATTACCTGGTTGGTTCAATGTTCCAAAACAGAGGATATAGAATATCCGAATGTGATCACCAGTGTGAATTTTAATCTATCGTAAATGAGCCACAACGATCTGACTGAATTTCATTTCTGAGTCATTACTATTTGAGTATGTAGGCAACACTCTGAAATATATGAACAACTTTTGTTACTTCAACGTTCCACAATTTAATAGAGGATAAAGAATATTCGCTTGGTATTCCAATTGGGCTTTTTAGTATAATCTAGTAAACAACGAAAATATTTTATTTAGTATTCATTTTAAATAGTTTTATTAGAGAATTTTTATTGCTGTTTCAATTAAAACATTTTTTCGAAAAACTCTAGAAATTTCTTTGAAGTTTGACGCAATAAAAATATTTTATTTTATAAAAGTTTACCCTAAATCACAAATTATCCAAATAGTATTCTCAATACAATCAAAATGATGATGAAATATATCTATATCATTAAAAATTATGCCCACCCCAACCCATGAACCTTTCCCCTATATACAAGTTCATATTGAAACACTCGTAATAATAAAGATAAAACAAGTTTCGTAGCGATACGATTAGATTTTGAATTATGAAAGAAAAAATATGAAAGAGAAATATATCCACACACATACGGACATAAATAGAACAATTGATAGCAATTGGTAATGCTCATTTTAGAATACCTAAAAAAAAAACGACTAACTACCATCTCAATGCCCATAAATTTTCGCTCCAGACCTTTTCCCATTAGTAACACCCACACATTCTCAGCGACACAACACACACACTAATGCATGGTTATCTGTCAGTGCTCAAGCTAAAGCCGAAGGAGTTAGGCGCAATCGTCAAAGCAACAGTCAATAACGACAGCTAATTGTGGTAAGCAGTAAACAACATCAGGCGCGCATGCATTACTTAACTTGTTGAAGCGTTAACAGTGAGAATTTGACACAACGATTTTATTGCCAACAACAAATCCGACGAATATTAACAGCAAGAGAGCCGGTTAAACGAATTGCGTAAGCTCGTTCGTTCATACAGTGAAACATGACAACGAAATCGCCGGCAGCACTTAGCAACGGTATCGATCATGATCATCCCAAACCACAGCGATCATCGTCGTTGCCTACAGGCACGGCCATTGAATTGAGTGAAAATTTCTACATCAACAACAGGCGTAAGAACAATGTTAAGATTCAAGTGAAACTCAATGCTGAGGGTATTTACCTGCGACGTGAAACAGACGAACCGAATCAATTCAATGAGTTGCTCATACGTATGGACGATATAATTGGTAGCCGCTGTGGACCGCGTCTCAAAAAGAGGCTGCGCGGTGGTCTGAGCTCATGCAAGCGTGCTAGTGATAATGAACGTTCGGAAGGCGATGCCAACCAAAAGGACACAAGTGCTTTCCTATACATCTACGCATACATTAAAAAGGAAAAGCCATTGAGACGTACACGCACGGTGCGCATTTTACGCTTTCGATCGTACGAACACTATGAGGACAATTTCAAATCAGCCGAACGCTGGCACAATGTCATCAAGGAGAATAAATGTCAACCGACAACTGGCAACGATGTCGAAGGTAAACAATTGTTGATACTATTAAATCCGAAATCGGGTTCAGGCAAGGGTCGAGATCTATTCCATCAGCAGGTGGCGCCGGTTTTGAAGGAAGCCGAGATCCAGTACGAGTTGACAGTGACGACACATGCGAATATGGCACGCGAATTTGTGCGTTCCCGCAATGATCTGTTGCAACAGTATTATGGCATTGTGGTGGCATCCGGCGATGGTCTGTTCTATGAAGTACTAAACGGTCTGATGGAACGCACTGATTGGCGTGCGGTTAGTCGTCAGCTACCCATCGGTATATTACCATGTGGCTCCGGCAATGGCCTAGCCAAGAGTATAGCCCACCTCTACAATGAGCCGTACGAACCGAAGCCCATTCTGAATGCAACATTGACTTGTGTCTTTGGCAATACTGCGCACATGGATATTGTGCGTGTTGAACTGGGCGGTGGTCAAAACACACAAATGTATTCGTTTCTCTCGGTAGGTTGGGGTCTCATCGCTGACATCGATATTGAGAGCGAACGTTTGCGACGCATCGGTGCACAACGTTTCACCCTTTGGACCATACATCGATTAATCAAATTGCGCACCTACAGAGGTAAACTTTCATATCTACCAGTGCAAGAGAAGGAGGAGGACAAGGAGCAGGAGCAAAAGCAACAGAACAAGGATACGAGTAGTGCAGACGCAATGCAAAAGCGCGAAAAAGCAGAGAGCACCGACGCGGTGGTATTACGACGAATGCATCACAACAATACCCAAGAATTCTATGATATTCCGGAAGGCAACAATGACGTTTACAAAAATAGTCGCGACGACAATGACATCGATGATGACGACGTCGACGACGATGATGAAGACAATTTTATTGATGCAATCTCACTGGATAAGAGCAGCGCTCGTCCAAATACTGACAGCTGGTATTCTGCAACGTCTCGCCGTACCGCCTACTATTCGATTACTGGACAAAGTATACGTTCACGTCGCAGCGTTTTGAGTAAGATAGAAGCTGCTAATGCTGAATTTGAGAAACTTCAACCCGGCACCAGTATTCCGCCACTCAGTGAACCACTGCCTGCGGATGGCAAATGGCATTGTGAAGAGGGTGAATATATTATGGTGCATGCTGCCTATACAACACATTTAGCTACCGACTGCTTTTTTGCACCCGATTCTCGTCTCAATGATGGCATCATCTATTTGGTGATCATACGTGCTGGCGTCAGCCGTTCACAACTTATACAATTTCTACTGAGCATGAGCTCGGGCACACATCTGCCCAAGGAACCGCACGAGTATATTGAGGTTAAACGAGTGAAAGCATTTCGAATTGAGCCCAGCACCGGTGAGGATGGTATTATTGCTGTCGATGGT
The DNA here is from genome assembly GCA_963854835.1 of Megamerina dolium. NCBI lineage: Eukaryota > Metazoa > Arthropoda > Insecta > Diptera > Megamerinidae > Megamerina > Megamerina dolium. The sequence goes on from OY978527.1 coordinate 63,959,354, forward strand.
GAACGCGTTAGCTATGGACCAATACAGGGTGAAATACTTCCAGGCATACTTAGAATTATGGTGCCAAATGGCGATGCCAATTAATAGAATTTAATGAAAATATTACTTAATTATCTGTCTTTCTTATATTTTTTTCTACACATACTCGTTCGTAAAGAATATTTTATAATAATTCACTTTTGGTTAACAATATATTGTATATATGTACATAACATACATCATACATAATTTTCTAGGCAATAAACCAACGATAATAACTACAACAACAACAACAAATTCTCTATACATTCACGATTTTCGATTAGATTAAAGATAGCACAGAGTACCCCCAACTCGTATGGCATAGTGGCGTTTCGATAATTATAAATTTTTTTTTTCCAAAAAGTGACCTTTGATAATTACTGCATATGAGCAGCTATTTGAATGGGAAGTCCGAAATTAATGAGATAAAAAAATACCAATGGAAAATACTCTATAATTTTTGTGAATCGGACTCAGCGACTGAAAATCGATGGAATGTGTCTAGTTGTCCAATGATGTCCAATGAATCAGGCTAATCAAATTATATGGATTTTAGATCGCTGGCCGAATTTCCTCCATAACCCTCAAGGTCACTTTTTTCCATTTTCCATGCACGACGTTGTTTGCTTTCAATGGCTGTCAAACACAAACTAAATGACACAGGTTACACAAATTCGGCAGCAGTCTATTAACAGATGGTAGTTGACAGGAGCAGTGTTGCATTTAAAGTTACTACACAGGTAATTCGAAAAGGCACTGACTTATCAAACTGTTCTCGTAGTCATGCTTTTGCTAAAAAAAACTTTAATTCGCCCCAAAAACAGTTTTTAACCATTTGCAACGAGCTGTGTAGCAATAAATTTGACGGGTACGACAGTAAGGCGTGAATAGGACAATGTGGTGACAATGGCGTGGAAGGTGATTCAGTGTGTCTGGTACAACTGGAAGATTATTGTAAATTTTAAGATGTTATTTATTCGATAAACGATTGATTATACATTACACTGAAGAAAAATGAAGACAATTGGGGTTGGCGATCAAGGATAAACTGTAAAAAGGCTTTGGTTTTGGATATTAGTCGCACTGGCACGTGCTGTCGGACTGGAGGTCAACATCACAAAGACCAAGGCCATGAGAGTTAACCGCAAAACCGCAAGCCATATAACGGTCGACGGATGCCCGTTGGAATTTGTTGGAAGCTTCTGTTACCTCGGCTGCATTATTACGGCAGACGGCGGAGCTAATGAAGATGTCAACAGCAGGTTAAACAAAGCAAGGGCGGCGTTCGGGAGACTGCATGCAGAATGGGCGAGCTCGCGAATCTTCAGGCTCACAAAACTGCTAATATTCAGCTCATATGTGAAGTCAGTATTGTTGTACGTAAGTGAAACATGGCTGATATCTAACACGATCACACAAAAGCTACAAACTTTCGTCAACAGATGCCTCCGTATCATCTGTAGAATATTCTGGCCGAACACCATCAACAACGACGAGCTGTGGACTCTAACGAATGAAGAAGCCGTCCTGTTGCAAATCAAAAATAGAAAGTGGCTATGGATAGATCACACGCTTAGAAAACCTTCAACATAACATTACAAGAATGGCACTAGACTGGAACCCGCATGGGAGCAGAGGTCCAGGTCGGCCAAAAAATACTTGGAGTAGGTTGATATTGCGCGAGCTAGCCGATGTCAATACAACACATGGGACGGCGCAAAAATAACAACACAGAACCGTGTACGATGGAAGAGTCCTGTTGAGGCCCTATGCTCCCAATAGGAGTGAAGAAGGGGAAAAAAAGACATTAGTATCAACAGAGGCCCAAGAAATTATTTACTTCAGTTTTTCAAAGTATATAGAAATGTTTTTTTTATGATAAAGCCATCATTTCCATATAGTTGTGACGGTTTTCGATGGCAAGCACGAAGAAACCGTTCTGCTAATATGGCCATAAGTTGTGTGTGCCAAAGCAAAAAACAAAAAAAAAAATGGAATAATTGCCGATACCTTTTCCCTAATCAAAATATCAGTAACTAATGCAAACAAACGCAATAGGCACATCCATACAAATATAACTCATCAAATGTTTATAAATCCTAAAAGTATGCAAACTATTTATAGAAAATACATTGTATATGACTGCAGGATATTAAATAAAAGGAGAATTCAATTGAATAATTTCTTCGTTACGTTGAATGAATATTCAATTTACTCAAGGTAACACGATCATATATACATACAATAGAAATTTGTTATTGCATTTGCTGCAACAAACATTTTATTATCGTATACTCGTAAATTTTCATAGAGGTACCGGTGAATGTGTCTTGTTTCTTTTTTTAAGTAACAATACGAAAGAAATGACCCAATAAACATATTGAGACATACATATGTACGAATAAAAAATTTTTATGCATTTAGTTAAAAAAAAAAAAAAAATTTGTCTATTCGTGCTCGTAAACTCAATATGTATACATATGTACGTACATATACACTTTCAACTCAAATGAATAATGAATATAGTGAACAGAATTATCCAAACAATAATAATAATAATAATAATAATAATAATAATAATAACAACAACAAGAATGTATAAACATAATAAAAGTCCGCACATCACACAGCAGACGTACACAAACGAAACGTATGTATGTACATATTTCCAGTCTGATTCATTCATTCAGAAGCTTATTCGTGTGGCAGACAATATTATCGCGTTTATATTACAGCAAAAGCTCTCATAGACGGATGAATAAATAATATACATATGTTTATTGAATGAAATTTTAAAACTATTAACACTACTTGACACTATTTTGGGCGCGAAATGTCATATGCTACATATATCAGATTTGTTTATAAAAAAAATGAGCCAAAAAAAAAATTTTTTTTCTATATTTTATGCCTTTGACGACTTCTGGTGACTTTCTATAGAACATTTGCAGAAAATTTTAATCTTTGAAATCATCATTTTGGTAGACTTTTTTGGATTAACATAAAGAAAGGCCTAAAACGACCCATGACAAGGGTTAAATAAAGGAGGAGTTAAGGGTTAAGTGTTATTTACGATATTTTCTATTTTGTACAAAAATATAAAATACAAATATATAAAAATTTCATAAGAATCAACACAAAAATTTCTCTCAGACCTTGGCCCAAAAATTTGTTGCACTGTTTAAAAGTATGAGTTAAATCATACCATTTGAACTAATCAAATTTTATATGAAATTATATAATTTTATGAATTTATTTATTATTTATAATTAGGAATGTAAGCATTCATTCATTATACACAGCATGTCAAAACAAGATTTTTAATTGAGTTTTATGTTGCACTGTGTATTATAAGTGAAATAGTAGATACCTCAAATGGTATGCTAATAAAATTTTATATGAAATTACATGATTTCATGAATATATTTATAGTTTTGGATTTAAGAGATGTAAAGGAATGCATTCATTCCTAACATTTTTCAAGTAATTCAAAACTAGATTTTCAATCAGGTCTTAAAGTTATACACTGGGAGTCTGTTTCAAGTAAATTGTTGAGGATATAAGGTGGCTACGCTTAAGATATATTTTAATGCTTCATGTAATCTATTTATATGTCGACCTATTGAAATTCTCTTAATTGTATTTCAAAAAGAATTTTTATCTTAAATTATGTAGCATTCATTTGTATTTAAATTGAAAAAAAAAAAAATCGTAGCTTATTTTAACACAAAGCCGACGAATTTGCGTATTTAAATGGATAATACTAGTCGATACATTTCGGTACCTTCATATAATTACTCATAGTTGAGATCTTTACTCACAGATTTCATTCTTTGATACCTCAAATTTTTTTAGAAAAGAATGTGCTCTACGCAAAAATATAAATTTATTTTTGTTTTAACGATTTATATTGTATTTTGAACCGTCTTTGGACGATTTTCGCTATTTTAATGAGGGCTTCAGGTTTCGTTATTTTTTTGAGCTGATTAGGTGCAAAATGGGACCTGATAGTGTTAAAAAATATCTGTAATTCGAATTTGGAGTACTTAAATACGCATAAAAGTGACTATTCCATCTGGTAGGCGCATCCGAGAGCTCTGAAGCCGTGTTTGATTTTTTTTTTGCAGCTGCTTTTCTCATTCCTATCTAGTTCTTGAACTATTCCTTCGTCTTCCATTCAAATGCTATGCACCCATATTTCATCCATAATTATGAATTGTCGTAAGTGCTCGGCTTTCTTCATTTGAACTTTCAAAAATGAATACTTTTTTTACGAGAGACACCATCTTATGCGTATGATGTATCCGTTCATTGAAGTATTCACTGTAGAAATACGCACACACACACACCCACATACGTATGCATTTACACCATATGAATAAGTATGCACGTGTTGGTCGCGTTTAAAAATATATTTGACAGCATTTTTGTGCAAATAGCCTAATTTCAAATTCGATATATTTTAGTTTTCAATGTACTTAAATGAAATTTTTGTAGTTAGATATATACAATTTTTATATATATTTTAAAATATACTTTTCTACAACATGGGGGATTTCATCCAATAGCGACTATCTCAAACTTATTCGTTCGTTGTAAAAATTGTATATGGAGAGCCTTTCAATTTAGAATACAGTAAGAATTTTCAACTGCTTTCAAATTCAAGAAAAACGTCTGCACGTGTTCGGTCTATCAAGCATGAACTATTCATATTCTTTCTACTGGGTATCACCATATACAAATATGAATATATATATGTACACATATACAGCTATCGATTAGTCAGAAACCTGCTGTAAAAGATATTTATATGCATTAGCCAACAAGCCAGCCGATCAGTCAGTTCAACAATTAAATACAAGCCGAACCAAACCAAATCAAATAAAGAAAAGCAGAACAAAAAAAAAAAAAACCAGTATGTATCACGACCAAATTTTAAACAAATTCAACGGTTATTCGATGCCCTCACTCCCTCCTGTTACCTAACATACCGGACTCGGTTGAGTACAGATATACATAGTATGTATATCGCTAGCACTAGCACCATTCATTTGTGTACGTACGTCTGTACCATAGTAGCCGTTTCAAATTCTTGAATATATACAGTGTTTGTCAATAATTTGTATTAAATTTTGTATTTGTAGGTATTTGTATTAATTTTTAATTTTCAAAATTTTTGTAATCGCCTGAAGAGGGCTGATGTCTATCCGTCGATGTCTATCCGTCTGTCACTTGGCTGCTACGCACAATATCTTGAGAAAATGCTGAAAAATTTCAATGAAATTTGCCATAAAGTAATGGGTAATTTTTCCGGCAGTAACAATTTGCCAGAAAATGCTTCTTAAAAGAGCTCTGTGACAAAACAAAGTTAAAGTGATGTCACAAGGGGGTTCTGCCGTTCGGAACCTGCTAATATAATTTGGTCCCTTCTAATGCTGTCCAAATTTAACACGCACATTATTGGAAGAGAAGCTTTGTGGTATCACAATGGGTTTTTCTGGTCCAAGTGTGTTCTCTCAGAGAGAGGGAAGCTACAATAACCTAAACCTATGGATCTCAAGTCGTATTGGTACCGCTGGAAACGAGAAAACAAATGAAGCAGCTAAACTAGCAATCAAATTCCCTCTAATTATATAAAGTAGCTAGTGCTAGAAATCTAAGTTTAAAAACGAAATTTTCTTTCTAATAATTTTGCAAGAAATGAGCGAGCCATTTCCATTTCCATTTATTTAGTCTTTCATTTATGACAACAATATTTGCCACGTAGATTCACATTGCAAGGACAGCTAATTTTAGAGAAAAATGGACTATTTTAAAATGGCTCCCATTCAAAGACACGGATTTTATACAAAATTTTAATCCTCATAATTCACAAAGTATTTCGTTTGTTATATATTTCACACGTAGATTCCAATTACAAAGAGAAATAATTTTGGAGAAAAATTAATGGGCCACGTCCACTATTTAATATAGCTCCCATACAATGACTTGGACGCTACTGTACGGAAGGTACAGTACAGTAGGAAGCAAAACATGACTGATCTAGAACTCCATCACACAGAAACTACAAGCTTTCGTCAACAAGTGTTTGAGGATCATATGTAGAATATTCTGGCCTAACACTATTTCCAACGAGGCTCTACCATATGGCGTCTAACGAACGAGGAACCTATACTGAACCAGATTAAGCGTAGGAAGTGGCGCCGGATTGCGGGAACTAGCTGATGTCAACATCACATGGGATGGCGCTAGTATAACAGCCCAGAATCGTGTGCGATGGAGGAGCTTGTGGTGGTCCTATGCTCCAATTAGGAGTGATAAAGGAGAAAAAAGAACAATGATTTGGAATTGATAGAAAATTTAAACTGTCATAATTCACAAAGTATTCCATTTAAGACAACAATTTTTGACACGTAGATTCACATTACAAGGAGAACTAATTTCGGAAAAAATGGTTAAGCCACGCCCACTATTTAATATAGCTGCCATACAAAATGGACATTTAAAAAATGTTGAAGCTCCAAAACATACTTAGTATTTCGTCTAGAACAATCATACTTGACAAGTAATTTCATATTGTAGGAAGAAATTATTTTGCAAAAAAATGGTACCTCCCTTACAAAAACATCGAATTTTTTTTTTATACATTTTTTTTAGAAACACTGTAAGTCATTTATATACGTAAATATGTATATATTAAATGTAGTTGTGGCAGTGCTTTTTATCTCTTTTTTATGTATTATTATCACTTCTTTCATTCACATTATTTGCAAAAAATTTTTCAGTTTTTCGCTACTCTTCTTTCATTGTTTTTGGGTTTACTCATCAACAATTTTCTGTTTTTTTTTTTTTTAATTCATTTATATTTACATGTTTTTTAAGCACGATATTTAACAAAAAAAAAAAAAAAGAGCAATTAAAAAATAAACAAAGAAAAATCATTGGAAAAATGACAAAAACAAATGAGAAAATATAGGGTTCGTTGGCGTTTGATGATGCCTTTTTGTTACCTGTGCTAATGTATTATATTTTGTTTCGCCAATTTTGGTGGGTATGAATTTTATATAAAGGAATATAAAATAATATAAAAACATAAGAGAAATTAAATATTATAAATATATTAGGGTGAATCGATTTTTTTTTTTTAATATTGAATAATCTCAACAGTGTTCTATTTCATTTAGAACATATGAAGCACATTTTTAGAAAGGGGTTGGTCCGAAAGTCATGCCCTGCAAACTAGAAGATTTTTTCGCAAGACTTCCAAGCAAATTTGATGTAAGACGTACTGAGGAAAGCCATGTTGGATACCTTTTTTCTATTGCAAGCAAATATTGGGTAGTGGCAAAGTTTATGCATGGAAGTTTTCACAAAAAACCATCTTTCAGCTTTTAAAACTTTATATTCCGAACATTTGAAACATTTTTTTGGACAGGTCTAATATGAATGTATTGTTTATATAGTTGGTTTACGCCCCATATACTAAAATAATGTGAGATGATGTCAATTTGTGCTCATCCAAACTGTGAAATGTTGTATGTATCCTGTCAACAATCTTAAGAGAGAGAGAGAGAGAGAGAGCAATTTGAGGTGTGTAGAATTAAGTAGCTATTATTTAATTTCCATACAAATTATATCCAGTTTATTTGATCAAAAAGGAGCAGAGTAGAATAATTTTACAAACGTCATTTTTATTTAATTGCCCCATTCCATTGATTTAGACATCTTTAAGGGCAGTTTACCGATTTTTTTTTTCACTTTGTAATTTATTATACTCTACTCTTGAATTTTATATTATATTAGTTAGATCGAATATATCCGAAAATGGATGTAACTGAATGGAAATCACTCATGTCTTACATACCAAAATTATGTTTTTGTAGGAATATTTTCATACGTTTTGGATGAATATACCTAGTCAAGTGATAAATGTTGGTACACAACTAAACGCATTCATTACGAATGTAATATTGGGCGCATCCATTTCATCTTGACTGCGATTTGACAGTTGACATTTATGCTTCATTGCCACGTAAAAAGTTTTTGGCATCAATCGTTTACAATCATGGAATGGGGCGACATTGAAAATCGTATTGTTGTACATAGTTGGCCCACTAAAATGCAATATGGGGAAAAGGTGATCTCTTCCGGACGTTGCGACCGCTTGGAATCACTCGTAATTTTGTGTATCGTGCTGTGAAGTTGTTTGAATATTCTCATGGAGTACGAGACCGTCAAAAATCCGGCCATCCGCGCATTGTGAGAACTTCGAAAGCGATCAAAGCCGAGAAGAACCGCTGCGAAAATAGAAAATCTTGTCGCGGGAAATCCAAATTTCGCAAAAATCCATGTCCATGAAGATTTGGAACTCAGCGCGTACAAGCGACACACTGGACACCTGCTCACGGCCGAATTGGAGGGAAAACGCAAGTGAAAATCGAAAGCGTTACGCAGCCAGTACGCTCACAGACAAATTCTGTTTACTGATGAGAAAATCTTCATCGTAGAAGAATCGTTCAATAAACAGAACGATCGTGTGTATGCTCGGTCATCCAGAGAAGCATCCCAACTCATTCCGAGGATACAAAGAGGCCACCATCCCGCGTCACAAGGCAAAAACGACTTAGCTGTGGCTAAAAAACAACATTCCGGATTTCATATCAACGGATGATTGGCCAGCAGGGAGTTCAGACCTCAACCCGTTAGATTACAAGTTGTCCGTATTAGAGTTCATGGCTTGCTCTAATCGACACCCAAATATTGAGTCGTTGAAGCGAGCCCTTGTCCGTGCAGTGGACAATTTCCCCATGCATGAAGTGCGTTCGCAATCGATTTGCCATTGAATAACCCAATTTAAAAAAAAAAGTATTTCATTTACGAAATAAGGCTCACTTCAAAACGATTGCGAACGAAAGTGAAATGTGTAACATGAAATGTGTAATATTTCATTTTCGAATTAATATTCCAAGAAAATTCATATAATAATTCAAATGAGCCAGTCGATTTATAAAAAAATAAAACATGTCATTATGAATAAGTCTTTAATGGTATTTTCCCTTTCAAGTAATTAAAATTACTTCTTAATAATGTCAATACCCTTAATTGTATGTACTATTATCTTATATGAAATCTATTGAGGATATTCATTCATAATACAAAGTCATACATACACACACACATAGATATATACATTTGTATAAGTTAGTATGGGGCTTGTAATTAGACATAATTGCATAGTTGTGTGGCATTTGTCGCACCATCATTATCACAACACTACACATTATACTCAAATTCTTGTACTCATATGAGACTGACTATTCCATTTTTTGTTGCTGTTGTTTTGTTATTATGTACTCTATTTTATTTGTAACAAAATAAGCAATTTTGTTTCTTTGCTAATTGCAATTAGTATGTATGTACAACGTACTTAATATGTATAAAGTATATACATGCCTCTGTGTGCGTTGTGTTTAAATACACAATTACTTAAGTCAAAGCAAGACGGATCATATTACTCATGCAATATAGAGAGTTAGTTGCACATTTTATTTTATCTTTTCCTTTTATTCTCTTAATTTTGCTGAATACGGAAAAAAATTTTATTTCAAAATATTTATATGATGATAAAAAAAGTCATATTCTCATATTGAATCGTTTTAAATTATACACTGAAGTAGCTAAAATTTTTTTTTATTAAAAAAAATTATAATAAATAATTATAATTAAAAAACTAATAAAAATTTAATACAAGGTGATTTTTTAAGAGCTTTCGGAATTGATTAAAAACAAACAAAAAACACATAAAATTTATAGAAATGTATGAAATCTATATTTAAGTCGATAGAACGTTAAAAAATGTTTAAAGATGATTTCATGTAAATGTTGACCGCGGCTGCGCCTCAGATGGTTCATACGCTGGGTCCAATTTTGGCATACTCTCTCCAACATATCTGTCAGTATCTCACGAATAAATTCTTCAATATTGGCTACCAGTGCGTAAACCGTTGCGGGCTTGTCGCTATAGATATGAGCCTTAACATAGCCCCATAGTCTAAAGGCGTTAAATCGCACGATATAGGCGGTCAATTGACCGGCCCCAAACGTGAAATAAACTATGCACAAAAGTGCATAATGCTCTTTCTTAACCGAGCATTAATTTTGATAATAAAATTCAATAATCTGCAAGCGTTGTTCGTTTGTAAGTCGATTCATGGTTAAATTGACAGTAATATGTATACGAAAACAGCTGAGCTGCCAAAAAGTAAGTTGCTAAAAAATCGCCCTGTACATGGCGGCAAATGTGACGTTTTTCAGATATGACAGATAGCTGCGTATAAGTAAGCTAGTCTGAGTCTAGAAGGTCCTATGCAAATATACAATATTCTAAAATAATATTGACATCATAAATGCTACCGTTCAATAAGTATTCGGCTTATGAATTCTTGATGCCTTAGTCAATCTTTCATATAAGGAACGGTTCAAAACAAATTTCCATAATTATTTATTTATAATTTTCAATAATATTTATTAACTTACGCCTTTTCGAAATTCAATAAGAAATTTGCTAAGTATAAATTTGTTAAGTATGGTCCAAAGTCTAAATTCCGGCAGTAACAATTTGCCAAAAATGCTTCTTAAAAGAGCTCTGTGACAAAACTAAGTTAGAGTGATGTCGCAAGGGTTTTGACGTTCGGAACCGTCTAATATAAATAGATCCCTGCTAATGCTGTCCAAATTTAAGACGAACAACAGTTTTGGAAGAGAAGCTCGGTAGTATCACAATGGGTCTTTCTGGCCTAAGTGTGTCCTCTCAGAGAGAGGACAGCCACATAATCTAACCTATCCAAAGTATGTGCAATTATGCTGGCGTACTGTATAAATGTCGAATTAATTACTTACGAAAAAAAATTGATTCGTTTTACGGCCTTTCAGGGAACGTATCAATTCCGTATAGCGAGGTATAGGTCGGTGGGAAAAGGAAACCAGTATTTTTACGATTATTTCCAGACGGTTTTTTAAACATGGTTCGGATTGTGCGATTTGGATCAAATATGCAACGTTTTGTTTTATAATTTGTTGCCATTTTTAAGGATATCTGCCTCCATCTCATACAAGCATTGATCCCCATTGACTAAAAATTTGTTTTCCACAATCTGCTCGTGCTGACCATTTCTCAGCACTAAGGAAGTTTAGTAAGTATAAAAAAAAAATATATAGTTCTCGCTTGGTGCCAGTTGCATACTATAAGGTAGATGCAAGCTTCCCAACCAAGCTTCCGAAGCACCTCAGCTATTGGCTTATTCTAGCGGCTTCAGATCGATCAATCGCTAGCTTCAAAGGGTACAATTTAAGATTTGAAGACTTAAGACATATGAAATCAGCTTAAAATAAATGATTCCGTTTTAGACGGATCAATTTTGTTCTGTTGGGTCAAGATTTCGCAGATGGCAATTCGATACGTCGTGTTTTTTCAGTAATTAGTGCGGCACGTAAACAACGAGCTTCTTTTATTAAATCCATCTCTATGCAGATGGTCTAAAACTATTTTTGTGGACGTTCTTTAGCTACGATACTACGGCTACTAACATGGCGGTCTATTTCGATTATTTCTATATCGATATTTTCACGATTTTTCGATATTTTCGACAATGGCCCTGTGTGAGGTGCATTATTAATATCGAAAATAATGCAAGAATCAATAAAACCAGTATCGGGATCATAAATATAAAATTTCAAACGCTTGGCTCATATTTTCGCCTTTAACAAAACAAATTTGTAAAATATATCAAATTTTTCTTTTTGTTAACTTCCATCTTTCATATATCCTGTAACTCACAATTGAATCGACCAAACAAAATACAGCAGACGCATTTTTTTCTACTACAGAATGTCACATTTCCAACGATTACAAGTCTGAATTTGTTTAATCAATATTTTAGGAAATATATAGCACTAAGGCCATCGAACGAAAAAAATAATGAATTTGTATTTCCCCAGCCTAATATTAATTCAACTTTGAAACGTAAGTAAATACAAGATGAATGCAATTGCATAAGTTGGATGGATTGCAATTAATTTTCTAAAATATGTTTCTGTCTATTTCCTTTAAAAAAAACCGCAAAATATTGTGTAGAACAAGTACTTTCCCCCCTCCTACATACAAATACATCCATTGTCAGTGCACTCAAGTTAATTATTAAGAATGCAAACATAAAAGAACAATAGTAAAATGAATTCTCTAAGAAATTATTAGAGGGTTGTAAAGCAAATAAACTCAAATGGCAATAAGAATACTTAATAATACAAAAAAAAAAAAAAAAAAAATAACAAAACGAAACGAAAAGCAGACGCTAAAATGAAGTAGGTGGGAATTTAATAGATCTATTATCCATCAAATTCAATATAAGTTGCAAGAGGCAAATTTCTTAATGAGTCAATTATTACACGTATGCCGTCTTTCAATAAGGGCATTGGGAATTGAAATTTAATTAACAGAGTTGATTTTTATAGCAGATTATGGCAAAAGTCAATGCCATTAAAATCACAGAATAAAAATCGTATGATGAAACCTATTTCTAGCTCAGCGCCTAAAAACCAACAAAACTGATATATTTGAGACGAGCTCTGGTTCCAAAAATATTTTACACAAGACGTTCAACGATTTGTCGCAGTAGGACTTTCTTTTGTGGATGTTAATAAAAACCGCTGTTATACTGACAATTCAGCAATAAGTAACGTACTTAGTTATAATATTAGGTGTAGTAAAAAGTAATCCATTATATATGGCTTTAATAATCTGTATCTAGCGTTGTATAAGTGCTATTAGGTTACGCTAGATGGCGTTAGAAAGAGAGGATTTCGTACTCGTACTCAGTATTGTTTGAGCACGCGTCAAAGATGGACACCAGTAAAGAGAAAATATATACAATATTTTATATGCAATATTTTACAGTTTTTCTTCGATAAAGGCGAAAACGCAAGCCAGATGGCTGAACAGCCAATTACGTGCAAGTTTGGTTTCGTCGATAATTTTTATGTCAAAGATGCACCACGCTCTGTCGAAAATATCATGTAAGCACTGTTTCTATTGCCTAGGAGCTAAACATTGCACAAAAACTGATTGGAACCATTGAATTTAAAAAAACCTTCAATTTAATGCAATAATAATGGAAATAAAAGATGGCCTATCATCAAGCAACTACAGTTTTATTCCACTATTAATGAGAAGACCTGCTCTGGGGTTTTAATATATGTATCTACAATTATTAAACAATATTAAACGTTGTTTGCCCTATTTGATAACTCCATTTATTGAATTTTATAAATCTTTTTCACTTATTTCAATACAGTTTATAGGTAAAAATGCATAGGTACATAAATAAAAATCACCATCACTTAAATGAGGGCGTTTTAGATAACATTTGTTTTGTTTTATTTGTATTTACAAATTATTGCTTAAATAAAATTATGAAATACCATAGTCGAGTGAAACATGTGCTGCGTATCTTATAACATACGAATAATGATAATATGTGGCTGCTGTACATAATAACAAATAATAATGGAACGGAATTAAACATTGATAATACCATAATTATTGTAAGTATACAAAATAAAAACAACAACAACAACAACAAATTGGAAAACACTTCAATCATTCATTCATTCAACTACATATTGAAACAAGTGTATGAAAGTGCTACGAAAAAGAGTGTGCAGTAAAATTCAAAACATTGAAATAAAAATAAAAACAAATACAGTAAAAAGTTACAGATACAATTGCGATGGCATTTCAAAGCTATCGTACAATGTATATATATAACATCCGAGATACCTAAATTTAAAAAATTATATACACAATATATTCCACACTCTATTGTTTCATTGCTGAGGTGTAAAAAAGCAACCATATCAAAAGGAACAAAAACATCAACTGAATTGTGACTATATATATATGTATGTATGTAAATGTGGGTATTGCTAAACGAATACTCGTATAAGCCGAGAGATGCTCTTAATGCAGAGTCGATCATCATTGAATGACTATTTGACATGTCTACCTAGTAGGTAATTTTTTGTTCAATACAAAGAGATCGCATGGAAAATTTCAAATGGAACATGTTTTGGAAGGCCTTTAGACTTAGCAGGACGGTGCTACATGCCTTCGAAATGGGTTTTCATCTACCATGAGGTTTGCTAGCAGAGTATTGCAGTGAGATGACAATATTCTCATGTAGTGGGTTTCCTGTTTTCGTAATCTACTATTTTTTACAGTGGCTACAGAGATTTATGCCATAGAATGTTGTGTGCTTTACATTCTGGGCAAACGTTCTAAAGTTGTGCACTTTCTTATGTAATCAAACAGCTAGGCTGGCATTGATACTCTCTTGTTGGATTTTTTCTGAAAAATATGGTTGAAGAATGTCTTTATGTCGTAAAGTGTTGAACGCAACAAAGTGGCAGACCAACTACCATGAACAGGTTCGCCTTCCCAGTAATGGGTCCTGAACTCTTTTGCACTCTAAGTTAGGTAACAGCCAAATCTATCATGGATCAAAAATTATGACACGATTTATTCCAAGCGAATCTAGAGAACTCTCATAATAGAATCATGCGAAGTAGACAAAATCTACGGGGGACATAATTAGCTAAAATATCACCTTCACAAAATGAAACTCTCCTCTGACATTAAGTGCAGACTCTGTCTTGCAGAAGAGGAAACCTCATCCATATCTTCTGCGAATGTCCAACGTTGAAGAAATTTTGCCATTAAGTGCAGACTTTTGAAGAAGAGGAAATCTCTTTCCATATCTTCTGCGAATGTCCGACGTTGAAAAGGTTTTGCCATTAAGTGCAGACTCTAGAAGAAGAGGAAACCTCTTTCCATGTCTTCTGCGAATGTCCGACGTTGACCGGATTTTGCCATTAAGTGTCGGCTCCATCCAGATGAAGATGAAACCTCTTTCCATAGCGTCTGTGAATGTCTGTGATGGATTTCCCATCACCAACTTCAATCATCAAACGTTCGACAAGATCTATTCTATCCTATATACGGAAGCTAGAAGAAATCTTATTGTCTTAAATGAGCTTTGAGTGTAAATAATGTTTTTTGGTCGCAGTATCTGTAGAACTTGCAGTAAGTGCTCAAAGGACAGTTCCCGTGGGGCTTGTTCACCTTTGATAGGTTCTGCTCTATTTCGCGTAGTCCACTTGATGGATGGACGATTGATTCTTGTGGCATGAACAATTTGCTATTATTCTTAACACTTTTAATTTGAAATATTGTAGAATTTCAATGCAGAAGAACCGAATGGGTTGGAGTGAGACTGTGTACATAGTGTTGGGATTTAAGTGACCTTTGCTGGAAAAACGCCTCGAATTTTGAAAGATTATATGGCGCATAGTTATAGTCTAAATTAGGACATCTTAAATTTATTATGGCATTTTTTGACAGATTTTTAGATGTCAAATAAGTCGATTTAAATTCTTCCATTTTGAAATAATTTAAATTATTGTTTTTTTTCAAACTCGCCTTTTCAAAAAATCACCCGATTTATGTTTGATGTAAAATTGTTCAAATTTTCTAAATCTGTAACTAAACACATAGACTTTCGTGGAAAAATGTTGAGAAAATAGTACTTTATTGATATCAAAACAACTTTGTTTGAAAACTTATAATATCTTTACAGGTTATTGAAGAAGACAAATATACTTTTCCAACAAGCTTAAAATGAAAGTTTTACTAGCATTCTGTAAGGTTCTATGTATATATCTGGTTTTCAATTTTTACCTCCGCTAACTCAAATTTTGTCCACTCCATTTGGATTTGGCTTATATTATCGGAACTCGGCAAGATCTCAAGAATATCAAAAGTCCCAAAATAGTGAGTTACATTTACTTGGGAAATTTCAATATTAGGTTAGGTTAAGTTATGTGGCTGCTCTCTCTCTCTCTCTCTGAGAGGACACACTTAGGGCAGAAAGGCCAATTATGATACCACCGAGCTTCTCTTCCAATACTGTTGTTCATCTTAAATTTGGACATCATTAGAAGGGACCTACTTATATTAGCCGGTTCCGAACGGCAGAACCCACTTGTGACATCACTTTAACTTAGTTTTGTCAGAGAGCTCTTTTAAGAAGCATTTTGGGCAAATTGTTACTGCCGGAAAAATTGCCAATTCTTGCCGGCAGGTGAATACCGTTCGAAGAAAAATCTTTTCGATATCAAATTTTGTTATGCTTCAGCCGGGGATTGAACCCAATTTCAATATTTTTCAATTTCATTGGGAAACATGTAATTCGTTGTGTTGTAAAAGTAATTCGCATTGTTTTAGATTCGTTATCTTTTAGACGTAGATTTCTTAAGTATTGGGTAACATCGTCGAGCAATTTTTTAAACTTTCTATCAACACATGTCATTTTAGTGCGATAATTATTGGACATAATTTTACTAGGAAGTTTACAAGCATCCACCTAATTAGTCGCCATTAGTAACGGTCTTTGCAATACTTCCGTGCTGTTGCAAAGTACGTTTCCAAAGAGTGCCAACCGTAAATATTAATAATCTTAGATTTTCAACCAAAAAATGTACTGTACTAACCAGGGAATGGTACAATTTAATCGAACAAAACAGCACGGTTATTTAGTTTAATCAGAAAAATACACAAACTCTAATATGCCTGACGTCACTTATACGGAATATGTACTAAAAATGTACTTAAACAAATTGTTGTTATATAAAAATACATTTGTTGTTCGAAATGTGCAATTAGATTTTCATTTGACGTATATACTGCCGATATTTGTATTTAGTTCCATATTAGATTGCTATTGAAATTTGTTGCGGAGCATTTACCTACTATTTATGCAATTATAAACAATTTTGATACTTTTGCCCCTAAAACAAAATCATAATATCAACATAGCAGAGAAGATTTGAGTACTTCTTTAATTTGATCTACCTCATCTATGTGAAACAATGATGAGAAAAAATGCTATTATTGTTAACGTTGTGGTATTTTAAATAAAAGAAAAGAAAAGCTCTACACATATGTACATACATCTACCATAATTTACATGATGGTGTCATAATAGCTGACAAGGAATAACGTACATACGTACATTCGTAGCGAATGAGTAACACAAATATTTCAAAGATCTTACATGGCACCTCTTTGGAAATATGATAGAGGAGAATATGTACGCTAGCGAATAGGTTAGTAGCAATTGCAATACATCACCATTATTCATTGCCTATAATAGACACAAGATATACGATATACGATAGCAATGTTGTATTATAGTATACTCGTACAATGGTTTACATGTAAAGCTATTGTAAACGTTAGGTGTCATTCACAGGAAATATAAAATTTATAATGCAATAATAATGGAAAAAATAGATGATGTTAATGTTTATACTTCTTTTAAAGGTTTCACTTTAAAAGACAGAGTAACATAGCGTATCATAATTTTTCCTTAAGTAGAGTGCATATGTAGTCGTGCTCATAAATCTAAAGTGCATCAATGTTAATTAAAAATTGAATCGTGGCAAAAGAGTAAAATAAAACAGGAGATAAAAAACTCAAGTATACAATATATACAAATACTGCTACTACTTTAAATGATTGGAAAAATAAAAACAAGAACGCAATAATTTTGATAAAATTAAAATTGATAATGAATGAGACAATACTCAAACAACATTTTAGCTACGTTTAGTAACGAGTTTTTTGCATTTCGTCAGTTAATTATAATTAATCAAATATTAATTGTATGTATGAAATTTTAATTTCTCATTAAAATAGAGAATAAATGTTATTAAGCAAACGAATAAACCAGACCAGAAAAGAACGAGTCAAATATTTAATACTCTCTACACGCAATTCGTAGGTGTGTACTTCATTAGAACAGAACGAATCATAGTTGGCGGATAATCCACAGAGAGAGAGTGGGTGGTATGGCAAGGCCATATAAACATCAACAGAATAAGTAGCAGCAGCAGCAGCAGCAGCAGCAGCAAAATGACAAGAGACAAAGCAGCTGATGTCAAATAAATACACACACACAAAACACAAACATATTTTTACTTATACGATTGGGGTAGGCTATCAAATAAGTAGGGTAACATTACATTAACCCCAAGTAGACAAGATGTGAGAATATAATAAGTAAATACAAGTGTCACTGGTATAAGTATAGGGATATGAAAATCAGACGTAGTAGTAGCGACAATAATGATAACGGTGATAATGTATATAGACATTTATATAGAGATGGCACCTGCGCTGCTGAACTTTAATGTAGCAAAAATAAAAAATAAAATAAAAAAAAAAGGTACATAGAGTCGACAACGATGGTAATTTGGTTTATTTCAATGTTGAACACAAAAATGCTAGTATGCCAAAGGAAATAATGATAAATGCAAAGATACAGACTCATTGCAAACACATACACACTCACACATCCATGCACTTGAACACAAATCCATACTGGCATTTCTACTCATATTGTTGGGGTGGTGTCAGCAGAAAAATGGATGACGCAGCGATGCGCTACGGTGCCATATCGGTGTTTAATACCGATCAATTACGTATATGGTCTGAAATTTGAGTCAATTATTCAAAGATGATGGGAAAAGACATTTTTTAAATTATTTATCTAATTAGATATATATGCACAAATGTTAGCCACATATAATTTACATGAACATATCCAAAACTCACCTTCTTAACTAAATAAGTTGTAGCAAAATCCCATGGGAAGTATGTAGATTGTAACTTTTTGATGCGTTTTCTAAAGTTATTCAAATTTCTATTGCCAATTTTTTTTCTTTACAGATTTTCTCTTTTTTGCTTTTTTGTACACATACCAGCTACGCACACACTTGTTTTACTTCTTCCAACACTTCATTTCAATACACATAGTAGAGTCGAAATTTCTCTGTGCTTTTTTGTGTACATTCCCTCCTCACCAATGTTGTTTTTTTTTTTTTATTTCAAAATTGCATTCTTTTATTATTCGACTTTTCTCATTTAACAGCAACTAACAATTACCTTCTTTTGGATTTGTCTGTCATAAAACTTTTTCACTTGTTATTACTTATTTATATTTTTCACAGAGCATAGAATTTCTGTATCTCTACAACTGCCGCGTACCAACAACTCTGAACGACTTGACTTTACCTTTTCAACTGTATTCAATTTTCTTTGCAATTTCCATTTCATCTCTTGTTCTTCATTATTGTGTATTTTCGTGTTATTTGACATTTTCATATACTGATTGTGTAAACCCAGAAATAATCAATTATATTTCAAGGGTGCATTTTATAATAATTAAATAATATTTTTATGCAGCTTATTCAATTATTTTCAAAATAATGTAAGATGATATTGGAATAATATTACTTCGTCATGAGAATATCAAATGATAATAATTGAACAATTTGATAGATTAAATAAATACTGGTACTAACAATCCACGCATACGCGTGTAACAATGTCAAATTTTTGCATATCGTTTTTGTTGTGCCGCATAAATAAACCAAGTCCGAAGTGATTTTGCTCTACAAGAAATAATTGCAATTGCAAAAAAAGCAAAATGTCCGATTCTGAAAAAAATATACCAGAAGGTTGGGAGGTGCGAAAAAGTCGTTCGACAGGTTGGTAAATGCATAAATAAATTGATTTTCCACCCATAAAATCACATCATCATTTGCTTTTATAGGTCTCACATATTATTTGAATATATACACAAAGGAGTCGCAATGGGATCTACCAACAGAGCCCGCTAAAAAGGAAGCTTCTGGTCCGAATGAGGTGCGTTGCTCACATCTACTTGTCAAGCACAAGGGCAGTCGAAGACCTAGTTCGTGGCGTGAGGAGAATATAACACGCAGCAAGGAGGAAGCACGTAGTACTCTAGAAGAGTATCGACGTCAGATTGAGGCCGGTGAAGCAACATTGGAGGAGCTTGCTCAAAAATATTCAGATTGCAGTTCGGCCAAGCGAGGTGGTGATTTGGGCATGTTTGGAAGAGGTACATCTAATTGAATCAAAATGGTATATGTACTTTAACGTTCAATTCATTATACAGGTCAAATGCAAAAACCATTTGAGGAAGCAGCTTTTAGTCTAAAGGTTGGCAAACTATCTAAAATCGTTGATACTGATTCTGGACTACATATTTTATTAAGAACTGAATAAAGGAATATATGTACTGGAAATAGTTTTACCAATCAAGATTCGACAACAGACCTATACAGACACAAACACTCAAGCATTTTGTTTTCTTATTAATTTGATTCCGATTATGTATTTATGTGTGAAGTAAATAATGGAAAAATAAAATACAAGTAAAATGCATTATGTTAACTTTTTCATTAATATTTGTGCGCCACTAGCAGATTCCTTCTTCAATGTTGCTAAATGTGAGTTTAGCAGTTGTTTTAAGGATGCAACCGTCGCTTCATTATTGTTTTCTACTACGTTTAAAAGTATAAAGCAGGCACGATTTACTGTAGTCCAATAATTTAACTGAAATGAATGTTGATTACTCAGTAATGAAGTGCCATTATGACTTACTGTGGCAACAAATGTTGACGCTAAGCCTATTTCATGAATTTTATAAAAGAAATTTCTATTTCAACTTATAACTTAGGAATAAATTCTGAGCTTGGCTTAAGCAGTTAGTCATTTCTGCCACAGTGTTATTCATTTTCAACTTACAGTCTCATCGGTTAGTTTCTCAACTAAAATAGAGCCAAATGTGATTGAATTTGCGTCTTGGAGCAAACGTTCTTTATCATGTTTAATAATTTTCTTAAAAACAATATGCAATCCAGCTTCCTCAATACCTGCAACAGTATCCACCTTTTCCTAAAAGAAATAGTGCACCAATTTGCATTTAATTACAGTACTGAAATACATTTAAAATCAATAATGAACCTCTGTTGTGCCTTCTTTCTTCTCCTCTTTGTCGTCTTCATCACTATTTGATTCCTCCTGCTCAGTTGCAATTATTCGCTTTTTATTCTTAAGCTTTGTAGCGGTAGCAATGATTTGCTCAACATCCTGTATTGTCTTCTGCTTCTTTGCTTTCGATTCATCCACTACAGTTACCCTCCAATCAGGATTTACTATGACATCTATTAAAGCATTAGCTGCCTTTACAAAATGCTCCGAACCAACTAAAATACAAAATTTATTAGCGCTAGTAGCATATTACAAATTTGTAACATACTTTTTTTTAATATATCTGCTGTAACTAAGCCGATATGCTTATTGGAAATCCAAAATTCCGGATGTTCAACAATAGACGTAGCAATTGGTTCTTCAATCTGTTCGAAAATTTCTTTACGACGTATTTCTTTATCTTTTTTCCCATATTGTAGACCCTCATCAATTGTGGCAATAAACTGTGGATGGAAGCAGTTCGTATCTGCTGGCGAAATTAACCACTCAATAATACGACGACCCCACTGATTAGCCATAAGGGTCTTCAACTCTGGATGTATATGATCATAGATTGCTTTCTTTGTAGCTTTTGTATCATCGAGTGAATTTAACACCGCCAAAATGAAAACATGTCCATGTTCGTGTGTGCAAATTTTGACTAGATGCTCTTTAATAGTCTTAATAATGGCCTGCAAAAATATGTAGTTATTAATTTTATGCTCAAGTATTACAATAAGAAGTCAAATTTGTACTTACTCTTCGATTTTTCGGGGTTGATTTGTAGAAACAGATTATAGCCGCCTGACAACCATCCTTTGTTGTCAACATCAGCGGTATTAACGTCGCGTACGATGTTACCACTTCTTCCAGCTTATCTTCCTCACACTCGCGCAAATGCTCCAGCATTACAGCATGCACCAGAGAATTATCTACAAGTTGTTTATTTGCTACATGCTCCAAGTTTGATTTAACTGAGCCCAGAATTGATGCTTTCATATTTGGCGTATCTTTGTATGTGTCGGCAAGACACTTGACGTTATCATCTTTGGAATTCTTATACAAATCACCATAAAATTCTTGTCGCATATAACTTTTCTGCTTTTCATTTGCCACGCTTAGATAGATGTGATCGAGAATTTTACTAGAGATGTTATGGCAAGCAAGCCTAACAATATTGCCAAAGTAACTATCTGTCAGTTTGGATTTAGTTGTAGGTGAACCATATTTAAACATTCGTAAAACGCAAAAATGTGAATATTTTGATACCGACATTTCCACGGAAAGTGGCAGCAAACGCTATTGAAAGATGAATTGAAACATATATTGAATACTCAAATTAGATAGAATGTATATGTACCTCTGAAATTTGTTCACGCAATGCTGGAGATGCAAATTTAAGCATACATTGAATAATACGTGCTGTATCATGTGCCATAACGATCTTCTTGATTGTATCACCACTGCTCAGCAGGTTAAACAGTTTCTCAACGAGTTTATTCTTTTCTTCTGTGCGACGGCTGCAAGTACATATGTATAACGTTCATATTACAGTAGATACATTAATAATATACATTTACCATTTCAATTTTTCATAAATTTGCTTTGCTTCAATGGAGATTTCATAGGAATCCTTTGTCTTCTTTCGTTTTAACTTTAGATCCTTTTTTTCTTGTTTAAATTTACGCCAGTCGGTTTTCTCATTTGCACTTGGATTTGGTGTATTCTTGCCATCTTTCCCAATATGTGGCTTCTTATCAAATTTTCCAGGCATGGATTTGCCATTAGGTTTTTTCATAAACTTTCCTTTAGCAACTGTCTTATTGTCAAATGATTTACTATTCGGTTTTCCTTTGAATTTGTCGTTTCCATTTTTCGGAAAAGGTTTTTTCTTTTTATCATTACTTTCCACTTTTGGAGCTTTAGACTTCACAGCCCCTTCTTTATTCGATGGAGTTTCTGCACTTCTTTTCTTGTTCTTAATCATTGTTTTATTTAATTTAAATTTTCTTACTCTAAACAATCACTCTATCTATTCTCCCAACACGTGTAAATCGCGACGATAGTGATGTGGAAACTGTATAATGTTTTGAATTGCACTGTTTGCAAATTGACTAGAGATTAGCATCACTAATATATGGAACGACTTGGCATCACTTACTGTTAGGGTTGTTTTCATGCCGCTGGCTGTAGTCGTGTGATTGCTAATTCAGTTGCAAATTTGGCAAAGCGTGTATAAACTCGATAAACTATTTCCAATTCGAAATATGGTAAATAAATATAGTAGATAGTAAATAAATATTATTGAATAATACATATGCATTAATTTGCGCATGTAAAATATAGAGAGTACTATTTAAAAGTTGATATTCTTACTTTATTACAACACTGATTTTAGTATCGATAGTATCGATACACTCGGCATTAAATTTTTCATGGCGTCTTTAAAATTTTTCTAAAAACTAGTGAATTTGTGAATATTTGTTAATAAAATATAACTTGATTAATTGTGCGTGAGACGGTTTTCCCCTTAGTTGAATATTAATGCAGTGAACAATAGGAGGAATAAATAAAAAGAAAACTTGGCAAGTTGTAAGTTTTGCAGGAATCTGCGGATAGAAAAGGTATAGAAGGAAAATGGGCAGAGTACACAAGAAAAAATTAGCGGAATATGCTGAAGCGGCAGAAAATGAGGAGCAGTTGAACAATAAAAGCATCGAGAAGGGCGATGAAAGGGAGAAGAAGAAGAACGCCACGGTTGCAGTGGAAGTTGATGATTCCGATGTAATTTAAATTAAAAATAATGTATAAAAAAAAGAGTGGAAATAATGCTACTTTTAAGTTCATCGCTTATTTTTTTTGGTTTATTTTTCCTCAAAAATGTTTGAAGCGGGAAAAGACGTTAGTGGCCGCCATTTTTTTTTTCATTGTACAGTACGTCTCGATTAGGCGGCATTCGCCTAAACGAGTTTCCCGGCTAATTTGGAAGAAAGCATGAGCTCTTTGGATTTCGAATTAAAAAAAAAAATTGATTTTTTGCTCTCTTTTCATATATCGGAATTTATAAATTTTTTTTTTTTGAATTATGTATCTGGCAAAAAGGAATAACCGCTTAAGTCGAATTAAAAAATGATTGAATTTTCAGCATGAAAATCTTGAAAAACGAAAATATTTTTTGCACACTTACATCATATCTCGCATGCAACAGTTCGGGCGGACGAAGAAAAGAATCATTCGTTGGCGCTCTTCGGGTTGCGTTCTTATTCATTCATTGCATTTTTTAAGCTCAATTTAACTTCATTTTTATTTTTGGCAGAAAGATTTTTGTGTTCTGCAAAAAACGAAGAATTTGAAATTTTTCTGCAAATTTAGTCTAACCTGTCGGGACTCGGGAAATTTACCACTATTCCAAATTTTCACTCAAAAGATGGACCACAATGGAGATTTTTAGGATTCTTTCGTTGTTTTTGGTTTTAGTTCTTTCAATCGGTGTAAATGATGATTAGAAAGGACCGACCAACTTATATTAACCCTTAACATGTAACGTCGGGTCACTTGTGCCCTACTGAAAAATAGAATCCTCAATAAAGTTTCAAATTTTTTTGAGCACTTTTACGTACTTTTTTTAAGAGTAGGATAAAAGTGACCCGACATTACACTGAAGAGGTGCGAAAGACGATGTTACATGGCAAGTGTTAAAGTTTTTGTTCTCAGAACTATCTGAGATCTTTTAGAAGCTTCGGACGGGCCGACCGAAAGAACTTATTCACTAGGGATAAGACGTGTTAGTCTCCAGAACGCTTTCAATTTATTAACTTTACTAAGGGAACCAATTCGAGAATATAGAAAATACAATTAAAGATAATGAGCCGGTAAATTATGGAAAAAAAAATGTGATGTAAGCGAAATTGTAAATTAAGATCAGTTGTTGATTAGATGTTTTCCTTTTTTTTTTGTAGCAACAATCTGACTCTAGTACATGCGAACCAGATGTTGCCAAGTCTTCGAGTTTCCCTAATAGGGCTTAAGTGGGAAGAAGATTCGCTTGAAAAAGCGAATTTTCTACTTGTGAGGTTTTTCTACTCAAAATTCGGTTATTTTACTTTTTAAGCTTGTAAAATTCATAATTTAGTAGAGCGGTTATTCATTTTTTGGATATATTTTTCTATAAGTTTTTAAAGTTAATTTGAGATGTGACAGTGTTTCGAGAAACATTTTGTGCATTTCAACTGTATTATGAATAATTTGCACTTTTGTACAGGATGAAATATCGCAGAACGTCGACAGTACTTTTACTTCCGACAACCGCAAACTTGCTAACAATAATGGTGATGGTATAGAGGATGATGATGATGACTTTAAGTCTCTGCAAGGCGACAATGCATCAGAGCCGGAGAAAAATAGCAATGGCAAGAAAGCAACTAAACGTAAAGCTACAGAAAAGAGTGGCTCTAAGAAAAACGATGCTGATAATGAGGAAAGTGACGATGATCCTCTAAATGGCAGTACCACATCTTCAAAGAAGGCCCGTGGTGGCAAAACTTCGGGCAAAGCAAAGACATCACCAAAAGGCGGTAAATCCAGTGGTCGCGCTAAAGGCAAAACTACGAAGAAAACAGCAAATGCTGACGATGATGATGAAGATGAAGAACCAGAAGAAGAGTATGAGGTTTGTTGAATCATTTTGATATCTCTCTGTATTATTTACATCGTATTTGCATGTAAATGGCAGGTGAAAGATATAGTCGACCATAAGGTGGAACGTGGTATATCATACTTTTTAATACGCTGGAAGGGCTACACTAAGAATGATGACACTTGGGAGGCTGAAGATACGCTTTCATGTCCAGATTTAATTTCGAAATTCAAGAAAAAGGTATTACGGTGGTCGTTGAAATGAATTTGTCGATAATCAGTAGTTTTGTTTTTCTTTTCAGCAAGCATCGCCCGACAACAAAGTATCAAAGAAGGCTGCTGCCGGAGCAGGTAAAAAAGGCCGAGGAAATAAATCCAGTGATGATCCACTCAAAGAATGGGAGGTCGATAAAATCATTGACTATGCCCAAGACAAATCTGGTCGAGTTTTTCGCATTCGTTGGAAGGGCTTTAGTGCTAAACACGATACTTGGGAGCCCGAAAAGAATTTGTGCTGCGATGAAATAATTGACAAATTTATGAAACGTATGAAGGCGCAAGAGAATGTTGGTTTCAAGGAATTACGTGAAGAGCCAAAAAAGACAAAACGTCTTGTCAATGAAACTGCGCCACGTACAAACTACAGTAACCCATCGGGACGCAAATCGAAGCGTTCTGTGGCGAAGAAACGGTTAGTCAATGATATGCGTTACCATCACAAGGATTACTAACTGTTTAAAGTAGTTAATTTCTCGTTTTTTGTTTTCTTTTGTGTCGGTTCCAGGATATATTATGGAGACAGTGACGAATAATTTTCATGCTTCCCACTTTGAATTGATTGCAACGGTGTGAAGAAGGATAATTATAATTTGGATTTAATACCTATATGTATGTAGTATATATATATACAAAAACAACAGCAACAAACTTTTTTTTAATTTTATTGAAATGTAATATTCAGATGATTGTATTACAATGTTCTTATTGTATTCCATTAGTTTCGGAAACGAAAATCGGTATTAGATATTCGATACTACAAAAAAAAAATAATGATCTACTTTTAATTTTCCAATAATGTTTGGTGATTAATTTAAAGTGTCCGTGTGAATCAAGATTATTGTCCTATCAAGTATATATAGATATGTATTTATGATACAAACATGCACATAGGTATATGTATGTTTGGATAATCACGATTACTACTATTATATTTAGATGTATCTTGTCTAAAATATGCAAACATAGTATTCACATGTGAGCTGCGTTTTCGTCTTGACTTTTCTCAGTACACATTAAAAGAACGATAAAATAGCAGATATGTATAGAAACAAAATTAAATACAAACCGAAAGCTCATAAGGGAAACATATTTTAAGTGACAAGAAAAAGAATTGAATTTTTAATAAAGATACCTTAAAAGATCAACCATAAATTGTCGTGATGATTTCAAAAAGAATGCTTTTAATTATTGTAACGTTATTTTTGCATACACATTGTATTCGTATATACATAATGTTTTATCAATTGCTAAATTTTATTTATTCTAATTAAAGTCCGGCTTGTACTCCAAAGCCTGGACCCTTTGGTTCCTCTGTCAATGAGGTGGGCTTTCCTTTGGGTTCGCTAGCGAAACGACCATTACGTGGACCTGGTGGTGAGGGACGATCAGCTTTGCAATCGGCCAATATTTGCTCCATATCTTTTGTAGTTAAATCCTCCTGTAAATGGTCAAAGTTTAACACTTGGCGCCATTATAGTCACGATTTCACCTTTAAACTTACATAGTAGTCATCGTTAATTGCTACCATCGGTGCATTAACACATGCTCCCAAACATTCCACTTCTGATATGGTAAATTTTCCATCCTTTGTTGTCTCGCCAACACCAATGCAAAGATTCTTCTGTTTTCGTTCATAGAGAAAAATTTTATTATTGAATACAGTTACAATTGCTGGTAGGATAAAAAACCTTGCAAGCATCTAGAATTTCTTGGGAGCCACGAAGCCAGCACGGTGTCGTGGTGCACACTTGAATGTGATATTTGCCTGTTGGTTTGCGCATGAACATCGTGTAGAATGTAGCAACTTCATAGACACGCATATTTGGTAGATCAAGTATTTCAGCCACTTTGTGCATAGCTGAAATTGGCAACCAACCATATTGGCGTTGAGCTAAATCCAACAATGGTATCATAGCACCTCGTTTGTGTCCCTCAGGATATATACTTAAAATAGCTTCGATACGCTAAAGGGTATGATAACACGTTATAACTGTATGTATCACAAAAAACACTGCTAACCTTCTTGTTTTCCGGCGTGAACTCGAATGGTATGCCTGGATTGTCCTCGGGCGTATCACGATGTACAAACAAATTATCACTCCTATGCATAGTGCTGGTCGTTATGGCACGTAGGCTACCACGCTATGTACAAAAAAATGGAACATATTTAATATCCTCGTTTATTAGTGGAATATCCAAATTATAAGTTCCAAAATAAATTACATAATGTCGCTACGTTGCTACGATTAAAATTTGCTTCTTTCCGTTCACTTACCATCAAATTAATTGTTTTGGTTGCACAATTCGAAAGCATATTTGTAAATTGCTTGTATAAATTAATGCGCAGAATTAATTTATAATATTTTTGAAATAGAAATCCGACAAACTATTTGTGGACAATTTGGGATTTGCATCTGCAATATAAACTGTCAAATTGAACAGCTGTTTTTTAATATTCTTTTTTGTTTTCTTTTTATTTCATTCCATTGTCAAAAATATTTGTACAGTGATGCATCTGATGTTTATGCGTATATCGTTTTCAGGTATGTTATATTTTTTTAAGAAAAAGCGTAAAACCACCGATAATAGAAGTAAAAGAGAAATAAAGGCATTCGAAGACATCTTGAATTCGAACAGTTTGCTGTTAAAACGCTGTTCTATTTTCTCTATTTCTAAAAATCGTGATATCTCTAAAAAATCACCATGTTTTCAGTTGAATCCCTTTACCACCGCCTTCAATTGCTCTATGAAGAAACCACTTTTTCTAATTCTTTGAAATTTAAAAAAATTTATTAGTGGGATTCATGAAATCGTATAACCATATAAACCTTCTCATTGTATATGGTTTTCACGCATTGTTGTATGAACGCACCAAACAAGTCATCGTGTAATGGCCGTAAACCAACCAATAAATCAAGCGTGTTCAACAGAGTTGCATTTTAAACAGTATAATATTATCTGGTCATTTACACGATGAAACCAAAAGGAACGTACAATCTTATAAGGTTTACGTCGTTTTTATATGATTGCATGAGTCCCACTATTATGCATATGTAACAATAAACGAGTGGAATTGAAAATACATATCAGAGTAGTTATATTATAATTATAGCGGCTGTCTAATTACAGCGGCTATATTTTGTATTTCATAGTAACAGATTTTATTTTAAAATTAAATTAAATTATATCTCTTCTACGAGAGTTGTCTTTTATATTTTTTTAAAAAGTATTCAAATGCATTTGGTTATCATCACAAATGCTTTTATTGTTTTTCAAAGTATTCTCCATAAAGGCTTATACACTTTTGCATGCGTTCAAACCAGTTGTCGAAGCACTTTTGCTACTCCGATTGAGACACATCCAAAATACGGGTTTTGTTGGGTTTGGCTCATCTTGGAAGACCCATCCGGTCGATTGCTCTCATACCATGATTCGTCACCTGTCATGATTTTATAAACGTCTTTCGAAGCACCGCGATCGAATTTTTTAATCATTTTTTTGTACCAATCGACACGATTGAGCGATTGTTAAATTATGCGGGATCTAATGAGAAAAAATCTTTCTGACAGCTAAGTGTTCGTTCAATATCGAATGCACGGCTGTGGAACTAATGCCCAATGATACCTCTATCTCACGGTATGTCACATGATGATCGTTCATTATTAGTTCACGCACAGAATCGATGGTTTCTGGCACAATGACCGATTTTGGACGAACTTCACGAAATTCGTCATGGAGCGAAAGGCGACCACGCTTAAATTCGTTAAACCAGTTATAAAGGGATAGTGCTTCATCGCCAAATGAAGACGATCGAAGCACTGTTGTTAAGATAATTCACTTCGAAAATCGTAAAAAATCATAATGGAAAATGTTCACGAGTTAAATCCATTTTTTGACCGAGATGTATTTTTAAAGTCACTGTAAACTTTCCAATGGAAATGTCAGATTTTACGAAAACGTACTAGATCATACTTAAAAAAAAATATATGTGAAAGGTAACCCTCGTATTCTTCTAGCTATATTGGTTCCGTGTAATAAAAGGAACTGAAGTTACAATTCACAAGTAAAAATATATTTCTGAACTGTACTCAAATTTTACAACCAAGTTTTTTACAGAATGTATTAATCTTTCATTTTCCATATTCGTACACCTTTTTAATATTTTATTTTTTTATTTTTTAGTGAGCCCAAACAAATTCAATGGACCGGGCGTTACTTGATTTAAACTCTTAAATTGTTAAATTACAGATGTAAAATGTTGAAAAAAAAAAGCTGTAGCAATTTAATTTGGTAGGGCAATATAGATTCCCAAGAGCACCAGACGTTGGTAACTAGGGAAAGGATGAGTGGGAAATATGCAGGAAAAAATCAAAATATGCTTTAAAATATGAAAAAAAAAAATTATAAAAATCAAATAAAAAAAAAAAGTAAATAAATAAATAAAATTAAAATAAAGTTCTGGAATATTAAGAGTTTCTCACACTTTTGATTTGATTGATTTGTCATATGAATTCTTTTAGCTCGATTGGTTTTTTTAAATAAATAAATCAGTAAAATAAACAAACAACAAATTTGTGGTCCTTATAAGCCCCGAATGGCCTTTTGGTTGAGTTTCTCTTCCAGTACTGCGTGTGTTAAATTTGGACAGTATTGAACCATTGCACCATTTGGACATCACTTTTTCTGAGCTTTGCGACATACAAGCATAAATCTCATTTAGAAGTCTTTTCCTGGCAAATTGTTACAGTCGGCCGGAAGAATTGCCACTTGCTTGCCTACAAGTGGGTACCGTTCAGGAGAAAAATATTTTTTATAACAAAGTTTGTTTTATGGGATTGAGCCCATGACCTACAGATCAGAAGGCCAACGCACGAACCACTGAGCAACGGCACCCATTTTCAGAAATTCATTGTAACCTTTTTTGTGAAGGATTTTTAGTATTGAAATAGTTACGAATTACTTATTTGCTACTATGCTAGACACGAATTTCTTATTCATATATGCGATATATGTATAATATCATGAGGTACCTACAATTATGTTTGTTTGTAGTGTGAATTCTGTGTAAATAAATAAGTGATCATCTTGTCAGGTTATTTACCTATACTTATTACAACTGGAAAGCCTGAGGATAACAAAGAAATCTCAGTAAAATCAAGGTTGAAATAATCAATTCATATTCGAATATGTACACATTTAATGATTCATTATAGATATAAATGATAAATCAGTTGGAAGACAATGGAAATTATGAATAAATTATTCTTTATTGCAAGTTCTGTTTATAACCTATCTACATTTTCTTTTTGTGAAATTACAATAATAGCTGTAAAATAAAGTAATTGTCACGATGAATGCCTTATAAGAACAGCAAACAGAAAAAAAAGAACCCAACCAACAATTCCCTAGAAAAATGAAATTGCGCTCTTCTTCAATGGAGAGGTTAATCTTAATTTGTCTAATATGGCATGCTATAAAATGATAATTATAGTAATTCCATAATAGCATGTACTTGGTAATGTATGTGTAGCACATACATACATATCTCCTAACCATAAAGAATATGTTGGCCAAGTGGCACAAATTATTTCATACCAATATGATTTAATTTTATGCCAATGTTAGCACGATCGTTAGCACGATATATAAGTATAAGACTACATAAACCAACATTGAATGTTCATACATAAGCTTATGTATATTCTAGTAGAATTGCAGCACGTATCGCATATGAAACAATAATGCAAAGCGATGTTTTTGCCTTTATACAATACAAGTTCCTTTTACCATACAGTATGTATGCAAGCAAAGATGAATATGAAAGAATATAAAAAGAAATGTGCTTTAAATTTTGTACGTGCGTATAATGACACCGTTATCACTCAGTTGATCAGTGCATTCATCAAGTGTGTGAGTACGAGTATTTACCTGTACTTATACATAAATAATAACATAATAAAAAAAAAACAAAAATAAAATAAAATACCATCATCAAACATATAATAAAATGTTGTATGCAACATGTATGCTGGTAACATGCGACTAAATTGCGTTAATAAAATGTTGACCATATCTTATAGAATATACAGTTGATTTGCTTTGCAGATGATTACCTACAATACCTCACTTGTTGCTGGTCACATTCAATAAGAAACCTCTTTAACTAAAGAAATTCAATAACTCGGTTTGACTGTGGTTTCTTTGATTTAGTTGTAATTTTCGTTCGGAAGCGACGTGATCTACGGTGTGTATAGCACCTTCATTTATTCGACGTAAATAGTGAAAATCAAAAATACATTTCGATCATAGATTAGATCGAAATATTTTTATTTTGCCAATACGCAAATTATTCTGTTGAGTTTTTCTTTGTTTAATATTGTTTTTTTCTGCTTGAAGTGTTCTTCAACTATTAACGTTTACAAAGGGAGACACAAAGGATACATTAATCTGGGAAATTACATACGTTGTTGTGTTATAAAAACATTATCATAGGTAATAATTCAATATCGATTTTATAATCTTCAAAATTTAGGGAGTGTAAAAAAAGTGAAATATTGTATTATTGAAAATATTTCCTTTGAATGCTTTTCGATTTTCGAGACAAAGATGAAAGCCCGTAGTTATAGTCAAAGTTAAGTTCATCTTAAATTTCAAATCAAATTTTTGACAGATTTTTCACATGACGTATATGTCAAATTAGTCAATACGAAATGTTGTTGAATATTTTCGTAATTGGGGCATCGTTTTGACTGCAAGGGAATGCGAAAGTTTGATTTAATTCCAAAATATGTAAAACTCCGGAAATCGTAGAAATTATAAAGTGCAACGCAGCATATTAATTTATATTTCATTTCAAAGAAAACAAATTCATTTTTGAAAAAATAGAATTTATTCATTGGACCTGAATGAATCATTTATCCTCAAAAAACTCCATTGATTGTATCCCTTAATTGTTTCACTTGCAATTAAAAAAAAATATTAATATTATTTATTGTGCCTGAGAATTCAATTTTCAATATTTTCTGGATGCAGTGAAGAGTGGAATAGGCTAGAAACAAGTGTTTCAAATAGTTTTTTTTGTGGCAAATCTATTTTTTTATTTTGTCAAAGTTTTTAGAAAACATTGAGCGTTTCAAATTGACAGGGCTGATATGAAAAATCCGTATGTATTTAATATGAATATAAGTATAATGACAATTTGACAATATTTTTGCCTTATTTTTGAATATTCAGTTCATAGATGGGCTTGATTTATTGCATGGAAAATTACAAAAAAAGAAAAAAAAAGAAAACGATCTACATATGTTTTAAACACACAAAAAATTACCAAAAATATTAAAAATTGTAATAGTAATACTATCTTTTAATAAGATTTTAATTTGAATATTAACATATGTTTA
Organism: Megamerina dolium; assembly: GCA_963854835.1. NCBI lineage: Eukaryota > Metazoa > Arthropoda > Insecta > Diptera > Megamerinidae > Megamerina > Megamerina dolium. Next base: position 63,992,642 of record OY978527.1, read on the forward strand.
CTGGCATGAGCCTATATATGTACACTATATATATTTGTGTGTGTGTGTGTGTGTTTTTTCTAAAACTCTGAGTATTTTAAGTGTTAATCAATTTACGTTAATTTATGTACATCTCATTCTTTTGCTTCGCAAACATCAATTACTGTCACTGTAATCGTTTCCATTTTTAGCGCCCTCATTATTGTTACATCAATTTAGGTCGCAATTGCTTGGTGATGTTTTTATTAATACATACAATATTAGCTGTCAATGTCGTCGTTGTTGTTGTTGTTGTTGCTGTTCTTGTTATTGTTGATGTTATTCTTCGATTTGTGTTCGAGTTTAACTGAAAATTGTTATAGAACAGTTAGCATGTCTTGTTGCTCATTTGAATATATGAATGCATATTTGGTCAAATGTATTGAGTGTTTCAAAAGAAGGTTTCATATTAAAAAAAAATTTAAATATAACTAGTAAATTAAAAGCATTTAGATAAATTTATTATACTTGAGCCGTCCACAGTTTGTTTAATTCCATTTTTTTTTGTTATATCTTAAATTGAAATGTCAGAGGAAAAATAAGACACACAAATTTTTTTGCTAACAATAATAAATTACAAGAGTTTTGATTCACAGCTTAGAAAAAGTAATTTCACAGAAGTTCTGCCATTCGAAATCGTCTAATACGCTCTCTAGTGTTATTAAATGCGTAATTTTGACAATAAATCCAGATGCAGCAACAATATTTTTGGTTGATAAATATATATGTATATGTAGAAATGTATTTGGTACGCCCTTTACGAATTATTTTTGTTGAGGGTTTTCTCTCCATTTTTGTAGCGCATTTTTACCCATTGCAATTAAAATCGCAATCTCTACTTGCAACACCCAATATGTCTTAAGTATCTGTCTATAGCGTACTATGCCGTGTGCTGTATGAAATTGTGTCAACCAGTTTCAATTCAATATCTGGCATTTTGTTGGTTTTTGTTTCTTTTTAAATACTTGTCCATTTTTGTTAATTCTTTCATTCATTCGTTTAGTCATAGTGTTAATACTTTATTAACATCTTTTTCTACTTTCCCTTCATCTTGTTCAATTTATGTATTCGATTGATACAATGCGAGTATGAAGTTTATTTTTTGTTGTAGATATTATTATTATTGTTGGTTGAGTGTTAGGTTTTTGTTTTTGACAACTTAGGTATCGCTTTCAAAATAAGTCAAATGAATAATGACCTACGAAAATCTACTTTATATTGTTGGTACTTTATACCTTTATACTTAGGTAGTGAAATGTAAGCAAGCATGATTGTGATTACTTGAGCGTATTCACTTTCCATGGTTCAGTGCGTGTAGTAACAATGACAACGAGACAACGGTTGAAAGAGGTGTGAAACATTTAAATGCAAATATCAAATTAGTTAGAATTGTCGTAGTAATGCATTTGATTAGATATAAACATTGAATAAGTTCCTATATAATTTCGCAAGTGCAAACCGATCACTACGGCGCTTATGCTTAATTAAACAGCTTCAGAAACTGATACTTCGTTTCTATTAGGATATGTCATATGGATAGGATATGCTGCAGGGTTTCCTTTTACATTAATATTTATCTAATAATAATATAAAAAAAAATTGACTTGCCGATTGAAATAGTTCATGATATTGGTCTACTCAAATAATAAAAAACTGATTACCAGAAATATCAAATCCTATGTACTTCAGGACTTGATCCCATTTGTTTGCACATTAACTGGCGTAATCATAGTGCGATCGAGCTGAATATTGGTAAATAACCTTATTTTCACAAACGAACAGATGATTTTGTAAATGGAGAAATTTTGATGGAAACCACGCATACCTGTCATATAAAAATATGTTGTCGAATGTATGTTTTCACACTTCACTCACGAAGATATAAAGCTATCGATCTAAAATTTGATATTTAAAATTCCTCTTATAAAAAAAATTGTATGTTACGAAATGGGCGTAATCGGAAGAAAACCACGCCTACTTCTCACAGAAAAGCACGTTGTTAAATCTGGGATTTTAAACTTTTTGCACGAAAATATAAAGTTTTTGAAACAAAACTTGCTGTATAGAACTGCTCTTACCGCAAAGATAAATTTATTAGAAAATGGGTATTATCGGATGAAATCCACGCTTATCTCTCATACTAAGCTATGTTATTGAATTGTATGTTTTCACAATTTATGCACGAAAATATAAAGCTATTGACTAAAATTTAAAATTTAATTAATTTAATCAATATATTAGAAAATAGACGTAATCGGACGAAAATTATGCCTACCTGCCATACAAAAGTATGCTGTAAAATGTATTTTTTCACACATTTTGCGTGAAATTATAAATCGATCGCACTAAAATTTGGTATATAAAGTAAATGTGATCACAAAATCGATATATGCGAAAATGGGCAAAATGGGAACAAAACCACGCCTACTTCCCATACAAATATATGTTGTTGAATGTGAATTTTCACCTCGCTATTTTTAACTCCCATAAAAAATTATATTGAATATAAAGTTATTAAGCTGAAACTCGGTACATATGATTGCATGAATGAAATGTCATGCCTACTTCTCATAAAAAATTATATTATTGACTTTACTTTGAAAATGAGCTCTGGCAACAAAAAAGTGCTCACAATTTGGTTATAAAAAACTATTTCCAAAAAAAAGTGACGCTTATTAGTCACCTGTAAATTTATATCAGACATTGTCGATCTTTCCTACTTTGCGTCCATGTTATCATTTTGTATTTAAATATTTAAAGGACTGTACAGTCTGTATTTTCAACAGTGAGTTTGAGAGATAAAAACTTTACTAATCCATTAATTTCAAACTTTACAAATTACTTCATGTCATCGAAATGAAACGAACAAAAAAATAAAAAAATAAAAAACAAATGCATCAAATTAACAATTATGACTGATTAAAAATTCACTTTTAAGGATATGAAATTAAATCAGTTTTAACAATGACAGATTCAAAGACAGACATACATATATACAAACATGCATACATTTATGTAAAAATTATAATATGCATATGCATAGAATAATGAGCGTATATTGCTGGTGGCATGATAACAGGAAACTCGTGCAAAGTATGAATAATATGAATATGTAGAGATATGTAATGTCTGCTTGTAAATAGGTATGTATATAGGTATAAGTATATATATATACTTGTAAATTCATATGTATGTTTGTATAAATATGTGAACAAAACAAACACTTTCGCTTAATTATGTGTATGCGTGTATGTATGAGAGGGGCGGGTGTATTAGCGTCACATTATTTATGCAAAATTTATACGTACATTTTTTTTTTTATGTTATGTATAGACATTTACTCTTCACATATACTCATTTTGCATAATGACGTTGTGATGTCAAACATAATCAACCACATAAGTCATATAAATGTACATATTTATGTGATGTATTACGTATTTGGGAGGGTGGAAGACATTATATATATATATATGCATATATTTCAGAGCATCTCTATAAATACATAAAATATATATGTATGTATATATGTATTCGTGTGTGACATATTATTAACATTTCAGAAAACACTTTCTATTTTTCGCCTCCAACCAATATAATAGCGATCATCATGATGATGATGACGATGATATATACTCGTAATTATAATTAATGCTAATTTTTGTGAAATCATGATAACGATTATGTATGTATGTATGTATGTATTTATATTTCAAATTTTTCTACAATAATCTTATATAAAAATATGTACATATATGCATATTCATGAATTTGAGTCTTTGTTATGGTATTTCTTAAATAACCATCGGTGAAATTTGAAAAAAAAATGAATTGTTTTAACAAATTCCAATTTTATCAACAAATATAAAAGAAAAATGTTTGAATAGAAAAACCAGATAAATTCCACTTTCATTTGTTACATGATCAGAAGGAAAAAAAAAAATAATAATAATAATAAGAAGAAAAAAAATGCAGAATCAAATACCAAATACTCGTATCAACCCACATCATATTTATGCATATACATAAAAGACATTAGAGATTTTTGCAAATGATTTTTATATAGCTATACGCATATCTTTATATATATTTATTTATTTATTATGATTATGATTAATTCAGTTATAAATTATGAATAAATACACACATACATATCAATGCTTGTATTTCTCTGTTAGAAAGTTCATATTATTGTTAATATTATTGACTCACGTTCAAATGAATGCAAATGCATACAAAAAAAAAAACGTGAACATTAACAGTTATTAACAATTGTTATTGTACATATGTGTATTTAATACATTATTTTCTTTCTGTATCAAAAACTCATCAATACATAATCTGGGTTAATCATAATGTCAAACACAACTTCAATATGCAATTAGCTAAACTTGGAAAAAAAGGAAAAATGAAAAAAACCCCAAAAAAATATCGCATCCGTCTTAGTATATGGCACATTTGATAAGCGATTTGTTTGTCTTACAAAGTTCACACATACATATTTCGCATTAACAGGTTCGATGAACCTTGACCTCTTCAATTTATGTTGTATAACATCACTTTGTCATATTTGATTCGTAATGTCAGTAGAATCTGACTAACTGACAGAGAGGCAATATTAAAAACAGCGAATTATTGACTTTCTTAATTAATATTGTTGAGTCGTGGGGGGTCGTGCTGGAATTTGCTTTTTCGCAGTTGTTTTTTTTTTTACATTGCAAATATTTTAAATAATATTAATTAAAAATAAAAATAATAAAATACAACGCCATCTAGGAATGAACGGTTTCTTCTTTCCTCTATCAAACATTCATGGCATTCGTGACGTGTGATTGTGTCGTAAGAATAGTCATGGAACAAAGAGCTAATAGAAATTTCAAATATTAATTGGGAAAAACATTTAATTTAGTACAACATGTTTATGAAAAGTGTATGAGTATTTTTTTATAGAATGGAAGTTGAAAGAAGGAACGCAAGCTAAAAAAATCGATTTAAAAAGTCAAGACTAAGAATTTGAAGGGTTTATTTATTTCACAAAGAATTTGTCCCTAAAGGTCAGATGGTTACCGGAATCATTTTATGATGAAATCGTCGATTCAAGCGGCCTTGACACAGGTGCTAAAGTATGTTTGTATTTAATTGTAATTATGAAAATTTGAACATCAAAAGTGATTGAATTTTTGCTTCCATTTAAAATGCTCTCTTGCCAAATTCATGGCATCGCTTTTAGCTATTATTACTTGCCGTTAAAAATATGCGTATGTTCGTGAGGGTGACTTTCTAATACAATATTTCCATTAAAAGTAAGCACTTGTTGTCGTCATCATATAATAACACTATAATAATAATAATAATAATAATAATAATAATAATAATAGTAATAATAATGATAACAATAATAACCACAACAGGAACTAAACATTAGCAACAGCATGCAATGAAAAAGAGAAAAGAAAAAATACGTAACTACTTAGTAGACCAAATGTCAACGTTATCATATTTTCCTCATATTTTATGTACGCTTGTATATCTTCTAGTTAATCGCAATTTCTTTTTATTCAGATGACTGTAGTCAGCAAAGCAGATAGTTGTGACATTATTTGATTGATACACATTACGAATATTTTAGATCTTTGGTTCAGAATGTGGCCAGCAAGTAAGTCTTCTGGAAGAGATCTGTAATAAAGGATGGAAATTCTTCTTAAAGTAGTTCTGATCTATTCTGAAGAAAGGCAAGGACTCCACAACATTTTTTCACCAATAATTAAATTGTCTCTTGGAGTATTTTGCATCAATATCAAATAATTTTAATCTAGTACATCCAATGGAAAATATTTTTTGTGCAATATTGACGGAACTTAAAATGAGTCTTATTCATTGACAAAACAAAGAAGAAAAAATATGTACATTTTTAATACAATAGCCCTGTTTTATTCGCCAGCTAGCTGCTATATGGCACAAAAACAACAAAGTGCCAGACAGGCGCGTATAACAACAATAGGCGCTAAGTATATTTGCTTATTATGTCCAGTGCAACCAATTCCTTTCAATTTTTCTGCTATACAGGGATGTTACATATCGATTTTATTTTATTTAAACCCCGAAAAAATTTATATTTTTAAATCAAAGAAGAAAAAGAAGAATTTGCAACAAAATTATTTGATTAATTTTTTCAAGTTATTATTTTATTTTGGACCAAATTTAATCAATTACATCATCAGAATTTGTTATATTTAAAATTTATACAATATATAAAATAATAAATTAAATCTACTCTGATAGTTGGCGAGTAAAATATTGCATATTTATTTGGCTATTGAGAAATAATATTTAATGTTTTTCATAGTAAATTTGTCTAGTCCGAAATACATTTCATTATTTCTAATCTACATATATTTGATTATTCAGCAAAACATTTTATGTTTTCTGAAGTATGTACTCGTATACATATTTATCTATTCTGAAATGTCATTAATACTTTCTAAAGTAGAATTGTTTACTCTGAAATATATTTTATGCATTCTGACATACATTTGATTATCCTGAAATACATTTGATATTTGCCTACTGTGAAACATAATAGAACTGTTCTCGTACGCAATAGTTTGTGATAATTGTTACAAACTATCACGTTTTGGCGTTCTCGTACCAAAAAAACTTGCAAAGAAGGGGAAATTGAGAGAGCGAAATGACATTTCATTTTGAGGGGAAGTTGTAAATTGTTACTGGACAAATTTATGCCAGTAAAGGCTTGCAAGTAGGAAAAACAGCTGATCATAAGCAAAAGAAACTAACAAGCAAACGAACAATTGCAAATTACTTAGTGGAATATCAACTGTTTGTGAAACCTGCAGGTTTTCGCTTGTTTTGCGTTCTTGTACTTTTTGGCATATTTTTCTCTTTGAGAGCGAATGCTGTCAAATTCTCAGAAATTTGTTTTCTGGATAATTGTTATTGGAAAAGTACGAAAACACACCTAATTTCTGTTTTCTGATTTACATTTAATAATCCCAAATATGTTTCATTTGATATATTATATTTTGCGGTAGATTTCACTATTTCGGTCAAAGTTTTTCCAAATTATAAGCGTCAAATATGATATACCCGAAATCACTGTTCCTATAATTGTCAATGTGTATTATTGGTTTTCTGGGTTAGGTATTAATAGTCAGCTGATGACAAAAAGCCATATGTGACTTTTGGTTTTTATTTACTGTTAGATAGTAGTTAATATATTTTTTTTATGATTGTGTGGTGCGTGTGTTTATTTCATAGCTTTAGGTCACAACATTAGCACTCTGTATTGTACAAGTAATAACCAGTAGCAATTCTAATATGAAATCGTAGGTAGTTTAATTCGTATATGTATATTCAGACTTAGAGTAGAATAGTGATATTTATTTATTATAATTACCTTTTGTTGTTGTTGTTGTTGTTATTATTATTATTTTGAGTCATATATGTAAAAATATACATATGTATGTATGTACTTTCTTTCTATACACATCTATCTACTTAGATGTATAATGACAAGAATGGGCATATTACCTACTTACCGACGAACAAAACTTAATGAAGTGATGAAGAAGTCACAACAAAATTTCGCTGCTCAATTCGATTTGAATTCTTTCTTTGTTTTTTTGTTAATTTCCTCTTTATGTACTCTTGAAATGTGACTATTTCTCTTTCGAAACCATTAATGGGAGAGTTGCCAATGGTCATTAGCTACCGCTATGCACAATACATAATTTAAATATTTATTCTGCTTCAGCTTGTACGTTAAATAATTTGGCCATTAACCATGTTTTACATACGTACATATCTACTACATTCAATTGTATGTGACATATGTCTGTCTTACTATGTACTCGTATGTGTATCCGTGTATTCAAGTCTCATACATAATTTTCAGTTTCACTCTCAATTTAGATTTAATATAATTTTATTTGTGTATGAACTTGGTTGTTTGTTGTCATTCGATTTTTTCTTTCGTTTCTTTTATTTAATACTTTATAATATAATATTTGCTTAATTATGGAATTCCTACTTCTATAAAATTGTCATATTTGTGTTTACATATTGGGACATTATTTATTTTAACCTCTATATATGTATCTATGTATTGTGTATGTATGATTATTTACATACAAATTTTTTCACTTTGTGTGCATGCGAAATGGTGAAATTTAATAGTATGAATGACAGGGCTTCGAAATAATGCTTTTATTGTTATTGTCGTTTTCATATTTTTGTTTTTGTTTTTATTTATGATGGCTTTTTCAATATGCTTCTTTCTTTTTCTCTTTCTTCTTTTTTTGGCGGAAGTATTGTATTAATTTTGGTGAATATTTGCTGCGTGTGTGTGTTTGTTGTATTAGCAGCGAAATTTGTTCGATTTTTTAGAAACGCTAAAGAGTCTTCGAAATGAATGAATTACTACTGTTTTAGAATATCATCTATTGGTGTATTTGCTTGAGGAATGTGACTATGTGCAATATTAAGATTGATTACCCATTATTGGTTGGTTGAGATCGTGCATATTTTCGATATTTTCAAATATTCATTATTTCCACAAAAAAAAAAATGTGAAGTTAAGTGAACTTGTCTATAGTTAATTAAACTTCTTGGTCTAATTGGCAATTTCGATGATTAATTAAAATGACGAAAAATATGTTTGAAAAATTAAATTTGGCCTTTTAGCTTGAGATAATGCTACTTACATTTCTATTGGGTGACTCTAAAACGCAAAAATTAATATGTAACCTTAACCTATTACTCATTCAAACGTGCATGATTTTTATGTTGCACTAATCTATGAATCATACATTTGGAAACTATCATATACATATGATAGTATTTGGGCTGTTGGTAAGTTCGAAGAAAATTCTCCATTGCAGGCATAATCGCAATATCAATATGAAAAATTGCCCTAATTAGCTTAAGACAACAACAACAACAAGGGTTTAATGTGATTTATTAGCTAGTGAGATAATTCGTCCATATTTATCAATAATAAGGATAACATACTACTTGCTGCTTGCAATTGAAGCCAATGATCTCGATGACTGTGTGGCTTCTGTGTGGCTCTGCCCGCCACATAGCCCATCAAACCATAACATTATTTCGAGAATAATTCGACGAACAGTTGATTTCACTCATCATGTGTGTGTATGTGAGAGAGATGCCGGTGAGCTCATACCTTGGTTGTGTTGTACTGATTCTTCCTCTGCCTCAATTACCGACTGCTTTCTAAAAAGGTGGCACCAAAACCACCAGACAGTACGCGCGACGTAATTTTCTGGCGTAGACAATGTGATATTACATCTGTAGAGCCTTTACTTTGGGGCTACGTAAAGTTCGATTCACGAATCGGAAGTCAATGTTACTTGAGTCATTCACCAAATATCATTCAATATGCACTCGAAATTGCTCATATCTCCAAGTTTTTATAATTTATTATCGTCCAAATTCAATGAAATACTTCGAAAATGAAACTAATATGGATCCTTTCCCTAAGTTAGGTTAGGTTATGTGGCTGCTCTCTTTGTGGCTTATGTGGCTTATGTGCTTTAGGCCAGAAAGGCCCATTGTTATACCACAATGCTTTCAATACTGTTGTGCGTGTTAAATTTGGACCGCATTAGAAGGGACTTACTTATATTAGCCGGTAACGAACGGCATAACCCTTGTGACATCATTTTAACTTAGTTTTGTCGCAGAGCTCTTTTAAGGAGCATTTTTGGCAAATTGTTAATGCCGGAAAAATTGCCAATTCTTGCCGGCAGGTGGGTACCGTTCAAAAGAAAAATCTTTTCGATATTAAATTTTGTTAGGCTTCAGCCGGGGATATTTCTCCCCTAAATATTGCAAATTTTCAATTTACTATGTCATCTTTAAAGTATCTTCGACTGCTGCTACAATACCAATATTTGTTTTTTAATTCCAGGTGATAAAACTGTTTCACAAAAATGAAGACACAAAAGTTGTTTGTCCTATGTCTTGCGCTGGCATGTATTTCCAGTGTATTCGTCGACGCCAAAACTGTATTTCGTCGTAAAGATAAAATTTCGGAAAATTTTAAACAAATTGGCCTAACCGCTGATGAGATTGATCCGAATGTTGCACCACCGGAACCACAAAAAGTTGAGACAATTGATCCAGCTGATGCAGCAAGTGTTGCATCTATTATGGGTACCGGAACGGCGGTCACAGGTGCGGCTGAAGAGGTAATCGATGAAGCTGATGAGGTGGTTAATGAAGCCGCCAATGAAGTGGCGAATGTTGCATCTCCCGTAACACCGGCTGCAGCTGGAGCAGCCCCAGCAGCTGCAACAGTAGCAGCCCCTGCAGCTCCAGCAGCATCAGGAGCATCTAGTACAAGTGCCGTTACGTCCGCAGCGTCTGAAGCAGCTGCTACAAATCCGATCAGTAAATTTTGCAAGTGCTCCGAGAATTCTTGCGATTGTTGCCGAACATTCAGATTGCCCTTGATACCGGTACGAGGTCCGGGTTGTGCTAAGATCACTTATCTGGGAAAGGAGAAAATGTCGGTGGCCATTAAATATGGTGATGTGACATTGGCATCCAGAACAATATCGGGTAAAGTGTAGTATAGTTTAGAAATGTATGATCATATGTGGTCTCATTTGCTACTCAATGCACTTCTTGTAATTGTAGGTAAAAAAGCTAAACCCATTTGTGTTGGATTGCCGGGAGGTTACTCAAAATTCTGTGGTCGGGTCTATGGGCTCTCTAAAGCAAAATCTGACTTCAAAGCTTGCCTCGGCTTTGAATTGCGTGCCGACGATGAAGTGGAAGCAGCTTTGCGTGTATCCTGCTTTAAATTTGGTCCAGATGGTATGCGTGTTGCCGATGCAGAACCATTACCAAGTGAAGTAAATAAAGAGGAAGAAGATGATGATGATATTTTCGGTTTTGGCGGTATGTTGTTATTGTACAAGATACATATAAGCATATGAGGAATGCTAATTTGTATTTGATTTTTCACATCATTTTACAGCTGGAGGTGATGACGATGAAGATGACTATGATGCCGATGATACAGATGACGAAGAAGACGAAACTGCCGATGAAGAGGAAGAAGAAAACGATGACGATGAAGTACCTGCGGATGTTGATTATGGTGGTTTTAGTTTGGGTGGCTTACTAGATGAATTGGGCGATGACGATGATGATGCTACAAAACCGTCAGCCACAAAACCTGCCGCAAGTGTGCCAGCAGCTGTCGGACAGACACGCACAGTGGCACAGCATAGTGGTAAGGCACATGGTAAAGATGATGGTGTAACAACATTGAATGAATCGGACGGTCATACGCACAATCAGGCAACTGAAGCTGTTATTGCTGCTGAGGAAGCAGCATTGGCTGCTGCTGCTGTAACCACGGCTACGCCCGTTGACGGTATCGCCGAAGCTGCTACAACTATTAAGACAAAGACGAAAAAATCGAAAAAGAACAAGAAAAAGAAGAAGAAGGCAGCCACATCCACTGAAACTGATCTGGCATTTGAGATTATTAATGGCATTTTGGATTTTTTCAATTGAGCTGGCAAAGTGAATTCGCCAGCATGATGGGAAATAGTGTAAATACGATATACCGACGATAATGGTGCAATGCTAAATGAATCGATCACACATCATACTTATATCTAAAATTAGCTATTTATTTATGTAATAGGCAGTAGTAATCTTAAGTGATGAATATCCAATGAAAATGTACTAGTTAAGCTAAATCGTTATATATAAGCATAATAATTTATTTATTTATTTATTTATTTTGGAAAAGCTCTTTACAAGAATACGTATTTGCATATAAATTGGTATAATGATAATTCGAAAATTATGTTTTTGTTTTAAATTCTAAATATTGAGATTAAGTATTAATTTATTTGTGACAAAATTATAATTTATTTAAAACGATTTCACGACAATTCAGTAATTAAACAATAAAATAAATGAATAATAATTATAATAATAATGATAATACTTTCAAGTAATTCAGTAATAATCATACAATTATTTCGAATGGAAATTTGAAGTGTTCTTTGATTTTGTTTTATTGCAAACTTTTCATTTTATTTGGTTTATAAATAGTCCAATCACTTCATCTACTTAAAGCATATTAAACACGTTGGTGTGAATTAGCATATAATAATTGATAAAGTTTCCTATTTGCTGGTTTTGATGTGTAATGCGAGTATGAGGCATAACAATGGACTTGAAAAATATATGGATGCCACATTGTTGTAAAGTGATAAAAGTGATACCACAAGATGAAACTGGTATACATAGTTAATTTCTGATACCCTCAAATTACCCACTGACAGCTAAAAATCCATTATCAAGTCGAATTTTTCACCAGCAAAATCATTCGCCATAGACAGGAACAGATAGTAATCGCTTGGTGCCAGGTCCGGTCTATAAGGTGGATGCATAACAACCTCCCAACCAAGCTCCCGCAGCTTCTGACGAGTCACTATCGATGTGTGTGGCCTGGCGTTGTCCTGATGGAATACAATTCCTCTCCTATTGGCCAAAGCTGGCCGCTTTTGGACGATTGCTTCCTTCAGACGGTCCAATTGCTGACAGTGCAGGTCCAAATTAAGAGTTTGGCCGTAGGGGAGCAGCTCATAATAGATGATTCCCTGCCAATTCCACCAAACACATAGCAAAACCTTCCTGACCATCAACCACGATTCCAGCACCACCCTTTTCGTTTGACGTTGTCGTAAGTGACCCACTTTTCATCACCAGTAATCATCCGCTTCAGAAATGGATCGTTTTTGTTGAGATTCAGCAGCGATTCGCAGATGGAAATTCGGTCCATGAGGTTTTTTTGCGTTAACTCCCATACATCGAGCTTTTGTTTTGTATCCAGCCTTATTTAAATGGTTCCAAATGGTCTTTGGTGCAATGTTTTGCTCCTGGGCAATAGAAACAGTCAGGACATGACGGTCAGACTCGACGATTTCCATTATTTTATCGATATTTTCGACAATTGGCCTTTCAGAGCGTGGTGCATCTTTGACATCAAAATTACCGGAACGGAATCGACGAAACCAAAATTGCACGTGATTGGCTGTTATAGTATAGGGCCATATTCACATTCACTATTCACATTTTCAGCCGTCTGGCTTGCGATTTCGCTTTTATCGATGAAAAACTGTAAAATATAGAGTATTTTCTCTTTACTGGTGTCCATCTTTGACGCGTGCTCAAACAATGCTGAGTCAAGCAATCACAAAACTGCCTGAAAAGTTTATTTAGTACGTAGAATTTCTATCTTTCTAACGCCATCTATTGGGAAAATAATGGATTGCTTTTTACTACACCTGATAAAATAAAAGCTTTGCTGGCTAAATGAAAATATACATACATGTCATAATTTTACACTTATGCGTTTTAAAACTAATTTGAAAATACAAGCATATATTTCAAAAGGCTAAATATGGCAACTCCTTTATTGTAGTATGTGGGGCGTAATTATTTTGCATGTATTCAACGTTGGTTTTTTTTTCGTTTTGTTTTTTTTGCACTTTACACTTTGTAATTTAATTCTATGCATAAATTTCATACAGCACATGCAAATACCATACAGTACGTGTACAATACACGGGATATGTAGGATTAACATATTAGCCCACTTTATTTAGTGTGAAAACATGAAAAGTGGATCAAGAGTATTAATTTTTACTTTATTTTTTTTTTTTCATTTTTTATTCCACATATGCTTTGTATATACATATTTTGCTTATGCTATGTCATAAAAATGCAAAACAATTTGTTGCATATTTTAAGGGAATTTTATGCAAGGTAAATCAACGAATGAATGCATTAATAATCGAGTTTGTGGATAGGTAAATTTTAAAGTGATGCATTTATTTCTGTTTTCAATGAAATTAAAGACAATTTTATAATAATATTTATGAGTAATCACTTTATCATGAAGTGTTTTATTTATATAGACAGAAATACCAATCAAGCAAACAATTAGAAGAGCTATTCAATGAATGGATTTGCTTCGCAAGATGAATCACTGCAATTTTCAAATATTTAATTCAACTCAACAATATAACCCGAATACAAATTGGAATTTAGAAATCTCTAAATCAGTGAGTGATCGCTTATATGAATGGGGATGGCGTTGATGTTAACTCACGAGTTGTTTTCAATTTTCTCTATACCATTTCAAGTTTGTTGAATTCATAATCATTCAGCCAATCCAGCCCTTACATATACAAGATAAGGCAAAACAAAACTTGTATTGTATAATTGAATGAAATTGTAATGCAACTGTTAAGGTGGTGATTGTGGGTGGCTATTTTATGGTATGGAATTACTTAAGTACACTTGGAATTACTTGATTGGTGGTATAAATGAATATACTGTACATTTCCTGCCTTTCTTCTAATATATGTATACATGTATATTGTATGTTGAAATGTATGTTGGTTGTATGCCAACACTTTAATATTTAATGTTTATGTCCGCTCGAACATCCTATACGATACTCTGTGAAGTATGTATTAGTGTCAGGCAATGGACCTTAGCTCATTCATTTAAATTTTTGTGAAATAAATCATCATGAAAAATCTGCAAAAAGGTGAAATGCACGCACAGTTATTTGATGTGTGTGTGTGTGTGTAGCTTTAACCCTCTAATCGGAAGAGGTGCCTAAAGGCTGAGTTAAGGTAAATCGTTCAAAAGCCTATGCAACAAAAACATTTTCCCCACAAATACTCTTTCCTGTCTTTCGTCTAATGTTTGCTGAATACAGAGCGATCTAGTCACATGACAGCCATATACCATTACAGCTACATTTAATTATTGTATTCAGCGGATATCGGACTAGTTCTGTAAAAAGTACATTGTTGAACTAAGAAGAAAACCTTCCAGAACTCGGTTCGTGAAATGAAAAATTTGCGGATATGTAAATTTATCATTGCAGAATGTGATAAAGAACTGGAATTTTGATTTGAATTTCTTGCATTTATTTTTAAATACACATTTCCAACATAAGTGCCACGTAATGTGCTTCGAGGAGTTTAGTAGCACTTGCTGTTGATTTTTTCATACATTTAATTTCATATTCGTGTTTCTGGCATTAAAATTGATTGGTACGGGTTTCAGAATTGCAAACCAAAATTGATCGATTAGAGGGTTAAGTGCCAAAGGTTAATTTCTTTGCGTGTATAGAGTGTAATTGTGTGTTGTATATGGTGTGTGTGTGTGTGCCTGTGCTTTAGCAGCTAATCAAATGAATTGAAATGAAGTTGTAACAAATGACATACACAAATATATTATACATTTGTATGTAAGTACAATATTTACATTAAATCTGTCTAAAAATGTATAGAATTTTTGATATGATGAGGTATCATGATTTTTTATGGGCTAAACATTTTCTTAAAGTTTTTCAAACAAAAAAAAACCTTTTTTCACAACTTTTTATTTATTTATTTTTTTTTTTTTCTCGATTCAAAAAAAAAAACAAATATTGGAGAGTCACTACAAAGTAAAATTATAACATCCCTTGTTTTGAGTGACGTAAATATTGAAATGATTTTAAAATCGAAATGGGAAATTCTGTGACATTTCGTATACAGTTTGATAAAATGTAAAAGCATTTGTTAGAATAATTAGTTACTCGTATTTAGCACCGATATATTTGTATATTTATATTAAAAAATTTAACATGCTAAACTAAATTCAGCACAATCAATTATTTGCAATTCTTTTACTGTACAGAGATGTTACACTTATCGATATCTATCTATTTAAAAGCGAAAAACGTTATAATTACCAAGAAAAGAAAATGGTGGAAATTTGCAAAAAAACTTATTTCACTGTTTTTGAGAAACTTTATCAATTAACTAATCAGAGCTTGTTCTATTTGAAATTTATAAATATGAAATAAAAAATCAAAGCAACTAAATAGCTAATCGTCGAAAAAAAAACACGACAATTATAGAGTTAAGTAAAGTATGCAGCAGCAACTTTTGGCATGATCCCTTTTTCCAAACCAATTGAAATCCCACCAAAAATAATTTGAATTTTCATTTCTCAAATTTTAACTTATCAATTGGAGAATTTGTAAAATATTTCGTACACTTTTTAGTTTCCATTCGGAGTTTCCCCATAAGAAATCTTTCCATTAATAAAACTCTTTCCCGTAAAAAACTTATTAATAATTTCCATATTCCTTTTGCAAAGAACTTTTGGAAAATATTTCAATAAAAATAAACAATAAAATTTTCCTCAAATTTGGTCAGATCTAATGAACATAAGTGGGAAATCAAGAGCATAGATTTATGTTCATAGTAAATATTATAATTGTTTCAGTTATAGAATTTAATCGGATATAATTTAGAAGTAATAAATATAGGCTCTAGGAACTGCTAGTTGTGCTATACAAATGTGTATATAAAGAGAGTGTGAGGTAAGAGACTGTCACATGGGTGCCATAAATTTCAACTGAAAGAAATAAACTCGTCTCGAACATAACGTCTATTTTTAGAATCGAATGGTACGAAGCGGTGAAAATTTGATGTTTTGTAATAAGGCACAATAAAACAACTGGAAAAACATGGCTGAATATTCAATCACATTACAAAGTCTGGTTCGCTTTCCATTAAGATGATTTTTGTGGTATTGCCATGAAATTATAATGTACCATTGTGAAGTGAAGAGGTGGGCAGGACAAGAACCAGGGCACTCAGACAAACAACCATTGCACCTAGTGAAGTGAAATGAAGAAAATTATACCAATAATTATGGAAAACCAATACCTCATTCCTAGAAGGAAGTGATTAAATTAGATGAGGCTGGTGGATAGTATACTTATTTTATAATGGACATTCAGATTACTATTTGTTACGGGTTTTTGCAAAATGATTTAAACAGAAAAAATCTTAACGCTGTGGAAGATGTCGAAATTCGGTTTAGAATGGAAAAGTGATAAAGGTTTATTTCTTTAAAATGTTAATTATTTTACTTTAATTTCAAATTTCATCACGTATTTTTTGGATCATCCATTTTGTGAAAGCACAATATGAATATCTTAGCGTAGATGCAATCAAATGCACAAATATTTCTTATCATCACTATTTGAGACATATTCCTGAACGAATTTTATACAATTTTAATCAAATACAAGTACTTACCATACACACTCTATTACTGTTATACATATAGAATATTTAAAAATCTATATTTATTAGAATCAGAAACCAGCTGTTAGCTAACAAAATCAAGGTTATTAAGGTATACAAAGTTTGCCCGGAAATATACAAAAATTAGAAACTGTATTTATGGTTGACCTAAATAAGTTTAGTTTATTAAACAAGAAATTACTTAAGCACCTATACTTAGATAAGTTAGTAAAACTACTTAGTGCATACTTATTAAAAATATGTATGTACGTGTAACAAGGAAAAATATTGTTTCTCATCTATGCGCTCGTTGAATTTATTGTTCAAACAAATTTCTACTTAATGCGCAAAATATCGACGATACATTTTTCCTTTTGTTGAGGTATAATTATGTGCTTCATTGGAGTTCATGAACTTTATATGATGGCACATAGGTACGGTGGTGGTATACAAGTGCATGCATAATAAAACGCGTAGTCATATTCAAATGTATGGGTACTTGGTTTGTAGATGATATGCGAAATTAATAAAAGCATAAAACATCATGTTTCGCAATATGTGTAGTTACATACTTTTACATAGAGTTTCAAGCATAGCGCAAGTGTTTACAAAAAAAGAAGACATATTCATTCGAACATGAGCATGTATAAAATGTATTATTTCTTGATGATTATCAAAATGAGATTGCATAAAAATGAAGTTGGCAACGTAATATTCATAACATACATAGCAAAAATGTTCGCAGTAAAAAAAAAAACTTGAAAGACTTTTGCTTCAGTTATTCAGCAATAACTACTGCTGATTATACGTACATTCATTTTAGCAATACTTGTTATATTGTTTTTGTTCCTTTTTTTTTGTTTTGGGCGAAAGATATTGAAATGAATAAATGAAAAAATTCCTTGACAGCAGAAAGAATAGAATTTTCTATCAGAGTTTATGTATAATTAGTGATTCAACAGTAAAAATATAGCAACGGTACCCTAAAGTATAATGTGGCAGAATTTGACATTAAGATATAATTTTTAGAAAGCCCTAAATGAAGAATATTAAGTATATGCTGTTATTTTAAACAATTTTAGTTATGTTCGTTACTTGCCATACTTATAATTTATTATGATAGAATGTTTGCAAGTTCTTACAATTTTTTTCTGGGGCTCCCTGTAGGGTTATTAAATCTTGCTTTATTCTCCTTACTATTTTAAAGGATTTCGAATTTTTAATTTACATACTAGGTGGTTCAATAAAGACGCAGGCAAATATTGAAGCTAGCACTTTTAATTCAAACACAAAAATTACTTTTTTAAGCTATCATAGATGACCTATGATCTGTCAAAGTTTGGCCTAAGTCGACGAAAGACTTTAGGTTGGAACACATAGAATTTCATGTGATGAGTGAAAATTATATTTTTCCAAACAAAAACAAAAAAACAACAAAACAACAGTAAATACTATTGAGAATTTGCTCGATCAAAAGGAATGGTTGAAAACTGTTGGGCAGACCTTAAATATGGTCGTAAGAGCACAAACACTGTAAAGTCTCCCGTACTCTAAAAAGGTGGTTATTGAAGAAATTACTGAAGAAAACAATGATATGATTTCGTATCGGCTCGGTGGTTTTACTTATCGTGAAATTCGTAGCACATTTGCTAACATTGGACCGAAGACCGAAAATGCCTTGGCACTTCTGAGACATCTTAAACCACAATCTAAAGAATTTTTTGCACCGCATATGGACTATTAATCCGCAACTAAGGTAAGCACAGTACAGTAAAAAATAAAGAAAATAAACAAAAGAATAAAGGAAATATGCTGGAGGCGATCACCATAAAATATCCAGCAGTCAGTTGAAAAGGTTTTGAAGTCCATATTATTTTGTGGAAAAAGAATAAATTGTATTCATAGACTATTTTGAACCAATAACTCAATATTATAGGTTAATGCAATGAAGAAATTAAAGAACAAAAGTTACACATTTTGCGAAAAAATAAATCTGATTTTGCAAAGCCAATACAGCAGCTCAGAAATGAATAGTTGTAAGGAGAAAAATCAATGGAATAAGGTACTAATTGATTTCGTATTCAACGTATTCATCAAATGATTTGGTTCTCAACGATTATTATGTGTTTTTAAATTTGAAAAGATGGCGCCAAGCTGAACAATTGGAGTCAAGTAAAGAAGTCGCCGACGAAACAAACACATATTTTATGGGATTGGACAAATCTTATTTTCGAATGACATCGTAAACTTACAAGAAGGATAAATGTATTGAGTGGAAATGAAGCTATGTTTAGAAATAAAAACTGATTTGAACAAAAAACATGCATTTTCTTTATTTGCCTACGCTCTTATAAAACCACGTAGTATATGAATTGATTTAATTCCTGGCCATACCTGGTGTACATATATTTAGCAGCATTATTTATGTTAGCTATGAATAAATTATCTGCCATAATTGCAAAAATAAATAAAACAATATTGTTTTCAATATACATATCTATATTTATTCAATTGATTGTTTATAGTAAATATCTGTTTAATTGAAATCCTATTATTTATAATGATTTACCCATTATCCATCATCAGTGTCAGCATCATAATGAATCGTGAATAAGTACAATATAATATGATTACATATTTTTCATTATATGCAAGTGGTAAATTACATTTTTGGTTTTGATTTATTTATATAAGTAGTTAGTACTGTCGTGTTAAAATTATTATTACATTTTTTTTTTCCTATAATAGCTAATATTAAGAGAAAGCAAGTAAAAAATCGTATTGTTTTTCTTCATTTTATTTATGAATTGGTATATATATATTATATATTTCTTTAATTTTTCTATAATTATTCTTAATCATATACATTTTAAATAGTGTGTAATGGTGTGTATATACAAATAAATAATTAAACAAAATTTTTCTTTTTACAATTATTATAAGATAATTTCTATATAATTTACAATTTTTGATTTCTTGTTATATATTTGGTTTTTAATAAAATTTCTAAGAAATACACAGACAAATATAATGCATATTATGTAGTAGAACCTTAGCAGAAAATAAGATGATCATCTTAAAGGAGCACTCTTGTGGGACATACAATTTCATAAAGAGCTTTGTAGCAATAGAGAGTAAATAATTGCTCTCGTTTGAGTGCTCAAAGATTAACGTTTTTAATCATCCTATTTTCTGCAGAGTTTTGAGAGAGCAAAAACCAATTACTATCACATTTAGAATATATAAAATATAAATTAAATATTTCTATATTATTTGATTATTATTTATCTAATATGTAAAATATTTGCAATAATTTTAAATAATTTTTCAATGATATAGTATTATATCTACATATGTACAAAGATATAAATAAGTATATAATTTTATTGAAATTTATATCTGTTACCTTGTATGAAATTGTTTGAGAATCATTATTAAATTTTAAAAGATTTGTAATTTACAATTGTTCAGTAGAATTTTATAAACCTTTGGAAGGTTACCGATTACATTTGATTTATATATTTATGAGAATACTTTATTAAAAATTTTAATTTTATAGTAAGTATAAGTGCTATTAGCTTGTGATAATTTTATAGTAAATATTACATATTTCTTTTTAAGTATATGTACTTGATTTTTAAGCTATCTAGTTGAAATATTTTGTAGGTACAAACATATTAATTAAAATTTGAGCAATTGCATCAAAATACAAAATGAAATAAAGAAATGCATAATATGGTATACTCATAGCATATTGATAACACAGGTTCTTAATGGGGTTTCCTTGAAAAATATATTACTGAATATAGTTTGTACATCTTTAAGAACTGGATGGATATCAGAAAAGTTGTTAAAAATAAAGAAATAATTTTTTACAAATTTCAATTACATTTTTCTACAAGAAATAATTCTAAAATCCAAAATTCAAAAAAAATTTATTTAAAAAGTAATTGAAATCTAAATTAAGTAAAATTGGCTGAAATTGAATGAAACAATTAAGTATTTAATGTAGTGGCGATATTTAGAGGATCTCTTCAAGCATTTTGTTTCTGAATTCCATCTCATATAAAACCAAACATGCCTATTTTTTTAAAATATGAACCTGAACCTTTTGCTGGCAGGAGTGTATAGAAGACATTTTTTCAACAACAACAACAATTAAATAAATAAATAAATATGTGGCACTTAAAGCCCCAAAGGGCTCATTGGCTAAGCTTCTCTTCCATTACTGTTGTGCGTCTTAAATTTGGACAGTAGTAGAAGGGACCTACTTATTTTAGCCGGTTCCGAACGGCAGAACACTTGTGACATCACTTTTTCTGAGCATTGTCACAGAGTTCTTTAAGAAGCTTTTTCATGGCAAGTTGTTACTGTCGGAAGAATTGCCAATTGCTTGCCGACAGGTGGGTACCGTTCGAAAGAAAAATCTTATCGATATTAAATTTGTTATGCATCAGCCGGGGATTGAACCACGACCTACAGATCAGAAGGCGAACACACTAACCACTGAGATACGGCAACAACAATTACATTCTATAAAAAAATCCAATAAAAAGCTGAAATTCGTGAACCCGTGTAATCATAGTTTTGAGAAAAAATTTAAAATACAATAAAATAAATAAAAAAATTGGTGTACATTAAAAAATAAATAAAGTAATACGTAATTATTTGTTTGTGGTTTATTTAAACTTTTCAGTCTCCTTATCAAAATACTTATTTTTTTTTGTGTTTTGTATCTTGCTGCTATGTATCGTAATTTACTTTTTCAACTTTTTACCTACTTGATTAATTTTGTTCCCGACAACAATATCATTAATATCGAAATATTTCTGCAATAATGGAATAATGTATGAATAAAAATATTCAACATTATTGTCAAATCTCGAAAATATAAAAAATTTTTCGACATTATTTATATTTTTTTTTTTCAATAATGCCGAAAAAGTGACAAAATGTTTCGATTTAATTGCAAAACTTTTCGATATTAATTTATGTAGATGTACGAATATAATCGTAACTCAATTAATTCAGCGAGAAAAGTATTCTATAATATAAAACATGATACAAACAATTTTTTCGACATGATTGCAAACATTTTGCGACATTAGTTCATCTAGCCGTACGAATATAATATTCAATTGAATTCTTTCTCCATTCATTAATTGAAAATGGTATTCTCTAAAAACTACTACATTTTATATATTTCTTCATATTGAACATATGTATGTAACATATGTAAGAAAAAAAAAAAAACGCAATTCATACAAATATGTCTGCTTGATTAAAAATATGTAGTAACAAAAAGTCTTTGGACGTGTAGGTATGTATTAATCTAATTTAAAAAAAAAAGGAAGAAATAAGAAAAAAATAAAATTGAAAATGTAGGTATTTTTCATGATGTTGGTTTTTTTTTAATATTGTATGTATGTTAAGGTGCGTCAAATTTCTAATTATAAATTCTGGATTATTTTATGAAATTTTTCCCTAGGAAACAAAAAGAAATTACATATTTGAACTTGTCTCCCTTTTTAAAAATCGGATTTTCTTTCTAGAATAATTGTAAAAGAGCACAACCGAAAGAATTTTTGAGAACATAAAGTAAACCATTTTTGAAGGCGACTCCTGCCTTCAAATTTCAAAATTTAAATTTCCGATCAAAATAGCTGTTTAGGAATCGCTCCTAGCGTGGTGGAACCTATGACCGACCCCCATTAATTTCTACTTAACATATTATACTTACTCCAAATCTTCAATAATTGCAGGGACTACCATAGAAATAAATGCAAAACACCAGAAAATCGACTAATAAACTCATAGCCGCATCGTCAACATTTTTTGTGATTAATTCTATTCATTACCTTTACCTCTTTGGAAGTTCTCCTACAAAATGAATATAAAATAACAGCAAATCAATATAAGTAAATCAATATAAATTAACAGCAGTCTCATATCTGCTCAGGTGTTGTGTTTTTCTTTCTTTTTGCTTCCATTCCAAAACATTTGAAATGATTGAAATTTCATGTTTTTCTTTAATCCAGTTTTTCATGATTTGACTTCATTCAATTTGACTCACCGTAGTGGTATGCACTATCTTAAATGTCCTCTGCCATTTATGTTATACGTACGTAGGTACTAGTTATTATGTATTTTTCTCATTTTCGTTCGTATATGCAGATTCTCTATAAACGTCCATGCTATTGGCATGGGATTACATATAATATTTTGCATGAATTTCATTCCATTTTATAGTATATTTAGTAGTATGTGTAGTGTTATTTGTTCGTTTTGTATTCGAATTTTATATCAAATATTGCATTTTACTATTAAAACCAAAGACATCTTTAAAATAGTTTTGCTTGACTTCTATTGCTGCAATACATATTCAAAAATATTTCCCCAAAGTGTCATAGTTTTATGTATTTATGTTCTTATTATTATTATTCGTATTAGTATTATTCTGATATTTATTCTCTTTCATTTTTTGTTATTGTATGCAATTTTTTCCTTTTTAGTATTATATACCAATAAGCCTTTAAAGTTGATAGTATGTTCAATTTGCCATTTGCCATATTTTAGGATATGTTTGTAATAATTTTACTATTATATATTCATATTGCATATTTGCAAATATATATAGCTTATGTGATGTATGTATGTGTGTGTGTAATCATGTGTATGTTTATTATTATAGATGTGCCTATGGAATTATGTATGATAAATATTTATGTGTAAATCCTATATATGTATGTTCACTTATAGTTGTATGCTACATGTCAGTAATTTATCATAAAACTTTTATAGCTTTTAATGTTTATTTTATTTGTTGTTGTTGTTCTTTTTTATATTCTTTTGTTATGGAAATCTATAGAATATATGCACTTTCAAGAAAGTTTTCACTTCTTAGTTCAAGTCTTTGAGTTAATCTGTACAGGTTGAAATGATTAGAAACTTGTTTTGAACAATAACAATAATAATAATAATAATAATAATGAATACAATATTATCAATTTAACTTGCTTAAAGTTGAATATCTAGCATGTATTTATATATGTATATAGTTTTGAAAAAAAAATAAAAAAAATATATAGTTTTGAAACAATTTGCATAAGCGATTTTCTTTAATATTCCCTGTATAATTTGAAAATATTATTATTTATTATTTACTATGGATGATTAATTGCTTGTGAAACTCTTAGTTTGCATAAGAAATTTATACAAATCAATAGGTAGGTAATATATTTTGAGGATAATAAAATTTATATGAAACCATCGATGTTTTCGGGGAGGTATTTTTATAATGTATACAAAAACTATAAAGTCATATTTTCGCATATTAAGAGTACTTATATTGTACATACTACACTGATAAGGTGATATTTTCCATTATGTTCATTATAGTGAGAAAATGTGATCACAAAGGACAACAGTCGAAAGACTTCTGAAATTTGATAATATTTTTCTATAGGATTTTTAGCTATTTAAATATCAAAGTAGTTTCTTGTTTGCTACATATTTTGCTGTAATAGAAGGTAAACTTCTTGAAATACATAGAAAAAACACATATTTAATAATAAAAAATCGGTTTATAATTTTTAAAAATATTCGAATTTAAGTTTTTCATACTTTTACATTCGAAAAAATCAATTGTTGAAACATTTATTACACTGTGAGTGTCTCATGGCTTTTAATTGCGCAGCGACCTCTTTAAGGTGTTGAAGAATTCGCAATGTGCCTTTTGTTTTTGCTAAAAGGGAACAGAAAGAAGTCGAAGAAGTGTGAAAAATAAGGAGAAATGGGTAATAAATCAATGATTCAATGGTTTTCTCTTTCAAATAATCGATTATTTGAGCTGGACAATCTTTTGTATACCAACCAGTTTTTGTTGTTCTTCGTTGTTGATTTTGTTTTACGCTCGATTTTGGAAGCAATCGATTTCTTAGAATTAACATAATTGAATTTTTTGAGCAATTATTTGCTTTTTTTTTTTGTCTTCACTCAAAATGTATGCAATTGAATGACCACTAAGCTCCTGTTCACTGTTTTATTATGAAAAAACCGAATGACATCGATTCAATGCATTGTTGTTAAGTTTGATTGTATTTAAAATTATGAAAAATCATTAAAAAAAAAAATTCACGAGAATCATAATCATGGTCATAAAAATTATTTTTAAGACGCAATTAAAATGAAACTTACTTGGCGAAATTTTAATCGATCAATAATATTTATTATACAAAATATCAAACTTGCTAAGAATTTTATTTATTTCAAAATTTGGTCTAAATTTATATTAAGTGGGCAGTATGGTACACATATTGTTAAAGTACTCTTTTTTGTTTGCAATTTGCAAAACAATTCCGAGTGCATTGATTTTTGAGCTGACATGTGTTAATATGTGTTAAAAAAGAGTATATTTTGAATACCATTTATAATTTGTTTTCCACCTTTTATGTGCTCTAAGCATAACGAAGGACTACCTGCTAAGCCACTATTATGGTTAAAAAAAAAATACGTAATGTTGTGGTAAGAAAAATCCTTTAGCAAAAAAATTCTTTTTGTTTCGAAATTATGAAGCGTATAAATTTTGTTTTCCCAATTTGCTATTTGATATTTTTTTGAAAAGCTGCATTATTGAAAAATATAAAATTCACAATTGCTAAATTCATTCCTTTTGTCATTTTATTTTCTTCAACATTGTCAAGCAACATGTATTTTTTCCTTTAGAAATATTCGAAATTCAAAAAAAGTTGTTTGAAATAGTGGCAAGTTTCAATCAAATCAAATTCTTCTGTTGGTGCCGGAATTCAAATAATCATTTCGGCGTTGTTTCTGCATTAGATACATAATTCAAATTTGCAATGGCAAATCGTAAATTTTTTTATTTTAAAAAATATTGATTTTCAGAGAAACGTTGCAAAAAGTTTCCATCAATTGCAATCGGCTAATATGACATTATGAAAGATAAGATTACAAGAATATCTAACACAATTATTTACTTTAAAAATAGTATTTTTGATTTTGTACAATTAACCTTATAGGAATATATATATATGGGAAGGTACTTGTGAAGGGCAAAAATAATGGAGAAAATATCAATTTCTACCACTCGTATAATCTGCTATGAGTGGCTGTATGCATTAATAATTGTATTTCAGGCAATTATACGATTACAATTATTTTCTTACCTCAATTGTATTGTATTATATGACATTTTTGAAATAACTATTGTATTATAAAATTGATAAACTTATAGTCATCTTTCAATTATGGTTCAACTATAGTAGTTTGTTGGCGTTGACAAACCATTCATTATTTTTTAGTTTCATTTTTTTCTCTTTTCTTATGACATTTCAAGAGCAACAACATTGTAATATAAATTGTTGCAATTATATGACAAATAAATCACTACAACTGGATGAGTTGCGTCGCTTCACATTGATGGCCTTTTTAAAACGCAACACAGAAGAGAGAAACACTTTGGTGCGATTGGTCAATTTCGAAACAGTCTTACGATTACAATCATCTAATAAATTTTCTTCCGCTTGTGAGTCGCCATAATGTGTAGCTGCTTTAGCACTACCACCACTGCCGCCTATAGCACCGCCACTGGTAGCACCACTTTTAGAACCACAACCAACAGTGTCTCCACTATGTCGTGCAATACCAGAATTAGATTCATATGATTTTCGTGATTTTGGTGATGAATTCACACTACCAAATGGTGTACGTCCTCCACTTTTCAGATGACTCGCCGTCAGCAACTCGAATTTACTTAAAGGACGTTGTTGTTGATGTTGTTGTTTATTTTGCTGTTCGCGATAGTGTGTTTGACGTTGCGCCTCTTCCTCATCTTCCAATTCACTCTCGCCCATTTTCAATATACTCTCCAGATTTAATGTACGTTTATTGGTTTTACGCACTGGTCCTTTGCTAGCTGGCAGCAGTTGTTGTTGCTGCGATTTACTTGTGCCACTCGATGAGAGACTTGTTGTTGCCGTACGTTCACTACCAGTACCAATGCCTTCATCGCCGATAGACGAAAGCATTGCGTTATTCGATTGAACCTCATCTCGATCCAAATCACAATCAATGCCAGCACCACCTAGACCGTCATCATTCGCATCATTATCGTCGGCATGACATATGGACATTTGACGTACAATGCGTCGCGGTGGCATATGCATACGTCGATGCTTTTGTATGGTACTTTGCAGATTTAGACGTTGACGATCACGTTCGCTTAGATTGCGTATGCGTTGCGGATTGAGTTTAACCTGTGCCACAATACCCACCAGCAGCTCGTCGACATTGTGGTCGAGACCAGAGGAGGTTTCGATAAATTTGCAGGCAATCTCTTTAGCTAATTTACGAGCCACTGTTAGCGGGTGCAAAAGATTAAATTACATATTTTTATATAAGAATGGGGAATTCTGTCATTTTAGAAAATACGAAAATACGAATATTCATATGCTATATATGCTACTCACTTTGTCGATTCACTTCGCGATGTCGTTCCAAGTCGGTTTTGTTGCCCACTAGAATGGCGCCACGTGTCAATAACATTTCATTCTCTTTCAGATATTGTAAAACCTTTTCGGCAGCCTTGAATGAATTGCGATCGACCACAGAGTAAACAACCACAAATAGGTCAATGTTGTATGTGGAGCAAAATGCCTCTGTCTAAATAGGGGTAAAAAATATGAAAATATAAAAAAAATTGTAAATTATAAATTGCTGTCATAAATATTTTGTCATACATGTTCGACTATGTGTGTGTATATGCATTTGACATAACCACTAATGGCTGTCATCCATGTAATATGTCATGGTGTTGTTTACATTCATAAGTGTCATTAGCCACTTCCGTCTGATATTATATTTCATACGTTTTGTGGCATTAATTTTCGCTCCCCTTTTAAAAATTATATTTTCTTATTTTTCTTCTTCTTTGCAATTAACTGCCATCTATTGTTTTTGTCTGTTTAAAGTGTTAATGACATTCGATTGCAAAATAATATGTTGAGACGAAGAGAAAAAAGAAAACGAAAAGTGTAAATGACAATCGTTTTCAATCACTTAAGTAGCTGACAAGTTGTTAACCTTCAGCTACGAAGAAGCTGAATTCAGAATGCACACATGATGATGAATAAACTGATAAATATTTAAAGAAGAGCTTGACCCAGTATTATGCATCTAATATAAAGCTATGTACTTATATTAAAGTGGCTCTTAAATAGCATTATTACATATATGATTCTATTTTTTTTTTTCAAATTTTCAATAAGTGTAGCCTTGCTTAGATAACATTGCGCTACTTAGATATTCAATAAGGCTTCTACATACGAATAATAACCGATCTAATGCATAAGCACCAGTATAGTCATATGGTATGAATTGTTTAATAAAGTGTATTTTTTCCTTGTACCGTAATATTCTCACTTACCGACATTTCACATGCAGGATGATCGATTATTTCCAAATCAGTTTCCATGCCATCGACTAGTATTGAAACCGTTTTCTGGCCATAGTCATCATCTGTGTTGATTTTCGAGGTGAAGATGATATGATATGTGTGTGATACATATGAAGAGATGAAGGAGATAAAGATAGAAGAGTGGATAAGAAAATTAGTTATTACATAAATAATCAGATATTTGATGAAGGTTATATATCAAGTAAGTAAGTAAGTAGTGTCAAGAATTTATTTTACCATTGAGTTCAAATGTCGGTTTGCCTAAGTGTTTTTTACATTATACACCAGTTGGACAGCAATGATAAATATACATATAATATGTGTAATTATTTAAGTGATTGAGCGAATGTTTTTATTCAAGCTTATAATAACTTAAAATACGACTCTATAGAGGTACTGGAGAATGATGCGTCGTTTGTGTCTTCATACATAATGTGTGTACATTAGCATATTATTGTTCAAAAGATGATTTGGTTCTATCCACTAAAATAATACTAAACAAAAAACATCGAGTCATCCTTTTCATAAATACACATAGACTCTTTATGAATTTAGAATTTTTTGATACAAAAATTTTCAAATATGTATGGAATATATGATACCATGAATACATTTTGAAAGTTCACGAACATAGTACATAGCACTAACATATTCTACACAAAAGTTCAGGTAATTCTGTTGATAAATAAACATAGTTCCTATACAAAAATTCATTTTTTAAATCAAAAATCTCCAAATATGTATGGAAGGTACCACAAGATTTCAATGCATCTTTTTGAAAATTTGAGAACCTTATGTGTGCACTAATATAGTACTCTACACAAAACTTAAAAGCATTGGGTTGATAAATAACCATAGTTCCCATACAAAAATTCATTTTTTAAATCAAAAATCTCTAAATATGTATGGAAGGTATCACAAGATTTTAATTTATCGCTTTGAAAGTTTAAGAATCTTATCTTTGCAATAAAATAGTACTCTTCACAAAACCTGAGACTATTCCCTTCATAAATATATATAGTCGCCATACAAAAAGTTCATTATTTAAACAAAAATCGAGAACTACTTTCTATGAATTTCATTGGGAGCTTTGAGAATATTTTTTTTTTTGCACTTACAATAAATTTAGTATCAATTCGTTTATAAATAATTATAGTTTCCATACAAAAATGTAATTTTTTGAAGAAAAAAATCGACAACAATATGCGGAAAGTAGCCTTGGCTTGGCAATGCATCATTCTTAAAACTTGGGAATCTACTTTTTCCAAGAAAATGTTACCTCACAGTAGATTTAGAGTCAATTCGTTTATAAATTTCTAAAGTCTCCTTTCGAAAATAAAAATTTTTTAAAACAAATTCATCCACAATCGTTGTATTACAGAGCTACAAGTGCATTTCCATGTACGATGTATATTTATCATTAAATGTGTTACATTACTATGTCTGAAAAATTGGTTAAAAAACATTAACAAAATACTAGTTGATTATATGGTCATGGCATGTCCATTACATTTATCCATTACTTGTAGCGAATTGCATGTATTTAAAAAAAAATTATTTTTAAAGGCGTAAACCTACATGTTAATTTTTATGATGGAAATTGTTATTATACACAGTATGCTATGTATATTCGTGTTATAATAGTTGAAATGAGAATATGATTATGTGCGATAAGAAAATTGCATGCAACAACTAGTATTGCATGCACACCAATATACATCAAAAGTACAATATATATATCTACATACTATTATATATCAAATGTCATGGTGTAGAAATCAAATATACACACATATACTCGTACACGAGTATACAACTATAAACATCGTATACACAGACTAAACACACCTATGAATTCTACTTCCGTATGAATTCATTGCGATAACGTGGCAGGAATTGTAAATTCAGTTGGGTAGTATAATTATATCATAGGATTAGTGAGTTGCATTCATATAGTATAATATACCTTACTGACGAGTATATGCGTTTAGTGCAAATGCACCCATGACGTATGAGTAACAACATTCATGAATGACCACCACAACCATATTGCTCATATGCATAAATCATTAAGAAATAATATTTGTTTTTGTAATTATGCTATTTTAGCAGCAACGCAGTGCCGATGTACGTATATAAGTTTCAGTCCTGTTCACCAATTTTATGGCTTTTGCGTGAATGTATTCATTATATTTATGTATACTATATGCATTCGCATTCGTACGGTAGCCTAAGTTTATGTATACTTACTCATATGAATATATATGGCTATGTACACATACATACATGTACTGACTAGCCGCAATTTTATTGCACTAATGAAGCATTGATATTAAGGTGAATCTATTCATACGTACGGACCTAAAAGTCTTTCTATATAACTATTGAAAGATATTACTTTAAATTCTTTCTCAAGTTAATATACATTGTCTTCTTGCTTAGATTGATGCCGAACTATAAAATATTAGAGTCATTCGGAATACTTTCTTTGGAAGTAGTGAATAGGGAGGTAGATAGATGATAGTATAAAGTGTTTTAAATTAGACTCGAAATTTATTAAATTTTTAGAACTCCAAAAAAAAAAAAAGAAATCTAGAGAACTATACAGTTTCATTTCAATTCATTTCATTTCATTTCAGTAGCATTAATTGCAATTTTTCAGTGTAATTTTACGACTTTGTATGGGCGCTATATAAAATAGGCGTATATCAAATAAGTTTTGCAAGATTATTTGGAATTAAAATATTAACGCTTATATATCTAAGTGTAATATCAAAGAAGGTTCGAAGTTTTTGTGGAAGTTATCATGCGAACCCGCTGGTGAATGACGCAGAAAAGGCACCTCCGGTGGAAATACCAAGTACTGGAGAACCTGTCAGCGCATGGAACCTTTAACTGGCACCAGCTAGCGAAGGAAAAGGTTGTCTAGCGAAGCATGCTAGATTCGGCCTAAATTGATTTTCGGTTGTAATGGCCACATAAGTAAATAAGAAGTATCATGCGAAGCAATCAGGTGGTGTACATTGTTGCAGAAATTATATAAATACATCAATTTGATCAAAATATTTTCTCAAAATAAAAAAAAAATATCCTCCTCCTTGGATGCCTGAAGACTATAAAAATGTATTCATGAAAGTATAAACATTTCGGAGATTGCTAAACAATGAAGATCTAAGTGAGCGACTAATTTCGACTTGTGGGTATATATGCAACTGTGTGCACGACCTACTATTTTCTTTATTCTTATGCACAAATATATTTACATACATACACCACAATCTTATATGCAAGGGTTTTCATCTATTCTTCCATAGTTTGTGTATATAAATACATAAAAGCTTATAGCCATAGGCTTAAGTGAATGCAGTGAATGAAGTGAATGAAAAAGAAAAGAGGAAAGACAACTCTTTTTCATAAAATCATAGGGTAAATTGAATTTTACATTCATAACATGTATGCAGCTATTGACTAAGATATTGTGACTAATTTGTTTGCTCATAAATATTTATCTACTATTTACAATGGGGCTGAAATGGGTTTAATAAGTATGATGGTAAAATGTGCTATTATTATTATTATTATTATTATTATTATTTATTATTTAAATTTTAATCATTTACCTATCATTTGAAAGCAATTTCAATACATTTTCAATATAACCTTGAACTTCGTATATGTATTTGAATATGTGTGTGTATATTTGCATATGGATATTGATGTACTGTAGTGTAATGTAGTACATGTAAATAAAGTTCATATATATGTGAATATGTTAAACCACAGCAAGGACACCAAAAGATGTGAATGAGTTTGTGTCAAAAAAAAAAAAAAAAAAAAAATATAAAGCAAAATCAAAGCAGATTTTTATTCATAGCATTTTTGCTCGTTTTAAGCACACATGCCAAATCACTTTAGTCAACATCGTTCGACTAAAAATCAGACACGTACGTACATGCGTTCTTATAGATATATGTTAGCATTGTCCTTAGCTGTGTAAGCTGTAGATAATATAGTATATATTTTTGTGAAATATGCTACATTAGTTAGCTGAAACGTGAAAATTATCTGTTGTCTTTACTTTTCGAAAGTAGTTTTACAGTATATTTTTTTAACAAATTTTTCCAAATTTGAAATAATACAGTTTAATTTGGTCTAATATCAATATTTCCACAGTCTGAAATTTTGAAAATGACCTATTTGAACACAGTTGATAGTTAAGGTTATTTCTAATATACATACAGTCCCATATACCTACATATAAGGTATAGTAAAAAGAAATCCATTATTTTTGCATTAAATTGAAGGTTTCAGTTAGCATAGTTAGAATGATCCGATTTAGGTCAAATATGCAGCGTTTTCTTCGACAACTTGTTGCCATTTTGAGGATAATTTCATAATGCCACTCTCATAGAAATCCTCGTCCCTATTGGCAAAAAACTGGGACAGTCGATTTTCACAAGCTTCTCTTGAGGCGAATTTTCACCAGCAAAATCATTCGTCATAGACAGGAACAGGTAATAATCACTTGGTGCCAGGTCCGGACTATAAGGTGGATGCATAAGAACCTCCCAACTAAGCTCCCGGAGCTTCTGGTGAGTCCTGATGGAACACAATTCCTCTTCTATTGGCTAAAGCTGGCCGCTTCTAGGCGATTTGCTTCCTTCAGGCGGTCCAATTGTTGACAGTACAGGTCCAAATGAAGAGTTTGGCAGTAGCGGAGCAGCTCATAGTAGATGATTCCCTGCCAATCCCACCAAATACATAGCAACACCTTCCTGACCGTCAACCCTGGCTTGGCCACCGTTTGCGCCGGCTCACCGGGATTCGACCACTACCGTTTTCGCTTGACATTGTCCTAAGTGACCCAATTTTCATCACCAGTAACCATCCACTTCAGAAATGGATCGATTTTGTTGCGATTCAGCAACGATTCGCAGATGGAAATTCGATCCATGAGGTTTTTTTGCGTTAACTAGTGTGGCACTCATACATCGAGCTTCTGTTTTGTATCCAGACAGCCAGACTCAACGATTTCCATTATTGCATCTCCATAGTGCATCTTTGACATCAAAATTACCGGAATGGAACCAAAATTGCACGTGATTGGTTGTTATAGTATGAGGACCATAAACACTATTCACAATTTCAGCCGCCGTTACGTTTTCGCCTTTATAGAAGAAAAGCTGCAAAATATGGCATATTTTCTCTTTACTGGTGTCCATCTTTGACGCGTGCTCAAACAATACTGAGTCAAGCATTCACAAAACTGCCTGAAAAGTTCATTTAGCACGAAATCCTATCTTTCTAACTTTCTATCTAGTGTAACCCGATCGCACTTATACAATGCGAGATACAGATTACTAAAGCCATCTATTGGAAAAATAATGGATTTCTTTTTACTACACCTTATATATTTTAACCTATTCAACACATGTTCAATTGACATTCGGATGCGTACGTATGTACATGCACGAAGCATGCGAATGACCATATATACTGCAAAGATGTGTTAATGAGTCAATGTCAAATTGAATTTTCCCATTACTGGTTGGCTTTATTAATGTTTTACCACTATGCATATACTATAGTGTATTCATATAACACACATACATATATGTAGTGATGCTGTGACTATTGCTCTTGCTGCTGAAAATTGTTTTTTGAAAATGCCAATATACATAGAGCAAAGTATAAAAAAGCAAAAAACATAAAAAGGTAGAATTCAATTAGCATAACAAAAGATATAACAGTTTGTCCAACATTTGTGTTGTTTGTACTATGCATTTTTATACGCTTGTATCGGATGTTATTAAAAACGCGTATTTTATAGTAAAATTGTAATGAAAACTCTTCATTGTCAGATAAAGTCAAGTTGTTGAAGCTAATATATGCATATGCATAAGGGAATTTCCTAGATTGTGGATGTAATATTTGTATATAGTGAAATGATTGAAAGAATCGTTGCGACTCGCCAGCATTTTTATAAAATATTTCAATGTTAAACGACGTATCAAATATGGTTGTACTGGACAAACGACTATGTAAGTTATAGCCCTGACAGACGGAAGCATTAATCCGGATTAACGATTTAATTCGAATTAACTGCAGCTAATCCACATTAACTTTACGAGTTCATTTTCAAAATTAAAGAGGATTAGGGCAATTTACGATGGCAACACTGCTGAAGAATTTCTATTGTGAATTTTTCTTGATCCAACTTACAGAACAATAGGTGTGTTCGCTTATAAAAAACTTTCAACAATTGTTGATAGTTTTCGACATGAAAAGCGAGAGTGACAGATGACAGAAATTGATAGTGATAGTAATGTAAATGAGCAGACCTAATAAGACAGCAATCAGCTGTTTAGTTAATCCGCAATACTGCTGTCTGTCAGGTTAGTATTTTATTCGGATTAAATGCGTCATTAATCCGGATTAACGCTGCCGTCTGCCTAGGCTATTACAGTGTTTTAAAGTTATAAAAAAGTTCGTGACTTTGTATGGGAGCTACAATAAATGGTAGCCATATTTCGCCTAGTTTTTACAAAATTATTACACACTAGACTCTTGTTCTATGTAACAAAATATTCATAGTCTAAACTGAATATTAAGTGAGTTACAAAGGGTTCCGAGCTAATTCCGAGAGCAGTCTCTTTGGTTCATACTTTTGAATTGTAAGTGAATAAATTTCGTCGAAATATTTCAATTTTTGCTAAAGTTGTTATCTATATATCTCAGGCAAGTAACAAACTAATGGACGTACAGACGGACGGACATCTTCCAATCGACTATTTAGTCGAGGCTGATAAATAATACACGTTTCTGTATTTCCAGCGGTTCCTTCAGATATGTTATGAAAATAAATAAAGGGTGTATACTACAACTTGTGTGGGTGAGTGTGTGTGTGTGTGTGTGTGTGTGTGTGGTATAAAAAGATCAAGTACTTGGTTGGTTACCTCAGAGCCTCTCCTCAGGGACTTTGATGGGTGTTGTGTTAGCAGGGAGGTGGAGGAAATGGTGAAACACTGCAATGTGTTCGCATCTTTGGCGAAGATGAACAACATTTATTGGTTCAGTTTTCTTTAATGGACTCAAAAATTACCATAATTGGGATTAACTGGTATTCTGGAATTTTTTCAAATGAAAAGTTATGAAAAGGACAAGCATCGCAATGGATCAATACGTCAAGTTCTTGTATTTATATTATATTATTGTAGATTAAAACTATTTTCTGGCATTATTATTTTGTCAGTTCTGTTTGCTTTCGCCTGGGAAAACCTTATATATTGTAAAGATGAGAAAATCTATTTAATTTCGAAACAAGGACATCCAAAACAAACATTTTTAATTTACACATGTCCATTGGCTTATATGTTATAAGTACAATAAGTACGATACACATACACAATTGCAGTTTATTGCGCGTGCATCGTGCTTGGGTGTATATATTTGCAATAATGTTTATTGAAATGATTTTGATGCGCTGCAAAGTTGTTTCGTGACTAACAAGGATACGTAAAAGGACGATGTAATATCTTTATGTCGTTTACTATAGTCAGGTCGATTGTATGTTGGTGCATACATGCATACATATATGCATATATGTACGCATGTGGGAAATGTATATAAACTAAGTAACTGCCTACACAAACTTATTACAAATATTTTGTTCGGAAGTGATCATTGTATACAATATGTTCATTATACATACTGTATAATAAATTGTAGTTGTATGATACTTATTGTATTTACATACTTAGTATAGGATTGAAATAAATTAAAGATATTTTTTATTTTTATTTTCAAATCGAATCTAGAGTTGAAGTGATTTCAAAATTTAATTCTTTTTTAATTTTTCGCATGAAATAAATTAGAATAGAAATGTTGAGCAAATATGTTATATGTGTTTACATATAATATATGTAAGTACACAATGCAAACAAATGTAATGAGCACATATTTTTAAGTAAATATCCCTACAATTTTATTGTTGTTAATATATATTTACATACATATATTATTTAAGCATTTAAAATAAATTGCAACTTGATTAAACACAAATATGGGGTTTTATAAATTCATACAATTTGCAATGACAAGTGTTCAATGAAGTGAACCATAATGATATGCAGAATTTATAATAAGGATAATATGGTTAAAGAAATGGGTGTGGCAGTAGAGAAACGTGTATTGTATGGGATCCTCATTAGATATTGAAAACTACAAATTTTAGAGAATTTTTATTTAGAAAGACATACAAATAGCGAAATATCATTCTGATAAAAATTCGCTAAATAGAATTATATGAACATTTCAACTGACCTACATACATATCACTTTGATATATTCATTTTAATACTTAATTTAAAAAGAAAAAAAATGTAATAAATTTAATATTCAAGACACATGTCAAAGGTGTACAAGATCAAAAAAAAAAATAAATCTAAAAGCCAACAAATTTCAATTCTCATTTGATTACAATAGAAAAAACCAAAGGAAAAAACAAAAAAAATTATAAAATTTTAATAAAAAAAAAAAAACAAAATTCTTCTGGGATATAAAGCAACGAGTGAATGAACAAAATCAGAGATATACTGTTGTATATGTATTCGGTTTATGTGTATGTTTTTTAAATATAAGTATATTAAGGTGAGTTCAATTGTATGCAACAACTTTTTGACTATTTAGATCAGACAAAATGATTAAATTGGGATAATTTTAATTTTTAGTTTTAAGAGCCACTATAAAAGCATCAATTTTATAGAGCAGCCCCCTTAAGAAGTAGAGATATGTGGTAAGAATGTTCAGAGAAAATGTTGCGGAGGAAAAATTAATGGCGTCAGTAGTACATTTCAACGATCTAAGGGCGATTCCTCGGCGACTATTGTCGATTTGCAAGCATTTTTCGATAATCTTGTATGGAAGACCACTTAAGGAATGGAGGTAGAGGGTAAATATGTTTTGAAAATGTTGTAAGTGAAAGAATTTAATGAGGGTCGGTCGTATGGTTAACCACATTAGAGGCGATTCCTCTGCAGCTATGGGTATTCAAAATAAACACTTGAAAATCGACAAATAAGCCCCGCAATTGCCTTTAGAGTAGTAAAATGTTCAAACTAATCCCATTTTTTCTTCTCAACCTGTCTTCCAAATATACTTATCCTTTATCTCTACACCTTAAGTGGAGTATTATACAAAATTACCGAAAAAATATCTGAAAATCGAAATTAAGTCGTTTAAAAATTTAAGCCTCCTTAATGTACATGTATGCTTTGGGTATTTTTATGTACATAAAAAGTTTTTTTTTTTTATAGAGTATGTACATGTCTATCAACTGCATAAATGTAAGAACATGATAAAATTGCCATAACCACAAGTGTTTTACACTCATTCGTTACTCGTTACTAGTATGTCAGTAGGTACTCGTACATGTGTACACACATATATCCACATAGCTATATAATTTTTGTTGCTGAGTCTGGCTGCTATATGTACTGTGTTGATAATACTAATAATGTTATTGTCATTGCACACTTTTATTCTGTAGTATATTGCAGCTTGCCACAAAGTTTGACTTTATGATTTAAACATTAAAAGCAGTTTTCGTAGAGTCGTATTGCATATAGGATGAGTGTGTTTGCTTCTACCTAAATTTACATTCGCATAAAAGCCCATTTCATATAAAATATTTAGAAGTTATGTAAATATATAAAAAATTGTTCATATAAATGTATGCCTTTGTCTACCTTTATTTAGACCTATGTAAAAAATTCTAATAAAATATTTAGTGAAATATTGTAGGTAGATAAATTTATATAGTACACATACAAACATATGGATATATGGTAGGCACTTTATAAAAAAAAAAAAAAAAAAAATATATATATATATATATATATATATATATATATATATATATATATATATATATATATATGTATATTTACATAGCATCATTTACATGCTCCAATTCATGTCCGAAGCTGATTTAAAACAATATTATTTCCACAAAGTATTCGTTGCCTATGTAAATTGTTCAACATATTTTTTTTGATATTACAATACATATCTGATATTACAACTACATACACACTTATGCATGCCTATGCATGAAATTTCATTAAATATCAGCCAAAAAATTGTGTCTATTCATTTGCTACATACTATTGTATATATATTTCTCTATACGAATGTGCACAGCACGCAGTTACATTTAATTCGATGTAAATCAGATTATGTAATTGAAATCACTCATACGTCTGTTGTTAATACAGTTAACGGCAATAGAGGGTGTTTTCTACTTAGTGTATCGATATGATATTAAAACCTTAACTCAATATGGTTTGCCACTTTATCATAGAATGATTGACACTGCAGCATTTTTTTTTTCTATGTTGCAATAAGTATTGCGAAAGAATATGCTTATGTGTTAACAGCATTTCTATTGATATCGGATATCAGAATAAGTGCATTTGATATATTCTGAAGTACATTTGTAATTTTGTAAATTCAACTTCAATATCATATATTATCACATCAATATATTATTATCAGTGCTGAATAAACTATTAATTTAACTATAGAATATCATTGGTTAATCGTAAGTTAACTAATAACAAGTTCATTAATTATCAGAACTACTGAATACGAAAAGTTAACCATTACGTAAGCTATGAAATGGAAGTTAACCATTAGTTAAACTACCGAACACGAAAAGTTAGCCATTAGTTAAACTACCGAACACGAAAAGTTAGCCATTAGTTAAACTACTGAATACAAAAAGTTAATCATTAGTTAAACTACCGAATTCAAAAAGTTAACCATTAGTTAAACTTCTGAATGCATCAAGTTAACTATTAGTTAAAGTACCACATGCAAAAAGTTAACCATTATAGTTTAAATATCGGCTACACAAACTTAACCAATAGTTAAACTGCCGAATGCAAAAAGATGACCATTAGTTAAACAACAGGTGATACTTTATCAACATTTATTTCCTCTTTTTCATAAAATTTCAAAGTGCTGCCATATTTTTTTTCACCGGCAATGTTTAAATTAACTAAAGCAGCGTAAATAAGTAGCATTAGTTAAACTCTAGTTAAATATAAAAGACGTTTTCACAGTCATTACTTAACTAACAGATTAACCAACCACTTTTCATTTTCATGTATCAATTTGTCAAATCGTTGATGTATCGTTAACCAATGTACATCCATTAGTTAACCAATAGTTAAAAACACTTATTTTTCCTATTGCATTGAATTCTGTTGAATCCTTTGCTTATTGTTTTCCGCTTTTTATTCTTTATTAATATAGTTATTGCATCACTTTTTTGCATTCAATGATTTCTTTTTTGGTTTTCCACAACGCCAAGGAGTGATTCAACTTCTGCCACCGAAAAATTATAAATTCTTGCGCCTTTATTATGAAAATAATTATTTCCACAAAAACGTGGGGGCAAAAATCATACGCTTTCATTTAGTGTTGCTACACTTTTTATTTTAGTTAACTAATGCATTACTAATAACTATTTGTTAAAGTTAACCAAAAACTAACTAATGACTGCGAAAAGGGCACATAATGCCATAATAATAAATATTGTATTACAAAAGAATAATATTAGGTGTGTTTTCGTACTTTTCCAGTAACAATTATACAGTAAACAAATTTCTGAGAATTTGAAAGCATTCGCTCTCAAAGAGAAAAATATGCTAAAAAGTACAAGAACGCAAAACCAGTAAAAACCTGCAAGTTTCACGAACAACTGATATTCTACTATGTAAATTGCAATTGTTCGTTTGCTTGTTAGTTTCTTTTGCTTATGATCAGCTGTTTTTCCTGCTTGCAAGTCTTTACTGGGATAAATTTGTCCAGTAACAATTTGCAATTTCCAATCAAAATGAAATGTCATTTCGCTCTATCAATTTCCCCAACTTTGCAAGTTTTTTGGGTACGAGAACGCCAAAGCATGATAGTTTGTAGCAATTGTTACCCTTTATGTGCGGGTGCATTCATTTATATAGCTATGATTAATACAACTCATTTAAATTGTACGCATGTCGAATGTAGTTGTAACACCAAATTAATTAAGATTTATTTGTATTTGAAATTCGTTAGTTGTGCTTTATATACGAGCAGGTATTTGAATGTGAACTAACAATTTCTGCAAACAGTAAGTTATGCATTTTCGAAGGTAGATAATTTAAATTCAAAAACTTTGTAATGACATTACCATTGCTGTTAATAAAATTAGAATAATTCAAATGTATGTTAACTAACGAATAAAAATATTCCAAGCATATATGTAATTAATGGACAAGTTTTTGTGTGGAGAAAAGGTTTTATTTTCTGGTTTTGCAAACTTTGATATTACTACTACTACTACATTTCAATTGAAGTTCTTTAACACCATTTAGACCATTATTCTGACACAATTACTTGTGATATATTGTAGTATATATTGTAGTGATATATTGTAGTATATCACTTGTGGTCTCTTTACTATTTAATACCATATAATTGCATATACTAAGCACTTGTGTATGAATTTGAGTAAAATGCCCATATAAGTAGGCAGTTATTTAAAGCATCTACATGCATACGTGCATATCTGTTAGTATCACTATAATATGCATATGTATGTTCATAGGTATTGGCTTATGTATTGACGAAAGCATTTATAACGTATTTAGTTATACGTGACTGTGTGTTGCATGTATGTAAAATACAATATATGTAATACTTAGGTACTTGGTACTTACCTAAACTCAAATCGTACGCGCTTATATAATCGGATGTTGTAAATTGATACGTTAATGTTGTTTTGCCGACACCGGATGCACCAAGCATTGCGATTTTGTAAGCGGGTATTTGTCCTCTCGATGGATCACGTTTATCCGTTTGTTCAAAAATTATGTCACCCGAGGTACGTGAAGCATTGCTGTTGCACGTGAAAACAATAGAAAGATAGACAGTGATCGAGTGAATATGTTAGATAATAGAGAGGCAGAATAAAATTCAATCAAGCATACAATTTTTTTTTATATTCAAAATGAATGAAAATGATTAGGGAAAGCTGATGTAATATGAGCCGAATTTTTACTGACCGCTTTCATTCGTGTTTTTTTTTTCAGAATACAATAACTGATAGTTTTAGCTGTATTGTGATCATTTAAAAAATTAAAATATATTAAGAAAAGCTAATTTAATTAAATGCATGTTTTAATTTGAAACCATTTAAAAACTCGGACATAAATCCATTTTAATAAGGAATCTAGGAAAAATAAACCATGCAAAAATGCAACTTATCTTGTGTGGCTCTACCTCACATGATTTTCGGCTTTGTAAAATTAAATCCCTTGATGGCTTTTTTTACCCCGATCCCCCCTTTGTTGCATAGGCTTAAATATGTTTTAAATTCAGTAAATACATACCTGTTGTGCCTATCCTTGCCACTGTTCGAAGTACCAGTAGATGTCACTGAATTAATTGATCGTGATCTTCGGCTGCTATATATGTATGTGGGCAAATGGTTGTGAAAAGATATAAATATTTATTGTGAAAATTGATACAGACTGAAATAAATATATACATTTAATTAAATATTATATTGCTGTTAGAATCTGTGGTTGGTTTGACTTCGTGTCTAACCTCAACAAAATGCTAATCGTTGAAATATTCAATAAAATACCCCTAATTGCTCATTGGGGATTAAAAAGTGGCTCTGACGTCACAAGTTCTTTCTCCGCAATATGTCGTCTAAATATATTTACATTTCACTGTAAATAGAGTGTAGATTAAGAAGCTGATTTGTCGATTTTCAGGTGCGTTTAACGTTCATTTTGTAGAGAAGCCTCATAGGGGTAAAGGTAAAGGACAAACATTTGTTTCAAAAATGTTAAGTATAATAGTAAAAATTAATAGGAGCCGGTCTTATATTTTATTCCTTTGGGTGCATTTTTAAATGCGGTGGGAGCGAAATTTAACAAAATGTCAATTTTGTATGTGGAATGGGTAAATATGGGTAAATATTTAGGTAGTAAAATTTAATAGGAATTGCTCATACATTTTACTCCCCTAGGTGCACTCTGGTTGGAGGTTGAAGTGAAATTAATTAAAATCTCAAATGTTTGGAAATGGGTAAATATGGAAAGGGGTAAATATGGGTAAAAACGTTCAGAAAAAATTTCAAAGGGAAAAAATTAATGGGAGTCTGTCATACATTTGACTTTTCTGGGTGTAATTTTGTGTATTTTAATTAATGTATTTTTCACTTTCGTTATTTCTTTGAGATTAGGGACGAAATAAGTCTTAAATTTGGAATTTTTAGACCGCAAGTACTGTCTAATGTACTATCATGAGCTGTTTGATATGTACATTAAGGTAGGCATAATTTTGATCTGCCGTAGAATTACTGTATATTAATTTAGTAAAATATTCCATAGTCTTAAGGTCACTAACAAAACAAACAACGCATGTCGGGGTGTTACAACTCTGAGCTATTAAATTCACTAGCCAAATCTGACCTCGAAGATCAAACATGCCTGAAAAGTTGATATAGTGCTAATCAAGACATTTATAATTACAGTTAATATTTGCAAATCGAACATCAAATTATGATAAAAATACAAATTGTAATTGTGCCAACATTTGAAAAAGCTTATATTCCTAGTATGGACAGCGATCCAATCTAATGCACATTGACATAGTTAAGTGTAATAAAAATTAACGACTTTGTTGCATCGCTCTTATCGAAGGAATGGCGGAAGCGGCTATAGCAAAAAAAAAAAAAATAATAATAAAATTCCCTAAGTCTCATCACATACTCGTTTAAGTGTCTACATAAATACCAATTTGTAAATATAACTACTGATTACATTAATTTTATTGCTTCACACTGAATATCAATATGCAAATATGTAAGTGTGCTGTTGTGCTTACCGTAGAGAATCGCCTAAATTGCAGACACCATGTGATGTTATACTAAAACTACGTAAACGATAATATTCCAAATCGATGTCGGCACAATGAATGGCAGCACGTCGTGTATCAGCGAGACGTGGCTAAAAGTATAGGAAGGATGGAAGGAAGAAAAACGTTTCTTTTAGTTTTATTATGAAGAATTTATGTACAAAAATATAGAGTAGTTAGTTATTGAAAGTGCATTTGGGTAAAAGTTTAATATTCTTTAAGCATTCCCTGATGTAATTAAGCATATCATTCATACATATTATTTAAATATTTACTAGTAATTTAAGTGAGTGCATTAAAGTTGATTAGTAGTTAAGTTGAATACAATCAGTAGGCTCACCTTTAAAAAACCGTAATATAGACTGCATTAATTTAACATCAATTTTATGGAAAATAAACTTATTGAATTTAACAAATATATGTTCTCTCTAAATAAATCCTTTCCCTCAAGGATTCATGTGTCTATTATATGCAATGTAGCAAACTAAGAGCAAACTAAGCAATACCCAGAAGATTAGTAGTAAATTTCATTTTCATGCTTGATTGAAGAATGGGTTAACACACACACACAACACACAACCAACAACCCACTAAAAATTCCCATTTGTCAGCTATCACATTGATACCATTCACGAACACACTACCAAAAAGTGCATTGACCCGATTATGGAAAGAAAAGTAAGTACATAGAATGAAATTGAAAACATTTCTATCCATACACTTGCCAACCCACCCAGCTGATTGCTGATGGTTGCTTGTTTAATAGCAAAGTACTGGGGCAACCTGTTCTATCTATTTTTCAGCTTCAGTTACACTCTGTGGTAAATGCAATCGATCATGGCGACACGCACGCTAAAACAGATGCGGAAATGTGGAAATGAAAATGTAACCGAGATGCCAACGTCATACTAACACAAAGACACACTCGCACACACTTTTTGCACTCATATACATATAAAGGGTGTTATTTTTTGGTGTCGCGTTCTTTGCAGTAGCGAGTGGAATAGTAACAGAAAGGAAGATCGTTAAAGCAAACGTTTGGCGAACAAATTATCGAA
Source organism: Megamerina dolium (assembly GCA_963854835.1). Classification (NCBI taxonomy): domain Eukaryota; kingdom Metazoa; phylum Arthropoda; class Insecta; order Diptera; family Megamerinidae; genus Megamerina; species Megamerina dolium. The sequence continues at coordinate 64,037,332 of OY978527.1, forward strand.
ATGGATCTACTAACTCACCACTTAGATTGTCTAATTTTACTGAATATAATTCTAGAATAACTTTTTGGGGATACGTTAAGTTCTCCTTAGACAACGATGGTAAGCTAGCAAGTTGGAGAACAATGGTCGGTTTATTATTGCGAAAAAATTGCCAGAATGATTATCTTATATTCTGATCTGTCAGCACGAATTCAATTTCAACATTACGTCAGACGACTAAAGAAATGTTCATAAAATGGCACTTTAGAGCTACTTAATTTTTTTCGTGGCTAGAAAAAACACTTGAAATAACTAACCAACCAATTGAATGAATTAATGTCGAAATTTTTGTACAATAATGTCAACAAATTTTTCAATAATGTCGAATGTAACAATGTCGACATTTTTACTACAATATCGAAATTTGTGCAATAATGTCGATTTTTTCAATAATATCGACTTTTTGCAATGCTGTAGGAGAAAATGTTTGCAATAATGTCGACAATTTTTACTGCAATATTGAAATTTTTTCAATAACATCGACTTTTTGCAATACTGTAGGAAGAAATTATTGCAATAATGTCGGACAATTTTGCAATATTAACGAACTTTTATAATAAAATTGTGAAAGTACGTTTTGACATTATTGCAAGTTTTTTCAATAATGTCGAATGTTTTGCGCAACAACGTCGACATTTTTATTACAATATTAAAATTTTTGCAGTAGTGTCGATTTTTTGCAATTACGTCGATTTTTTGCAATAATGTCGAAAATTGTTTACGATACTGTAGGAAAAAATGTTTGCAATAGTGTCGGACAATTTTGTAATAACAACGAACTTTTACAATAAAATTGTGAAAGTACATTTTGAAATGATTGCATTTTTTTTCGCTATAACATTGATCTTTTTTGACGATATTAGTCCTAATTTTATCTCAAAATTACTGCTTACCATGATGATACCACACCAAAAATTTTAGGACACTTGGAAAATGTGTTGTTTCAATGAAATTTACAATACCACCCTTTATAAATACTCGTATATAAATGCACTATCGTATACTTGTATACTACTCAGTATACTCTCATATCGCTGAATGCAGCAAATACTTTGTAAGCATGTAAGGAAGATGAAATCCTATACTTATCATGCTTGTTGTTACACGGACTAAACTAAACTGTAGAAAATATATTCGCAAACTATGCGAATTGTGTTGTGTGAATTTGTGACTATACGGCATGATGCATGCAGTCAAGCAGAAGTAGTCAGGGAGTGATATTAAATTTTACATTTTTCATGTTTTACGTTGTGTGTGTGTGTGTGTGTGTGTGTGCATTGATGTGTGGACGATTCTTCAATTGGTATATATGAGGGATGTACGTTGGGATGTGGTGAAATAAGAACATGCTAATGCAATAAATCCATTGTCATACATACGCTGTGCTAGTATGAGTATGTGTACATATATGAGATGTGCATACAAATATGTGTGTGTGTGTGTGTGCATCCTTTCATACACTCTGTAAGTTTAGAATAAATATACGTTCCATGGTGCACATGTGCCTGAATTCCCAAATAAGAAGGTGTGTAATAGACTAGAGAATATTAGGTATATATTCGGTGCATATTAGTAATATGTATTAGTATCGCTTGTACTACTATGAACATTTTATTAACTCCTTTCACTCACCCAAACACACACATGAACATTGTTTACCTTACGGCTTTCTGCCGGCATACTTGAGGTACGCATACGTTGCCTTTGTTTATTGCCTATTTGTGCAATTGTTGCTGAACTACTGTGCAGAATACTTGAGCCCACCATACAAACACCACTAGCGCCATGGGATATAATGCCACCACCACCACCAATTACACTGCGTTCATGATGTCGTGTCGGTGAATCGAGACAAGCGGTTGGCGAATCGGCAACACAAGGACCAGCTGTTGCGCTATCCTCCATTACGGAAGCCAGCGCTGTTGTAGAGCCCATCATTTCAGATGTGCTGCCAATTGCAGCACTACTACTATGCAACAATGGTGAGGTAGCCGAATATTGTGGTGAGACAGCACCTGAAATTGCCTGCTGAAACGTAAGTACGCCACTTTCAACGGGTATTAATGGTATGCGTGTTGGTTTATTCGACACCGGTGACTTTGCCAGCGTGATGCGGTCACTGTAAAGGCGAAGATAGAGAAAGAAAGAGAAATGTTTAATATAAGCTGTTGACCTTTTGTTATATCTACCTAATGCAATTATTTATAACATCGAAGCATAAATTGGTTTATGTATGAGCGAGTTGCTTGATAAGCTTTAATAAAATCCAAAATTTCTTTAATGAACACATATATGGTTGGTGTATGGCAAACACTTAATAAAATCATTTTAGGTCCAATAGGTAAAGGTTTACAAAAATATTAATTAGAAACTAATTGGAGCTTAATTAGAATTTCATTAAACAGAATGATTGAAAGAAATCACATTTCTACTCAATAGCGTTTATATCAGGTCCGTCCGTAAGTTCGTGCGTTATTTTTTCAATAGTTTCACAGTAGGCCCTTTTTGTGTACAAAAAATGATTCGTGGGAGATAATGGAGCTATTTTTATTTTCTCTGATGTATTGTGCATTCAAGAAGTGATTTTAATCGCGTATAGAAGTACACGTTGTTAAAAAATAAAATGAAATCTTCGAACGAGTATAGGAGGCACAATTTGTATTTTTTTTTTTTATAAAATTGGAAAAAATGCAACAACTGCTTCTGCAGAAATAAACGCAACTCATTGGGAGAATACCGTGAGTGTAAGGACTGCGCAAAAATGGTTTTTCAAATTCTGAAGTGGTGACGTTGAGGATGCTCCACGCTCTGGTCATCCTGATGTCTTTAAATCCGACGTCTTTCTGGAACTCGTGGAAGCTGAGCCATGTTTGACAGTCGTTATGATGGCTGGAAGGTTAAATTCATCACATGAAACAATTTATAGGCACCTGGTGCAATTGAGCAAGGTTTCAGAGCTGGGAAAAAGGGTTCCGCATAAACTTTCCTTCAGCAGAGAGTGAATGTGTGTTCTCAGATTGAAAATGAGAGTTTTTTGAACCGTATTGTTACTGGGGACGAAAAATGGGTCCTTTACAATAATTCTGTTCGCAAACGCCAGTGGCTAGTTAAAGATTAAACATCAGAACCAACCCCCAGAGATGGCCCCCTGTTGATGGGATATGGCCGGTATCATTTATTTTGATCTGTTGGAACCACCAAACCAGACGATCACAGCTGATGGCTAGTGCATTAACTATGTAAACTGAATGAAGCACTTGAAAAATATCGATCGTCTTTAGTCAATGATTCACCACAACAACGCAAGACCGCATACCTTCAGACCGACCTTAGGCAAGCTGAACGAGCTTGGATGAAAGCTAATGTCGCATCCACCATACTCCCCGAATATTGCACCTTGCGATTATCACCTTTTCCGCGGACTTCAATCACATTTAAGTAATAAGAACTACACCACAAAAGAACCTATAAAATGGGATATGGACGCGTATTTTGGCTCCAAGGACAAACCATTTTTTGAGCAAGGAATTAAAAATTTGCCTAAACGTTGGGAAAACATAAATACTGAAAATTTCTTTTTTATTTATTTTAAAACCACCTAAGAAAAACGCACGAAGTTATGGACTGACGAGATATTTAAGAACTAAGACCTATTGTGAATTTAAAAAAAGGTTTGTCTGCTTCATAGTTTCTAGTTTGCATATCTTATTAAAAATTGAACATATTTATAACTCCGTATTTCATTTAATGCAAATAAAAAAGAGAATAATATAATAGAATAGAATTTCTAATCAACAACGATAAAGTCTCCAAAGTCTCCAAAGTACATATAGCATTCATTCACAGTACAATGGCTTCAATTCCACTGTACTTTATTAAAGCACAGAACTCACTTTTTATCTGCCTGTACTATACTTACATTTATTGTAATTTCGAACTTTAACAATTGTAAAATAATAATAATAAAAAAAAAAGTCTCATTGAAATTTATTACAAAGTGAATGAAATTCTTTTCACATTAAATAAAAACTATTGCATACTGTCGTCGAGGTTATTGACGTTTCATAGTAAATAATTGGGATTGCCTTGATTTGTGCTTTTATTCCTTTTTGACTTTTTTTTTATTTTCCTTTTTGTTTCGTTTCTTTTTTTTTTTATTTCACATTCGAAAATGAATGTATATATATTTTTAAATAAGTTAAATTATAATGGTGAAAAACGAAGAAAAATCAAATACATTTTGAAATCAGTGTCAATTCCTTTTGGTCTTATTCGCTCTCTCATCGTTCATTCATGAGAGGTTGAAGGCACTACTTACACACATGTACATGCTTTTTATTGCATCTTATGATCCCGCCATCATGATGTAGAGAATATTAAATTGATTTTTGCTTTTCTTCAACACGATTAAACCAAATTTCAAAAAAAAAAAAAATGAAAGAAAAACAAAATATTTATGTTGGCTGGCTTCTGTGCTGTTGCGACGTGTACTTGTCATTGGATGTGTGTTTATTGCGATTAGATGTCAATTTTCAGCATACATGATTTCATAGATTTTAAGCAATATTGTCTGTAGTTTTAGCTATAAATTCAAAATTGCTACATGAATAGCTGATTGTAAATAAAACAATGTGAACATTTATTCAGCTCAATGCAAATAAATATTGTCACGTAGTTCCAGTCAAAGTTAATATCATTTTAAAGTTAGAATCGAATTGTTTGGCAAATTTCCCATATAAAAATCATCAATTCGATTTTAATTTTTACCTTTAACTATAATAACGGGCCATACATGTTTACTTTTGATTAATGCGGTTTTTCATAATCTTAAAAAATGTATTTTAGTTTCATTTCAAATCTTAATTCTTTACGAAATAGGAAATAGGTTAATGACAGCAATAAGAGGAAGTGATAGATACTGAAAAATGTAAATATTTTCATCTGAAATATCGATTTGAGTCGATTTAGTCAAGTCTGACTGTCTTTACGTCAGACTGTTAATTTGTTGGCACGATAAATGCCGTAATTATTACGAAATCCAAAAGGAAATTGACGCAAATAAATTTTTTTCATCAACGCGTAAATGTGATCGTAAATGAGAAAAATCGGATGAGAATCATGCCTACCTTCCATACAAAAATATATTGTCGAAAGTGTTTTTCACACTTTTCGTACGAATATGTAAAGTTTTTAAGTTAAAACTCCGTACATGTACAAAATTATCATGATCGGATAAAAATAACTCCTACCTCCCATACAAAATTATGCTTCCGTACGTACATTTGCATATGTTCCGTACGAAAATATAAAGTTATCGAATTGAAACTTGGTATGTAAAGTTGATTTTATCATAAAATAAAGGTAATAGAAAATTGACGTAATCGAATGGAAACTACATAAAACTCTCATAAAAAATTGTGTCTGAAATTGAATGAATGCAATTATATTTTCTAAATAATAGACATATTTAAACTTATGCTTTCGTAGATAAGTTTTCACACTTTAAGGACGAACTTATATAAAGATATCACACTAAAACTCGTTACATACGGCTTTACGTGCTAGTAAATGGAAAAGTTCGAAAATGCATGAAATCAAAATTGTGCTTTTGAATATTGTCTTGTTCATACTTTGTGCATGAAAATATAAAGTTATCACACTGATACAATCGACGATATAATCGCGAATGAATAGACAACTTCAAGAAAGGGTGGAATCGGATGAAAATCATGCTGTATCTCTCATATAAAACTAGTTTCTAGACTAGTACTTTAGGCATGAACATATATAAGTAAGTAGATGTGGGACCGAAACTTGGTTTATTTCTTGTTTTTTATTATTTCGAAGTGCAATTATGTTTACTCATTACATCGAATTCATAATTCGTTATGCTAAATGACTGTTGCTAATTGTTGTTGTTGTTATTGTTGTTTGATGTAATTTCAACAAAATAATGCTCTTAATCATCATCGTTGCAAAAATTAATTAATGCCAAAGCTTGCACAGGATATTACATTAATATAATGTACCATAAAATGTTGCCACAACAACTTGGACATTCAACACGGCGGAGCTACTGCTACATATAATGAAAAAAGGGCGAACAAAATTTTTTATTTTTACAATACTTGTATAAACGACTCAAAGTGAACCGTGATGGCTTTTGGCGTATCCAGTAGCTATGCAATATGCACGTGGCTGTAGTGCGTGTGTGTGTGGTATTTGATTTCTTTTCCTTTTGCATTTCCACTTAGTTATTTCATTTATTTTGTGGATTTGCATTCAGTCAGAGTTGCTCAGTCAGTTGCTCAGTCAGTCAGTCACTTTGGTTGTTCGATGAATAATCTACTTCACTGCTTGCATCTACATACATATGTATATAGCTGATGTTGCAATTTCAGTTTCAATTGTAGTCACAATCGTTGTCGTGTATACCCAAGTATTTATGAAATTTGTATGCCGCAATTTTGTTCTTTTACTATTTTTGCAATTCTTATATTGTTTTTCCAACTTGCGCATATTCACCCTGTTGTTGTTATTGTTAATCTCTGCCACCATTGTGTTGTTGAATTTTTCATTGCATTTGCAAGTCGGAAACACGCTTATTCTGCATGAAATGTTGCATTCTGCATGCAAATTATGAATGTAAATCCAAAAAAGAAAATGCGCACACCAACTAGCAAATAGCAAATCGTGTAGTAGCGTGGGTCCTTATAAAATGAAAAACTATTCAATAAGCTGCAATGAACAAGTACAAGCAAATTTCGCATAAATTTCAGGGGTTGAATAAATTTCTTACTTGATGTTTCTTTTTCCATTCCTTGAATGTGAAAAGGGTTTCGCAGCAAAAGGACAACAACACTACACCCACACTAATATTGCAAATACACGAATTGAATTTCAATAAGACATATTTAAATTGATTAAAATTAAATTAAAGGAAATATTTTTTCGAAAACATCCTAAAAGTATGCAATACACTTTTAATGAATATGCTACTAATGTCGAATGTCTGCATGGTTTGAACGTCCAGGACGTTCAACGTCCAAAATATTCATACGACTTGATTCAAAGTTAAATATTGTATGTCGTTGATGTCTTTTATGAAAAAAGTGTGTAGGTGTGAAATGCATCATTAGAGAAGACACTGAATATTATTTCACTAAGGACATAATTAAAGTTTATGAAATATATCATGCACAATTCTGCTTAAATCTTGCTATAATTTAATTAGAAAAAGTTTGCAAAAAAGAAAACAAATTAAATTAAAATGAAATGTATATGCATTTAAAGAATTCTATTTAAGGAGCCGTGAGAAGCAACAAATACTTTACAAATTGAAAAGAAAAAAAAAATATATATATATATAGCTGCAATAAAAGAAACGGTAATTAATGAAATGAAGAAATAAAATGAAAAGAAAATCATAGTTGCTCATTCCCAATGGCATTTTCCGTATCTTCAACCATATATATAAATGCATAACCTATGCATATGTCGTTTAGTTGTTATCATCTCGCTCAGAAATTATTTCTGTACCGGAGGAGAAAGAGAATGTAATTAAAATTTCTTATCCTTCGTCACGTGTCCCATTTAAGTAGAGCATGCAATGCTCCAATGCTCTATGTACACTTATACCATTCTTATGGTTGTTGTCGTATTCTTTCCCGGATTTTTTTTTTCCTCTCTGTGATTACCTTTACTCGACAAGCCTTATTGTAAAAAGGTAGTGTTAATTCATTATGATCCTTATTTGTACGTATTGTATAATCTGTGAAAATGTGCAACTGCAACAAATGAATTGTTACAACAATAGTAACTGCAGCAACTAACTACAAGCAGTAGTAGTAGCGTCAAGAATAATAATAATTAAGTATGCCAGGTAATTAAGTTTTTTTTTTTTTTTGTTATTTTTGCCTTCATTTTTCATTTTCCTTTTTTTTCTTTTCACTTTCTATCCTATACAATTGAAATTATTTCTACGATTACATATCCAACCAACATGATTTTAATTTAATTTACACCCACTAAATGATATTTCCACTATAATAGTATATTCAACAATAGAAAATATATTCGAAATACAGTGCACGTCACTTGAAATTATCACTTTACAACGTGATGGAATTTGTCTTCAAACAAAAATAAAGCCGAAAAAGGCAACAGAACAAGAAGTCATGTGTGAGCTCTTCCAGTGTTTTGTTCTCTTCGAATGACTGAAGGAATTTTTCAAGGTTAAGATGCTGGAAGACTTGATAATGCTTACGATTTCCAATTTGCAACAGCATTTTTTCATTTTCAATTGAGGTAGAAATTTTATTGTTTAAAAATTTTGTAAAAACCGGAACCAGTATTAATCCAAAAGTTTCAGATTTGTAGAATATGGTAGATGTGGTAGTTAATCTCATTAAATCTGTAAAATATTTCACAAAGTTACTGATCTTTTAAGAAATTTCGCATTATTTTGGTAGAATATAATGCCGTTTCGATTGATTAATTCTAATTTTCAATTTTTCTATTTAATAATAGTACACTTTGGAATATATCATAATATTGTCCCATTAAACAGAGATGCATTTTACCTTACGAAATGGCTTTGTGTCGGTTCATGTTTTTTTAGACCACGATCTTGCCTTGTGTTTGTCATTGTTATTGACAACCTATTGATTATCTTCATTGGTGATTTCAAACAAAAATTCATAATTATCTTGACGTTTTGGAAGCAAGAGTGACAATGAAAGGGAGTAATTTTCTTTCTATCAAAATATCTAGAATCGATATATCGAGCCTTGGGTGAGTGATCTCTTATGTTTAACATTGTTATGAATAAAACATTTTGTGTCTTCAGTCATAATTCGTAACAAATATGAATCATTTATTGATGTTTCAGAAGCAAAACACGGATATCAATGTGATGTTGAGTTTTGAAATGAAATCAATGCGAAGTTAAGGATATGTGTTGAATTAAATGATAAATAGAAGTAAGATTCTTTGATTTTTTTCCTAAAGTGAACATATAAAATAATTCTTAAGTGAATTAAATGGAGCGCACTGTACACATGTATATATAAATGCACATAAAAGCTGGATAATCAGTTTTAATGTGAATAAAAAGTATTACGAGTACACAGTGCTGGTTTACATGTTTTATAATTATGTATGTCAAACGTTCTTCTACATTCTGTATATAATCGTTACACACAATGAATTTGACCCTTTGCACTTTAAGCCATTTCTAACAAATCGTTTAAATTTATGCTCCACTAAAATGGTACTAATTGAGATATACATGGCAATTGCAAACTTTTTTTAAAATATTGTAGATGTTCGTCAAAAGTAAATACCAGGTATTATACATTTATAGGTTTATTTGCATATGCGCATAGAATAAATTTTGAGGAAGACAACCTAAACAAATATTTTTAGTTTTTGTTTTTGAGAGGATTTTGCTACTACTACAAATATAACTATGGGGTTCATTGTACTGGCTTTAGGTGGAAAAAAATAGACATTCATCATCTGCAATAACAACAGCAGCAGCATCAACATACATAAAAGTCTCGTCCATATATATAGTACGGCTATACTCTGTATGATATGCATAGTTATAAGTTGCTTAACCCAAGAACCACCTTCACTCATTAATTTGTGTCATTACTTCTTGCAGTGGAGGCTGGCTGGTTGGTTGACTGGTTGGGCGTTACTTATTTTCAGGCCTCGTATTTAAAAGTTTTCAACTTAAGGCATCGTCACATTGCAATTACAGCATGCCTAATGCGATTAAGTGTGCTTAAATATATATATATGAATGTGGTAAATAAGCGGTATGGGAGAGATTTGTATATGGGCAGAGTGAGAGGTCAGGTTTCCCTGAGGATATTTATGGCACAGTTTTCCTTGTCTTCTTCTTCTTCTTCTTCTTCTTCTTTTTCTCCTTTTGGTTTGCTATTATTTTTTCCCTTCTAATTAAGAATGTGGTTTTATATGTGCGTTTTCTCTCATTTGCAGTCATTTACTCATATACAAGATGTTTTATGAAATTTTTTCAACCGAGTTTTTTTCATTTCACATTTTTGTTAAGTTTGAATTTTTCTTTTTTTTTTTCTCTTATTTTTCATTTAATCCGCTTTAAATTATAATTAGACAGCTTTGTGTTGTTTTACCCAACACTTGCTGCAGATGCTGTTGCTGCTGCAGCTACTATGGAATTTGGTATGACTAAATAAAAACGAAAAAGATGTTTGTGTGTGTTTTTAAGCTAATTTACTGTGATTCATTGTTGTGGTTATTAACTTTGAAAATATGGTTTTCAAGGCGATTTATTTTGTACTCTGTAACATTGCTTTAGAAATTTTAAGAGGCTATGAAACAAGTTCACTCATCATAAATACCATATTTTAATAGATTGTTCCATATTTGCAAACAACTTTATATACATATTTATGTCAAAAATAGACAAGTTTTGTTATTTTTTAATATTTGTATTTCATTGACTCACTACCGAATGGATTCAAAGTCGGCACCAGTATTTAGTACATTTATAAAAGAACCAGTATTTTCTTATTTGAAAGCGGCAATAAATAAATGAATTTACAAATTTTAGCTTTCAAACTTCATGTTAAAAGTCATAAATATGACTAGATCTGATTTCTCTCAAATAAGTACACTTTTTGCTTTTCATTTGTATGAAAATGTTTTAAAAAGCGCATAAATGGTGTATTGCTTTAGTACACAAATTTTTTGATGCAGCAGAATTATCCACAATGATGACAGTGACAAAGAATGAACTTGAAATGAAGATTATTATCCATCTTTATTTGGACGGTTGAGTGCATTTTTGCTCCAAATCATCACCTCTAATCGCAATGGGTATCCATCACACGAAATAACAGATTGTTGATTCGAATTTTCGAATAATACGTAGTAATAAAGTCATTACTTATGTACGCTTGCTTAGAATTGCATTAAAAAGGAATGTGTTTGTTTTTATTTGTTTATTTTGTGTTTGAAGTGCCCTTATATAGAGTATAGAGAGAGGCAAGATTACTGGGTTTAAAAAATGAATAAGGGTTCGTCATATATTTCACCTCCTCAGTGGTACCCTGTGGGTGGTGAGAGCTATGCTACACATTTAATTACTCTAGAGGCGATGCGTGCTCTGTTATGTAATTATTTGTAGATTTTAGGAAGTTTTTCAGTATTTTTTTATGACAACCCACTTATGGATATGGGGTAAGCATGGTACAGAAAAATTTTAGTTATGTAAAACTAAGGAGCGTCGAATGTACATATCACCCAGCTATTTAATGGGCAGCGATGGGATTATTTGTCTATTTTCAGGAGATTGTCGTTAAATTCGTATGACAGCCCATTAATGGTAAGGGAAAAATGTTGGTTTAGTAAAATGAATGGAGTGTGGAGTTACATTTCACCCTCCTAGAGGGAATTCCGGCACAGAAATGGAGTTATTTGCAATTTTTCATGTTTTTTCGTTAAATTTGTGTGGCAGCACTTTTATGATGCGCACATAGAGGGCAAACATGCTCTGGAAAAATATTGGGTAGCTAAATTAATGGAATTTGATATTACATTTCTCCATACTGGAAGGAATTTAAGGGCAGATGTATGATTGTTGGTTGAATTTCAATCGCTTATCGTTAATTTTGTATGCAACTACATTGTATTGTTGTGGGGTAAGTAAGGTAGGGGAAAAATAATGGGCTTTGGAATTACCTTTTACCTCTTTCATGGGCAGCTATGCTGTATTTTTCGATTTGCATGTGATTTCAAGCTCATTTTGTATGGGTGCTCCTTAAGGTACGTAGATAGGACAATTATACTTGGCGAAAATGATATACTAAAAAAAAAATCATTAGAGATCGGTCATACATATTACACTTCTAGCGATATTTCAGGAGTGCTGAGAAGCTATTTTATAAAGGAGTCCCCAATGAGTGCAGATAGGAGATAAATAAGTTTAAAGAAAATGTTGAGGAGCAAAAATTAAGAAAGTCGGTCATACATTTCACTACTCTGGAGGCGATTTTGAGGAATTTTCGATAATTTTGTATGAGAACCCTTTTAAGGGGTAAAACAAGGGGGTTAAGTATGTTGGTAGAAAATGTTGAGGGGCATAAATTAATGGAGATCGGTCATATATTTCAATACTCTAGATGCAATTGTCGATTTTCAGAAATTTGAGGTATGCGGTGCAAATAGGGTAAATTATGCGGTAAGGGCAAATGTTGAAGAAAAAATTATTGAGGAGTGGACTTACATTTGATATCCCCGGAAGTAAGATTTTATCATGAAATAATAAGAAAAAAAAAATGATAAAAAACGAATTTTATCAGTCTGCACGAAACTTTCTATTTAGCAGATTTTGTTTTTTTTTAAACTAATATGAACTAGAATTCTCTTAGTGCTGATTGTGAAGCAAGTATATAAACTAAACCAAATTTTATTTAATAAAAAATGTGTGTGTGTGTATGTTATTTACTTCAGCTTCGCATCAGTATCCCACTATTAATGCAACATTAGCCAGACAAGTCTTAATTAAATAAAAACACATAATAATGCTTCTTAGCAAAATCTATTAGACGACTGCGAATAAATAATGCGCAATATCTACATTCTCGTTTATTGGTTGTGCAAATACAAATTGTACTTTATCATATTTTGCCAAGCTTTCCACAAGCATCATTGATTACACTGATTGTGAATATTGTACGTATTTATGTACCTACTTTGAATACTTCTGCTTTTTGCTTCGTTACGACAGCGAACGTATATAATTTTCAAAAGTTTTTTTTTTCTTTTTTTTTTTGCATTACGAAATATTCATATTACTTATTCTAATATATATGTATATAGGATATTGTATATGTACTCGTATCTATAGTAAGGTAAGTATGCTACCACAAATTCAATAAATTTCATGATTTAAGCACTCTTCGTTATACATATATATATACTGATATAGTGAGTATGAACTGAATTGAATTTTCATTTTAATCTCATACTTAGTTTGTGTAAAATCGAACAGATGTTTTCAATAACTTACCGTGTACTACTGTGTGGCAAGGATACTGCCGCTGCAGCAGTTGTATGACTACGTATTGTGCTGTGCTCCTCATTCGCGGTTGTTGTTCCTGCTGCTGTGCGATTGTATGCAATATCGGCTGTTAATAGATTTGCCACAATCGATGAGGAACGTCGACGATTCAATATTGGTGATTTTTGCGCACGAATACTCTATGGATGAGCGAGATGTATGGAATCAAAATTAAGTAATGATAATATTGTACATATTTGCATAGTAGTATAAAGTATACATTTGTAAATTAATTATATTGAAGTGTAAGAATTTAATTGAATTCACTACTTACACCCTTATTATTACGCACCATTGCTGAGAAATTTGTCGAATTACCACCCATGCTGTTGGCATTTAATAAATCATTAAATTTGCCAACACCACTTAATGGTGCATTGGGTGAATGCAAATCCATATAGGCACTTCCTCCTGCTCCTCCTGCTCCTCCACTTCCTCCTCCTGCTGTAGTATTGCTTGTAGCAGCATTATTTATTGCACCAATATTATAATTGCTTCCCGAATAATGATTAACATCTGATATATTGCCACTGGTGCCCACGCAACTAGTAGCAGCACCGCCACTACCACCACCACCATTACCACTACTACTACTACTACTACCCGCAATGGCAATATTCAGATTTGAGCCCAACATTCCACCGCTAAGGTTGGCCAAATTTGTTTTGCTACCTGCTAGTAAGCCACTTTGTTGTTGTATTCGCTGCAACGCCGCCTCTTTGGTGTGATAGGCACCGATACCAATACCTTTCGGCGGTTGTGGCAAAGTACGATATGGCGTTGCAGCTGCTGTTGACTGCAGTTGCAGTTGTTGTTGTTGTTGGTATTGTTGATTTTGTGCATGATGCTGTTGCTGTTGTTGTTGCGGTTGCTTTAATATAGGTTTAAGTACATTGTACGGAATATTCGTAGCTGTTGGTGTTGATGATGTCGTACTAATACTATCACTTTCATCACAGCTGACATCTGAAAATGAAATATATATATAAATAAATTAATTGGCATTTCATCCATGCAACCAACTTAAACATAAAATGTTGTGTTTACAAAAAAAAAACAAAACAAAAAAAAAAACAACCACATTACATTTGGTTTCCTAACCAAATGCATACACCAAATTGCAATGCAATTATCTATCGGAGACACATATGTTACACAAAAATACACGGAAATCTTAAAAAAAATTTTAATATCGAAAATTTACATATAAAATACTTATGTCATTCGGAAAATTTTGACTGATTCCAAGTCCTTTCTCCTCCTAAATATTTTTCTAAACCCCCAATCTTCACATTTGAAGGAGGATTCCCATACAAAATCACCGAAAACACATCTGAAATCAACAAATAACCTCATAACCGAACAGAAACCATCTCTAGAGCGATGAAATGTACAACTGAGCACCTTTAAAGAGACTCTCATACAAAATCACCGAAAAACACATGAAAATTGACAATAGCTTCTTTGGAATTCCTACTAGAGCAGTGAAATGTATTAATTTTTTGCTTTAACATTTCCTTAAGGTAACTTCCATATAAAATGACTGAAAATCACATGAAAATAGATAATAACCATTAATTTTTGCTCCTCAATATTTCCTCTAAACATGCTAACCCAATACCTTACCTTTTTGGAGGGTCTCAACGACAAAATTGATGTTTTTATAGTTACTATTTAAACTAAATAGCTGACGGATCTTAATCAGAAATTTTTTGTTTGTCTCCTTCGAAAGAAATTCTATATTTTATAAATATTATGATTTTCGTTAAACAAAATATGATCTGCCTTAATTTATATTGATTTCAAATTTTATACACATACATAACGAGTTAAAAATAAATAAAAATAAATAGCATTGATATGTCTTCTTGAAATAGCTTAAAAGATGTAGATTTTCTATCAATATTTAGTCTTGCTTATAAATACACAAATACATACATAAATATACGGATATATTTACTTAATATCTTCCCTTGGCCATCATTCGAATATTTAGTATTGCTCTATTATTGTCTGGCAATGCTGTATTCGATGAAAGTCTACTCATATAAGTATTGGTGCGAGTATATATATGTTTGAATGTACCCAGTCGAAAGATGTGTAAGTAGCTACCTAATACAAAGTTGGTTGAAGATTTTTTATTGTAAATGTCAATATGGAAGTAGAAAATATAAAATATATGCAAGACTGTGAAAAATTGTTTTTGGTGGTGAAATAAGTGTTCGCCTCTAGTGAAATTTACTCCGGAGAGTATTCGAAGAATCAGAAGAACTAATGAAAAACTACTTCATCATCCGACTGGATATATTCAAATATATGATATCTTTTTGGTAGCTAGTGTCTTATTTGTTTTTTTTTTTTTTTTTGCGCTACTCGTAATATTGCTATTACGCAGTTTTACATTTCATTTTATTACCAATAGACATGCACACTCACTCACACACACACACACACACATACACACACCCAGCCGCCATAGAAAGACTCAAAACAATAACAGATAGAAAATGATATACATAATCTCAATTTCATATTTTTATTAGTGTTACATGAGTAATTTCAATTATGACGTCTTCAATAAAATGGCTTCCCCATTACTTATGGCACTTATGTTTTCGTATCTCTTTTCTTCATATCATATATGGATTGATGCTGTTATAGCAGTTTGTTCTGATTATTGTTGGTTTAGGTTATTTATATTAAATTATCTAAGGACGTTGTTAATTGTTGTGAAAGGAAGAAAAAAAAAAAAAACAGAAAATAAAACAATCGATATACTAGGGAAGTAATATTTTTTTTTTTTGCAGTTGTTGAAAGAAAGATAAACAAATATAAACGAAATTAATAAACAGATAATATAAACAAGAGGTTTTTTTTTCTCTTTTGAGGATAAATATCAACTTCCTCATAAAGTTGGTAAGTATGCGAAAATGTCATAAATCGAGATTGTAGTTTTCATTTATTTTTGATTATATTTCAGGTTGAAAAATTTTTTCTTTTATTTTCGAAACATAGATTTACACATGTGAACATTTTCTAGATTATGGACGCGATATTCGTATGAAGAAAATATGGAGAAAGTGAATTCATGGAGAAAGCGGAGCAAATCCCCCGCTTATACTGTAGTAACAAAAAAAAACTGCTTCGAAAGAATTACACAATGCTACGTACGAAAAATCATAATTGTGCTGACGCTCAACGTGACTTTACCCTCGAAAATTTATTGGATAAAACCATATATTTTATGTAGTTCCAATTACATGTATTGTCATCATAATTTTATTCTCAGAATAAATCAATTATTTTGCAAAATTATTGTACATATAATCGTATATTGATAGATCATAATTAGTTATTGTAGTTCGTTAGAGGAATTAAACAAAACAAAAAAAATTTTATAAGATTTATATGCATCGAAAATAATTCTCAGAAATGTGTCTGTGTAAAAACAAACACAGTAATATCAGCAAAGCAAAGTTTAAATGCAATAACAAAAATAAAATAAAATACCACTTGTTACATTCGTAGCATTCTACGAAGAACTGTTTCCATTTAATCGCATACAACAGCAGCTTTAGTAAATATTGCATATTTTATTGTTATTCACTTCATGCTCATTTCATGCGCTCATAAAATGCGTAATACAACTTTTTATTGCTAATTACGGCTAAAGAAAATTTGCAAAAAAAAAATGCACATGAAGCATTAATTTAGTCATAATATATATCCATGTAAAAAATTTGCAGAATAAAAACGCAATTATTTAGTGTATTGTAAATAATGTACATTATTTAATTGAATTTTTGAGTTGCTTAATATAAATACGTTTGTGATGAATTAAATTCGTATATAAGGTAGTATAATTTGCAATTACAAGTTAGAAGGAAGATATTCGTAGGAAAAGAAGTCATATGGATTTTTTTTAGGTCATGGATGGGATATTTGTATGCGAAATATATAAAAAACAATATTTTACTATATTTAAGAATTGATACAATAGACAGTGATTAAGTTGCTAGAGATTTGAACTGCTAGTATGCTTTAAGTATACATGTTGCTATAGTTCGTTACAAATGTTGCTATACAAAATTGCATGTATTCATTCTACACATGTTGATTACTTATATCTCTGATGCAGATTTTTTATTTATTTTCATTCATTGTGTTATGTTTGAATAATTTTCGTTTCATCTTTATGTTTGTGAAAAATCCAAAATACTATGCTTCATTTGAATTTACAACATGTTGAGAAGTTAAAAATAAAGTTTTCAAAATCAAATAATAAAATTTTTCAATTATTTGGTTAATTTTCATTAAAAAAAATAAAATTGAATATGAAAGTATAAAGACCAATTCATGACAGGCAATAATAATAATTTACATAGGTGAATATGTATGAAACACATGGAACAATTCATCCTCACCTTCAATCAACTTGAGAATAGTATGAGCTATTATATAGAAATTTAGTATGAAAGCTAAAGTGGATGATTGGAAAACTAGTAATACAAATATAGTGGTATACTGGAATGGAACAAAGATTGAATAGTATAAACAGAACTTATGTACGTAACTACAAAAACAATGAAACAAAGGAAATGTATATTATTGTTGAACATGAAATCGTTATGTTGTATACTCATACCGTAACAATAATGCGAATTATTTATGTACATACATATGAGTATTTTTATTAGATTAGTTCAAAAATAGTTCTTAGAAAATTTACTATTTTTATACCGAATTTATGCGAGAGCTTCACTAAGAAGTAAGTATGTTCAGGAACATTTTTGAATAGCGAAAATGAATGATGGTAGATCATATATTTATTAAACCATTTTAAGGACATTCTGAAAGCGAATTTTACAAAAATGGGATGGATGTGGCTGGTAAATGTGCTTAGAAAAAAAATATGGAGGAAAACTAATTTTTATGCGTCGAGCATATACATAAAGATGATTCTGTATATTTTAAGAAATATTTCAAGTTTCATAAATTTTTCGAGGTTAGTAACAAAATTATATGGGAGAACCACACCGCCAATACAAAATAAATAATGGAAAAAAATCGAATTCATTTTTAGTAAAAATCTCAATAATAAATATTCTCTAAAGTGTCTAATAAGGCCTACAAATTATTATTTCCATACATTGTATACATACTCGTACACCATGGCAACATCTTGTTTATCAGATACATTCGTATGATCAGTTTATGTTCCATTCCATAATGTTTAGGGATTTCCAAATGCAAAGAGGCAATAATTTTTTAGAAACATAATTAATTTTAATCCCAAGCTGTGACCCTTTAACATTCAAATTCTATGGCTATGAATCAGCACTATTGTAGCTTTCCGTAGCTATTTGCAATATCAATTACATATAAGTATATCAAATATTTATAAATACTGGTATGTATATCGATGTAAATAAATAAATATATATTTGTGTATTCATAGTTATATATATAAATGAATATATGTGTATATGTATGTAACGATATGATAGATATACATAGACCTTGCTTTACTCAAATGAAGCATATATTCAATTTATTCACAAGCAACAAACCGACAAACTAATTCCATAAACAAATATATAATATATGTATGTATAAAATGAAACCAAAATAACAACCACATATAATCACAGATATACATATACATATATACATGCATATTAGTATATATAGCTCTATATACTAAATAGAATAAATAGAAACCGCAAAGGGAATCCGAAACTTATTCAAAATTCAATTCCGAAAAATTAAATTGCAAATATATGTGTATGTGAGGTGTAACAAAAATTCACTAAGTTGTTGGTGTCTTTGTTTTCATTTTATGTGTTTGTTAAAATTTTTGGTAAGCAGATGATTTTAAATACTATCACTTACATTTCAAGAAGGTTGCTGCAAATGGAAAATATAAAATTTCTAATGTAAAATTCGTTTGGGATGCAAAAGTAATTTTGTTAGTGAATTAATTTCCAACTAGTAGAACAATAAACACAGATTTTTATTTTGGAACCTTTTAGATTAATGGGATGAAAAAATTTGTGAAGAAATGTCCGGTATATAGAAGAAAAAATTTCAGGGAAGGGACCCAATAACTAAATGAACAATGTTCGAATATTTCGAAATTGAGAATACAAATTATTTTAGTTTATTTTTTCCCCCAACCAATTTAGCGAACTTTGTTTGAGCCCACCATAAATACATCTTACATTGAGTGCTATTTGTACAGAAGTCTAAATCTTATTTCCATTAGAGATAAAAAATTTCAGCAGAGTAATATTTTACTAAAATGTGCTATGGAATGTAAATTATTAGTTTACGCAATATTTCGATATTTTTATTAAACCACAATAGAAGATGCGTACTTCGTTCACTTAATAATACTCTATGAGATAGTTAATGAATCACTGTATAATAAAAGTACAAGAGTCTATGATGTGATCCAAATTGAATCAAATTATACCAATTGGTTCAACCCCAGTGATATCGCCATATCAATGTAACCACATTTTTATGCTATGTAAAAGCTCTGGTTACATGAGGATTGGTACATGTGTTAAAGTTTGGAGTGTACTCTTAAATATTTTTGGAATTATTTTGTTGAATACTCATTAATATTATTTGCTATAGTTGCACATGAATAATCAGAGTTGATATTGTGCTCGATATATTTTTGTTCCTAATAGCATTTACTATATGCAAATACACAGCAAGTATAAACAAGGGTGTACTTTTGAGTACATTGGGTAGATAGCCACCATTGAAAAGTTTCTAAAATATAACAAACTTGAAAATTTTATAAATCCATTCAGATAAAAGAATTTCAATAAAACATAAATATAAATTCTAAAAATTATGAATTATAATTAAGAATAAGAAAATAAAATATAACTTGAGTTTATTTTGCAAAATTTTCTTAATGTGATTGTGTGTGTGTGTCTGCATGTCACAGAAATTACAGTAAACATCCTTTAAGCTCTAAAGGCTTAGTACGCAATTTGTAGTAATTTGGTTGTACACATGTTGTATGTATGTTTGTATTAAATCCTATTAAAATTATTTGCAAATACAAACAACTTAATATATGTATACATAAAAGTATATTGTAGTACTATAACATAAAAATAAAACCACAACTTGGTCATACATACTTGTATGTACCATTATATGTAAAATACATACAATATATCTTTACTCCCACGTATAATTTTTAGTAAATATATACCATATATGTATACATATAGGAGTACATACTTGTCATTTAAAATTCAAGGCACATATGCTTCTATTATCACAGTAATATCAAGTAATGTGCATTGAAATTTATTTGAACAGGGGTCAAGAAAAGGGTTCACCCGTCTTATATATGAGGCTATATGATACATATGCGAGTACAGAGGAAATGTTAAATTTTAATGGTTTACTCTTTCTAAACGTTTTCTAAAAATAATAAGTATTCTCATTTTGCATTGAATTAAAAGACACAACACAAAACTGATTCAAGTGAACTCAATTTGGACTTTCTTAGGTAGATCGATATATATGATTTGATACTGGAATATGGTATTATAGTGCAACTAGCCACCGACGTAAAAACGTAGAACGTGTCAGCTGACACGACCTATCTTATGGGAATGTCGTGTTAATGAAAACTCACCACCGTATGACGGTGACGTAGACGTTGCTCGTAGCGGAGAAAATCAATGCAATTTTGTATGTTCTTACGTACGGGCGGTACGTACGTACGCTACGTCGGTGGCTAGTTGCAGCATTAAGCAAATGAACGCCATAACAGGACTTTATTTGGACTTTATTACGTAGATATAATAATAAGTATTCTCATTTTGCATTGAATTAAAAGACACAACACAAAACTGATTCAAGTGAACTCAATTTGGACTTTCTTAGGTAGATCGATATATGTGATTTGATACCGAAATATGGTATTAAGCAAATGAACGCCATAACTGGACTCGAGTTTAGCGCAGTTTTGCATAATTCTTCTGCTGTCTCATAGAGTGCCATAAAAAGGGGTCACTTCAGAGTGAGGTGGCGCCTTAAAAGTTTGTTGTGGATTCTTTTCACTTCGAATGTGGCATTAAAAAACTGTTTTCTTTGTAAATATTAAAAGGAAAATAGCCTAAGATGAACACAATTTTGAGATGAAAATTGAAATCAACTCTGATTATCGGTACATTTAGCGAACATGTTATTTAAAGAACGATGTCAATGATGATTAGCCAATCACCGCCAATCAATGACAAACCACTACTTGCTCATGAAACGGCCTTATGAAATAGCAAATCTTAGTGAATATAATTGATACTTGTGTTGCCAGAAGTAGTGAATTCTTTTGACTATTAAACACTATTTTTAATTTCGAAGCTCTTAATAAAATTAATACTTTCTTTTGCTCGCTACATCTACTCTTTAACCACATCACAAGTGCACTGGCACTTAATAACTTTTTACCACATAAACCTGTAATATGCAGGTACCACATACATGTATACGTACGCCTGTGTATACATGGCTCAATTGAAGTTATAAAATGTCTAATAAACTTGCAACGTAAATACATACAATTTGCTACTAAAACACATCCGGTTTAGGTGGAATAAATTCCCTTAACAGAACGCGTTATAACATACCTACGAATATATACGTTTAAATTTATGTATTTATACACTCAGAGTTCATATAGGTATATGTGAATACCCAGCAAACCATAATTTCCGAAACTTTAAAAATATCATAATAAAATTTTATTTTAATTTTGATATAATTAAATTAATTTTATAAAATATAAAATAAGGATAGCCTTGAGGCTATAATATTAAAGATAATTTTGCCATTTTTGTATTTCCAATTGATATTTTAAACAGGCCTTCGCATCTTAAATCTAGCGCCCTTCACCTAGTTGATTGGACGTAAATACAAAGTTAGGCGATTGAAGTGTTATCAACAACACACAGGTATAACTGCAAAACTGATATTGCCAACTACGTGAAATGCATACCAATAACAGCTGTTTATATTGTTTACAAACTGCAAGAAGCATTTGTGTCTAAGTTTTATAGAACAAAAGTTATTCGAAATGGAATTGAAACGTAATAGTGTGATTGCGTTATTTTTGGCTGAAAAATCACAGTTAGCTATTCTTCGTCAGCTCAAACACCTCAAAGTGAATAAAATATTTGTGTATCGTACCATAAATCGCTACAATGATACAAGCAGCAAACGCCAAACGCTATGGTGGTGGGCGAAATAAAAACAGCAACATCAGCTGATATGGTTCGGAACGTGAAGGCTCGATTTGAACGAAATCCACGTCGTAGTGGTAATCAAATGGCCAAGGAACTCAAAGCTCAAGGTAAAGCCTTACAAGTTCCAAAAGGCACACGATCTTACACCAAAACAACAAAAAGTTAGACTCGAAAGAGCAATGGAGTTGTTACGCTTGCACGAACGTGGCGAATTTCCAATCATTGCATTCTCTGATGAGAAAAATTTCCCTAGTCAAGAGTTCATAAACTCTCAAAATGATCGTTTTTACTTAACTGAATGCACTTCCGAAAATTTGAGACTACGAATGGCCACCCGACCTGTGACCGCCGATGGATGCTCTTCAATCATTTTCATTGAGCCTGGTGGTAAAGTCAATGCGACTTATTATCTCGAAAATGTTTTGAAAGTTGCTTCAGAGCCGTGGGCACGCAAATATTTTGGTCGCAGACCATGGACGTTCCAACAAGACTTGGCACCGTCTCATATAGCTCGCGTGAACCAATAATGGTTAAAAAATCATGTTCCACACTTCATTTCGTCCACACAATGGCTTTCGAATTTGGCAGATGCAAATCCGATGGACAATTCCATCTGGGCCGTTTTGGAGAGTAAGTTGAGAACTGAAAAATATGCCAGTATGGATGCGCTAAAGAAAGCCATTGTTCAGGAAAGGGCCTAAATACCAGAAGATCATGTTTGTGAAGCATGCAACTCATCTTTTAACCGTTTGAAGGCCATAGTCAAGGCAAAAGGTAGCCACATCGAGCTAGAATGAATGGATTTTGAAATTTTGATTATTTTCACAATTTTTGTAATTTGAATCAATAAAAAATAATTTCACACAATAAAGATATGGTCGCTTGAATAGGAAACACTTCGTCAACACAATCGTCACAACACAATCGTCTAACCCTATAGAATAGAATTCGAAAGCTTAGCTTTGGTAATCCCTAAGTTTAGACATATCACACCAAAAGACAGATAGACAGACATACTTTCGAAAAAAAAAACAATGTTCGTTCTAGAGGTAGGCGTGATTCTGATTAGATTTTGAGAATCACCCGAATTCAGTGTGAAAACATAAATATGGAATCATACGCTTTCATCAGAGGTAGGCGAAGTTTTTATTTGATTCAAGACATTTTTGAATATGTATAACGATATCATAAGAAATATGAAACTTTTGGTCTGTTGGGTATGCTTGAGTGCAAGTAGTTACTTGAAGTGCTTCAGTCCCTTGTTGATGAGTATACACAACGATTTCAATTTTTTTTTTCTTATTCTCAGTAACTACTAAGTACTATATATGGGGCCGCATTTTTGCGGAAAGTGATAGCATACAAAGGAATTTTTTTTAAACTACTACTAACACCAACATTAATCAATAATGGCAAAAGTTATGCTGGGAACATTCTGTTCTTTGAAGTAGGTAGGAGGTACCTACTCATATTTACAAAGTTTCAATACGATACGAAGTTGATTTTAACTTTTTTTGACCAGATAAAAAAAATAAAAGAGAAGCACAAAAAGAAAAACGTTCACTTACCAAAATCGAAAGCTCTTTCCAAAATAATCGAATGACGCTTTTGCAATTGTTGTGGCTGTTGTTGATATTGTTGTTTCTGTTGCTGATTTTGATGCTGATGCTGTTGCTGGCGTTCGTTAATGCCATCACCTACGTCATCGTCATCACCTAATAATATTGTGCTACAATCATTATTGTCCTCACCATCTGGACCCAAACGAGCATTGGTGATGTTGTTCGTCGTTTGATAATCGTGATAATTTGATTGCGGTTGCTGTTGTTGATTGTAATGCTGCTGCTGCTGCTGTTGTTGTTGTTGTTGTTGTTGTTGCTGATGCAAACAACAATATTTAATATGCTTACAAAATAAGCTGCCACTACCACTGCCACCACTTACTCTATAGGATGTATGAATGCCGCCACCACCACCACTGCCAATACTGCCACCGCCACCACAACCACCACTCATTATACCAGCACCATTGCCACCACCACCACCACCACTACCAGCACCAGTGATTTTATTTAAACCAGTCGTACTACCAGTGACAAATGAATTACGCGTTCGATTAACACGAAATGAATTCGAACGTCCAACATTGTGATTGATACCAGTGCCAGCACCGCTGCCACCACGAATACTGCTTGTATTGTTGCCGCCACCAATTGTGGCACCGGCACTATGTGGATGTGTTGAACAGCGTAGGCTACCACCACAACGGCGTTGATTGAATTTATTTGTGCGTGGAATCACCTACAATAGCAGAGAGTTCAGAAAGACAACAATCAATAAAATTTACAACTATGTACTTGTATAGTACCGCGAGAATAGCAAAAGGAAAAAATAACAGTTCGAAATCAATTAAATGTTGTTGATTGCATTTAATTATTTTGCTAAAATAGAAATTATTGAAAATGTTTTTAGTTTTAATTATTTTTTCTACCTGTTGTCCATTTCAATTTTCTGTATCAATTAATTGTTCGTGTTAGTAAAAATTACTCAATAGTTAACTCATAGATTTACATGTTATTCGGTATTTTTTATCAAATAAATATTGCACGTGATCCATTCATGCATTCAGAAATAGCAACTAAAAAAAAATAAATATATGGCATTAGCTCCGAAGGGCTTCCACTACTGTTAAAGAATTGAATTGTCTCGCTGAAATGAGTGAAATTGTATTCCATTTTTCATGACTTGGTAAACACTAATTAATGTTTTGATGTCTCCAAAGTTTAGATCTGGCCTTGCGATGTCTGGCTACGATGCGATGTCTCAATCTGCACAATACTCTATTGTTGGTTACACGAATTTGGACCAGACTTGGCCTTACTTAGTCAGTACCTTTGGCAAAAATTGAAGAAAGCTTCAAGGAAGTGCCAGAAGATGATTGTCAATTCAAATGACACAACTTGAATAAATAAAAATCACAATAGAAACATGAGAAATTCCTAACTTTTGATCTAATACTTTGTTCTCAATCCTGTGCATTTTAATAGTTGATATAAAATGTTCGCAAATGAAATGTAAAAAAAAAAATAACAAATGAAATATTCTTTTTTATAATCTGTTTCTCTTTACATCATACTACATATTTTCGATTAAGTCTAGCATAAAAATTAATTAAAATGAAGCAAATGTATAATATGTAGAGTTGGGTAAACAATTCAAATCAGCACCGACACAGATGCACTCATGCTCAACTATAGACAGACACACAAAAATGCAATAACAAAACCACAAAAAAAAAAAAAACAAAATATATATATATATATATATATATATATATATATATATATATATATATATATATATATATATATATATATATATATATATATATATATATATATATATATATATATATATATATATATATATATATATATATATATATATATATATATATATATATAAATGAAGCTATTATACAGTTTGTTGCATTTCAATCATATTTTATAGGTATTACTTTTGAAATAAAAGTTTAATGAACCCAACTCTATGATATTTCAATATATCGATGAAAACACTCGCTGATGAAATAATGATCGATCAATCAAATTTAATTCTGAAATAAGTTAGGAAGTAAAAATAGTTTTATTTGTTGCAAAATAATGAACAACTAACTGTCAGTATCATATTACTGACCATCGCAAGTTCTATAAGTTGCAATGTATTTCAAAATATATGACTGAGTTAATTCACATGAATGAAAATCGCATTTGACAGCAGTTGACATAAAACTACAAACAAACAAACAAACGAATAAACAAACGAAGCAACGAACGAATGAAACATCGACTAGCAGCAGCACATTGACATTGTAGTGACGTTGATGAAAATAGAACTCGTTACATTTTAACGATTACTAATAAAATTCAACAGAAAACAAAAAAACATTTCAAATTGAACAAAATATTATTTTGTTCGAAAATTTGTTGAAAATATTGTTTATAATTACTAATTGTAAAAAAGAAAATAAAATAAAAACTGGGAAACATTTTTAAACGATTTGACTTAGCGAAAATATAAGATTTGGATTGTTTCAAAAATGATAAACAAATCTTCTGGTTCTAAAAGCCTCTATAAAAACATCAATTATATAAGAAATGTAGATATGGGGTTCTTTAGAGAGAATGTTAAGAAGGAAAAACTAATGGAGATCGATCATCACTCTATAGGCGATTTCCGGGAAGATGTTGACAATTTTCAGCTTTCTTCAGCACATTTTGTATGTGAATCCCTTAAGAGGTGGAGATATGGGATCAGCATGTTTAAAGAAAATGTTAAGAAGGAAAAGCTAATGGGGATCAAACATATACGTAATTGACCGCTCTAGATTGCTCTTTAGTTATGGGTATATTTGTCGATTTTTATCAAATTTTTCTTCAATAATTTTTATAAGATCCCCATTAAACCTTAGTTGTAGGGGGAAGATATATACAGAGGAAATATTAAGGAGAAAAAACGAATTCAGGTCGGTCATGCATTTCATCATACTGTTCAATTACGAGTTTAGTGGTCGATTTTTAAATGTCCAGGGTCTAGGTCATCTAGGTATTGCGGGATAGTATCTAGCCTAGTCCACTACCCACTTTCCATAACAGTTTTGCCGTTTTATAGATTGTCATTTCAGTTCATCTTCTATGAACGTCAATGGAAGTTTTTATCTTCAAATTTTGTTTGCACGCGGCCATTGCTGTTTCTTAAGATTAATTTTGTTTTCATAGCACAACCTTTGAGCTAATTCGCAACAAACTCATTCGCTTTGCATTTTTCCTATGAGCCTCCAACAGTTAGTAACGTTCCTTACCAATTTTAATTTCGCAATTACATTTACCAAATCCTACTTTTCAATTAATTTACTAAGAATTTGTATAATTGAAAAATTTTTTATACAATGAAATACACAGATTATTTTCGAATACAATTACATTTAAGTAACGATTAGTTGACAGTATCTATAATACTTAAGAAGTAAGCAATATTTAACGTCTTTTGAAGTTTACAAAGCTTTATGTAGAATACATAATACCGATGTAATGCAGCAAAAGCAAAAAGCACACCCAAATGAACGACAACCATTACATTACTAGCAACAATTATTGTTGTCGTTGTCGTTGTTTTCGTAGTCGACATCATCATGGCTACACTGAAAAACTATTACAAGCACTTAGTTAAATAGCTTGAAGCAAACGAATTAACAAAAAAAAAAAAACCGAAAAAATAATCTGTATGTATTAGCGTTTGTATATACACCGCTTATATGTGTTTTTATGAATGCTTTTACTCCACTCTCTGAAAAAGTTGAATGCACGCAAAGTTTGACTGTAAAGGCAAGTGAATCGTCGTAACAAAATGTTGCCTTGCATAAAAGGGTGTAGTTGATGATAAAACATCAAAATATTTAATGCAACAGATATCATAAAACTGTTGCATAGTTGACAGCACTGTTTGTAGAAGTTTTTTTTGGTGTGTGTGTGTGTGTGTCCTATTCTTTCATTTCATTGTTGTTTACAGAAAATGAGTAAATTAAATTTGAAATTAAATTCTCGAAGAGACAACAATTCTTTAATGCAAAAGAAATTAAAAAGTTTATAAATGCCTAAAAGTATGCCAAAATTATTGTTGCTTACAAAGATGGGCGATACGAGAATTATTACAAAGAAAAAAATTCGAAAAATCCCAATGAAAACGAACCACCCAAAAGATGAAAAGAAAAAAAAGTATTCTTTTTTTTAATTTCCTGTATTTTTAAAAAGTTTAATATGCAATTAATCGAATTCAATAGAAACTCGTGCCACTCGTGCCACTCGTGATACTGACTGAGAGTGTGTAAGCAGTGTGGATGAAAACTTGCCATAAAAAAACTACAGGGAAGAATAATACAATACAATATATACATTTTTTGTTTTTCTTCACGTAGCTACTGGCAAGTAGATGAGCTTGCGTGTATGTCAAAAATCTGATAAAAAAGTATTAATGAATGAAATTCTATACTACTTTATATTACCTCCGTTAACAATTAAACGTAATTGTGCGAAATTATTGTTATTGCTATCATAGTCACACTATCACAGTGACACAAGACTTTCACGTTCTTAAGGCTCATAAAAGCAAATCAATGGAAAATGGTATCGAAGCAATTTACAAATACATTTCGTACATGTCCATGTATAGAAAAAAAGCTTACCTTATCCTCGAGTAAATTCGAGAACAAATCCAAATGATCTTCATCTTCGTTCATCATCGCAAAGAAATCCTTAAATGTATCCGGAAAGGAAGCCGGAAATTGTCCCTGACGTGAATCCAATTTTGTTTCCATTTCTATATGTATAGCATGAAAGAAGAAAGAAAGACAAAAATAGAAATGAACAATTTTACTCTAATAAGAATTGATTGTAATAAATTTAATTTAAATTTAGTTTAAGATAGGATAGTTTCAGCAAATGATAGTTTGTGATTGTAGTTGCATTGATTTGAATTTAAACACATTTCCTTAAGATTTGTTAGCAGTTAAAACTGTGTGTGTGTGTGTGTATAGTTGATATCTTGATAGTATAAATAAACAACTCTATTGTGCCAGCAAATATTTAAAGTATGTAAATTTTATCTGCCATAGCAACGAGCTACAAAATTGTTCACATACCCTTAGGCGAAAAAGTCATTTTGACTGTACAACTTTTTAGCTAAATTTAAGAGTAATGTTTAGTCTTTCGCAAATGGCTGATGAAAAGTTCACAAATAAAGAAAATATTTAGCATTTGCATATACTTAAAATCAATTCAAATTTCTGTGGTTCTTTTTTTTTGTGATTTGATCATACCAAATGATGACATAGAATGAAGGGTACGATTAGATTCTTTGCTATTTAAAGCGTATAATCATAAAATTTAATAATCTTAGACGAGGCTTAAATCTATAAACGTAGCTTCGATATCGTGCAATACTATGGGTAAATTGGAAATTCTGCAATCTTCCTAAAAACCATAGTTTGAAAATCGGCTTTAGCTTATTTAGCTTTCAAAACTCTTCATAAGTTCAACACTTTCTCTTCAAATTGCTTTAATTACACTTATAATTTTGAAATATTCAGAATTGTAGACACATAACGTGGCAGTGGACGACTTTACTGCAGTTTTAATACCAGTAAAAATTCCACTTGTCAATAAATAATTTATTCTGGCAATTCATATCATAGTCATAGATGCCAAATGAACAACGTTTATTACAATAACGATATATTGAAATTCAATTTGACATTTTAATTGTTGAAATCAAAATGTGTTTTTAATTAAGTTTTTGGTTTTATTTTCTCACGCTGATAGATTATATTAACTATAACAGTAGAATAAATGTGTGTATGTACCATTTCTGTGTGATGCGTGATTACTATTAATTCAAGCTGCTATGCTAAATATACTTATATCATTTAAATTTAAATTTCATATTTATGTGCTTCTCGTCAAGTTTATAATCTCATTAAATTAAGTATTTTTTAATTAAAAATGCATAAACGAATGAATATCATGATGGTCTGCCTAACCAATCATAAACAATACTTTATTCAAAATAATTTTTGTTTTGTTTTGTTTTTTTTTTTTTTGATTGTGTAAAAGCAAAAACTTTTCATAATTAAAATTAAATGCCCAAATTCTAAACATACGCAAGCAGATTTCAATTAATGGAAATACAAATACATATATACATATATATACCGTATATTTGCATATACTGGTAAGCACTTATAATATGATTACAAATGAATATTTTGAAAATGAATGGATCCATTGTGACAGCCAGTGCCTGTCAATTTTATGTAGAATATGTGATGATTGTATAACAATTTGCAGAGCTGGTTGGATAGAATTTATGATTACAATCTGAGTTCGATTACTGTGAGTCAGATTACATACATGAGTCTGGAAGCCAATACAATTCAAGGAAATTAATCGTCTATCACATTTCGTGTTCAGTAAAGTAATTGAAAGCATGTTACGTATTGTACGTTCAATCTATGTTCAATCTACTTTACAACTATTAAAAAATGACATTTCAGTATTTGACATTTCATCAATTTGGCTACACTTTATACGATATATGTAGAAGATTTTCATCGATCCAAACTTAAATCATATACAATGTCATCTCATTATCACCCAGCTCTGTGGCCCAATTTGTAGGTGTTGTCGAGATTGTCATTTGATTATTTTCATTAATGTACTCGCATTAATTTTATTTCTTTTTGCTGTGGCCATTGTTATCGTTTTAATTTAATAAACCAACTACAATGGTAAAGAACCATACATTCATAATTAATGATAATCATTATTTACCAACAAAGAGATCACAGACACCACAGTCAACATAATCATTATCATTCGCATAATCATCGCCACCATTATTATCTTTATCGTTGTCATGATCGAATATACAAAACTTTAATAAAATAAAATACGACAAGTAAGTAAGTAAAAATTGAATGACACTGAGATTTATATGTATAGCAGAGCCCAGGCCAACTCAAGTGCAAGTAAGTATATACATGCATAGTGTTAGTTCTCTGTTGAATTGAACAAAATGGTTGGTTTTTTTTACATTTAATTTAGTAGTGGTAATTATTGAAACTATGGGATATACTCGTACTCTCATACTACTTATGAACACTAACTACAAGTCGAATGAAATGGTTTTGCTTCTACTATTATTATCGTTGTCATTGTTCTTGTTGTTGTTGTTGTTGCTGCTGTTCGTATATTCAGAATGTTAATTGGTATGTATTGTCTCCATTTTCATAATTAAATTTATTATGTTTGGTATTGCTTCATACTTCATGCTATCATTTCTGTTGCTTATATATGCTGCTGGTACAATCATGGTCGTTGTTGGTCGGTTTATATTTCTATCATGGATGATATTGTGATTGTGTTTGCATACGTGAATATAATATTTATGCAAATAAGTTTTAAAATAAATTTATGTCAGATTAATCAAATTATCATAAGTCATAAATATTGGAGTATATACTCATGGATTGGACGCAAAAAAAAAAGCGAAAAGCCAAAACAATAGAATATATAATAAGTAATCATATTATTCATATACAAGAAGATAATATTTGAAAAATGTTTGCATTTATTTATAGCAATCTCGACACTGAGATTCTATTCTTAAAATGAGTGCTTAGATTTTATTTAAATGTAGAAGATATTCGTAGAAGATTTGACTCCTTAAAAAGTCCATTGTAGACAAATTTTTGTTTAATTCCTTGATAAAAAAAAATACAAAAATTCTCTGTGGAAATATGCTAAATATTTTACAAAGAGTGTCCAAACTTGCACAATTTTAATACCACTCCATTCCATTGACATTAAGACATATTTACTCATCAATGAAATATACATTTCACTTCCCCAATTTAAATTGGATCTAAGCTGTACTTACAGAGTGTCTATTATTAGGGAGTTTTCACTCTGCTATACTCATATATTCATCTAGAGTGGGAATCATCCAACCCCAGAAGCAATATTACACAGTACAATGTTTTAGTTTAATAACACTCATACGACCCACACGACGAGTGTGTAATAATATACTACCTTGATCAAAAAGTTCCCGGAATAACCACAGTGTGGCGCTCCCATTGCTAAAATTTTAGTTCTGTTTTTTGTTGTTGTTGTTAAGTTGGTACTTCTGTTATTGATATTCCCTCTAAATCTTAGCGTCATAGCTAAGTTACGTAGCCAAGAATACATCTACCTCAGTGTTTCCTGCGATTTTTCCATTATTTCCTCTCGGCAGCTGAAACGCGTTCCCCGTAATGGTTTTTTAACTCGATTAATCAGAAAGAAGTCACAAGGGAGCCAAATCAAGTGAATTCGGTGGCTGTTGGATGGTTATTGTTGCAATTTTTCGAATAATGATGGCACAGTGCAACGGTGCGTTATCATGGTGCAAAATCCATGAGTTTTCTGCCCACAATTCTGGTCTCTTTCCGTCGTACTCATAAAACCACGTCTCGTCTCCAGTAATGTTCCTTTTGATGAATGTGGGATTGGATTCAGCCTCGTAAATCATGTCTTTTGCGAAGTCAACACGGTCTCTTTTTTGCATGAAATTGATTGAAAATTGTAAAAAAATCGCCAACACACACACAGAGATAGATGTACTTTTGGTTACGTAACTTTTGCAAATGTCAAGCTATGATGCTAAGATTTAGAGAGAATATCAACAACAGATGTACCAACTTAACAAAAGAAACAGAACTCAAATGGGAATGATAGGAGCACCATACGGTGGTTATTCCGGGAACTTTTTGATCAAGATGTTAGTACATATATCTTACTCCTTCTTTGAATAGACAATTGAAATCATCTGTATATGGTTACATTTCGGTTTAAATGACATTTGTTACAATTTTGCAAGCACCAATGATTAATCTGTAGTACAATACTCACATTTAATGTGGTTGATAAGTCATTTATTAAGCAGCTGTGTCCATATTATGATACAATATTAGTATTTCTGTATATTTGTAAATGTACAATATATAGCATAGATAAAACAATAGTTAGTATATACATTTATAAGTAGACCATGTGGGTGAAAATAAACCTAGACAATTACAATAATAATAACAACAACAACAAGAGTCAAACAGACAGTCAACAATATATATAATACACGCGCATATAGAAAGTAAGAACATCTGCTATTACGAGTTGATATAATTCAATTAAATCGAATTGAATTTTATACCAGAATCATCACAAATACGGAATGCTAACAAAAGGCTGTAAATAGAGAATATGATAAAATGTGAGAAGAAATATACTTATTGTGGTATTCAATCGAGTTTTAATATCTTTCTCATAGAGTAAAAGTATTATATAAATGATTATCATTATGTTACTTTCTTCATCCAGCTATGCTCACTCGTACATGGTTTGGTTATTACTAACTTGTTTATGATGATCCATTTTCAGGTTGTTCAGATTGGAGTTTGTGTGAATTTTACAAATTGCCTTTTATTACGTATTACTAAAAAAACAACAAATATATAATATGCACAAGAAAATAAAAATCAAAATAAAAATATGAACACACATCATTAAGTCCTTTAAATGGAGAATATCTAAAATAAGGAAAATTTGCTAACACAAAAACAGAAGTAAAAAATATAAAAAAATGTTCAATATATCTTGTTTCTACCTTTACCAATACTTTGATAGTAGATATGCATATGTAGTGGTAGTATAAAGACCTTCTCGTACTATTCGTAATTTGTTTGAAACATACTATTTTGATTATATTTCTTCAGCATCTCATCAACATATGTTATCTACCTATTCTCAATTTCGGTAGTCAAGAGTTTCATATTGAAACGAATGTATTGTAAATACGAGACATTGCTTAATATGCATAAGCTAACTATAAAAAGGTACACAGAGTAAAGTGATGTTGCCATAGTTTATTGCCTATATTAGCAAAAGAATCCACACATACTAAAAGTTTATAAATAGTCACAATAGTTCTAATAACTTCTAATACTTATTGTCGAGGTGAGTGTAATATCATATCTTTGAGAAAAATAAAACCTATTTGTAATATACAATTAAATATATCTATCAATTGATAGTGAAATTTGGCAATCTAACGATTAGCTTTGGAAAAAAAAAAATATATACATAGAATTTTTTATCTCAGAGTTTGAAATGTGTGTATTCTAAAATAGAAATATCATTTTTTGATAAATTGATAGGCATTGAAACTCACTAGTGAGAAATTTAGATATCGATTATATGTAATAGAAGCAGCAATTTGAAATTTTTTGAAGTTTATTGGAAATTTGAGATTAAAGAAATATTTGTAAGTACAATTTTTTAAAATCTGTTGAATCTGTTAAAGTGAGAAAATATACATACATACGAAACAATAAGTTTGTATGGGAGGTAGAGGTAATTTTTATCCAATTTCGACAATTTTTGAATATGTCTATTAATTAACAGATATAACCATATGTACTAAGAGTCATTGTGGTAAAGTTAGATTTTCATTTGTAAACTGTAAAAGAATGCATATGGAAGGATAAGTTTGTATGGGAGGTAACGTAATTTTTATCCAATTTCGACCATTTTTAAATATGTCTATTAATTAACAGATATAACTGTATGTACCAAGAGTCATTGCGGTAAAGTTAGATTTTCATCTGTAAATTGTAAAAGAATGCATATGGAAGCATAACTTTGTATGGGAGATAGACGTAATTTTTATCCAATTTCTACAATTTTTGAATATGTCTATTAATTAGCAGATATAACCATATTTACCAAGTGTCATTGTGGTAAAGTTAGATTTTCATCTATAAATTGTAAAAGAATGCAAATGGAAGCGTAACTTTGTATGGGAGGTAGACGTAATTTTTATCCAATTTCTACAATTTTTGAATATGTCTATTAATTAGCAGATATAACCATATGTACCAAGTGTCATTGTGGTAAATGTAAATTTTCATCTGTAAATTGTAAAAGAATGCATATGGAAGGATAAGTTTGTATGGAAGATAGACGTAATTTTTATCCAATTTCGACAATTTTTAAATATGTCTATTAATTAACAGATATAACCATATGTACCAAGTGTCATTGTGGTAAAGTTAGATTTTCATCTATAAATTGTAAAAGAATGCAAATGGAAGCATAAGTTTGTGTGGGAGGTAGACGTAGTTTTTATCCAATTTCTACAACTTTTAAATATGTCTATTAATTAACAGATATAACTGTATGTACCAAGAGTCATTGCGGTAAAGTTGGATTTTCATCTATAAATTGTAAAAGAATGCAAATGGAAGCATAAGTTTGTATGGGAGGTAGACGTAGTTTTTATCCAATTTTGACAATTTTTAAATATGTTTATTAATTAATAATTATAATTAATATAATCGTACATACCAAATATCAGCGTGATAACTTAAAATTTGCATGCGTAAAGTGTGAAAACATTCATACGGAAGCAAAAGTTTGTATGGGAGTTATGTCTGTTTTTCAACTAATTTCAGCTATTTTCGAATACGTTTAGAAAATATTGAATCGCATGTATCGAGTTTCATCTTAATAGACAATCGACAACATACTTTTATATGGAAGATATGCTTGGTTTTCATCAAAGTTCATTTTTAAAATATTATTCCTGTGATTAGAATATCCTTGTGTAGAAAATTTTAATGCAATAGCTTAATATTTTCCCTCATAAAGTGTGAGAACATACATACATTCAGCAACATTCTTTTGTATGGGGTATAGACGTGATTTTCATCCAATTTCGCCCATTCTCGGCGCTCATTCGTTCTTTGGTGAAAATAATTGAATATCAATTCAGAAGAATATCAAATGTAATCCTCTACATTATTATCAAGTAAAATTGTATGACCTTAAAACAAAACTCTTTTCAAGCTATACATTTCTCCTACTTTAACCTAAAATGAACGCATCAAATATAAAAGTTTAAAATTTCTTGAAATAATCTTTTGCAAAAACTTATCCCAAAAGAATGTATTTTTCAATATTCTTATTGCAGCAATATGCAAATATTTTATTTCTTCTTTGTATAAAATTCGCTGAATTGCACTATTGCAAACGATGTCTTTATACATATTTATATACAGGAATTTCCAGGGTTACGGACGCGACATTCTTATATGTTTGAAAAAATCAAAGACAAATGGAACAATGTAATACATTTACAGTACTGTGATTATTTTGTAACACTAGATGAGTATATATTGTACTATAAAATATATTTAAGTGAAAGCATTGGTCCAGTCGAGCGCTATATTTCAACATATCAGTCAATATAAAGCTATACGAACGCGAAAAAAAAAGATGTATGGATGGAGTTCAGCGATATGTGAAAAGATTGGTAGGTAAATTATGCAAAAATAATATATATAATGGTGCTATAATTTTTAGTTTATTTTATATGAGGAGACACAGTGTTATAGCGGGCCATTTCTGTGGACGACCTCCTCTGGAAAATGCCCATACGTCAACAAATAGTTCTTTCAGAGATATTGAATTATTCATCGTTCTATTGCTTTTAACCTCAACACAATAAAAAGTGCACTGCTTCGTTTATATATTTCGTCTATAGATATGTTTCATTAGTTGATTGATTTTAGGTTATTGGCATTCAAGTATCTATAATTTCCATTATGCTTATTGCTCTTCATCCAATGCCATATTTACAATTTTATTGCATACTCGCCAATTTTATAAGAGTTTCAAATGATGAATGCTAAAATTGTTTTTTCGTCTTATAAATAAAAAATAAAAAAAATTAAATTATAATTTATTTATACAATAGTCTATCGTTTTTCCGTCTTGTGTTTATTGTTTGTTTTGTTGTTGTTGTTGTTGTTGCTGCTTCTTCTTTCTTTCTTCCTGAATTCTTCTTGCAATTTTTGCAATTTAAAATTTTATTAACATTTCATGATTTTATTGTTATTGGCGGAAGCACTCGAACTGTATGTACATACATATGTACTATGTATTGTCTGTTTGATATGTCTCCGTCTGTCATTTTACACCTAATGTTGTACGTATGACTGGCATTATCATTCACTTTTCACTTACACATCCATAGATATATTTTTACTGTTATTGTATGGAATATCGTAGGATATGTTGTCTTTATTATACTGCCTTTGGGTCTTTCATTTGATGTTTTTATCGTTACTGTTGTTGTTGTTGTTGTTGTTGTTGTTGTTGCCGTTGTTGTGGTTGTTGTCATTGAAATTGTTGAAATTGTGTCTGGCTTTTGTTTGGCTGACACTCGGTGTCTGTGTCTGTGCCATCAGCGGCAATACTTGATTGATTGGCAGCAATCAATGTTTGCATTTCTACGAACTCCTTAAGCACACACACACACACACACCCACACGCATTTCCGGGTTCAAAGTTCAATGGAAAATTCCTATATACAATGCACATGTACAATGGTGGCAAAATATAGGAACTACATACATATATGGTATGTGAATGCATATGCGTTTGTAACATACCTGATATTTATGGGTAAAGTGCAATTAATTTTGTTTGACATTACAAACTAGAATGCACCGAGTAGTCGTATGTATTATTTAACGTATGCATGTATGTGTAATTTTTAATTATTTGATTGGCATATTGTATGAATTGCTGAACGCACAAGTTTTTGAGATTCGTTGAGGTCTTCCAAAATGTTTCCTATAAAAAAATGTCCACTGATTGAAAAACAATTGACAATAATGAGTTGCCCTGAAAAAAGGTTTGTGACAAAGTTTGGAAAAGTAATCCAAACCCATAAGAAATCTGTGTTCGCAATCAAAATTTAGTCGAAATTTTAATTTTACACGGGAGTCCCCTTAATAAGTGGAGATTGGTAAGAATATTCACAAAAAATTTAGGGAGGTTTTATTAAGGGTAGCATTTTATATATCTAAAGGCGATTTCGAGGAAGTTTTAGTATGATACGGCAGTTTTCAAGTACTTTTATGGCAATTTTATAGGGAACCCCCTCAGGGAGAATAAGAAATCAAGCGCAGCACTGAGACATTTATTGGTCCATTGTACTGCGCTTGAAATTCCATTTTATTGTGTTTTAAATCTACCCTTTCTTCGAAGAAATCGGAGTAGATTCTGCGGTGCTAAAGACCCAAGGGTTTCGGCTCTGAGCACGTTAGTGCCAAAGACCTCAATCCTGATTCGAGCGAAAGCAGGACAGACACATAAAAAGTGGTTTGCCGTCTTATCTTCTTCTTCACATGCTGGGCAAAGTGCACTGCCTCCTAGTTCTATCTTTTCCATGTACTTTGCCTAGTAATAGAAGGAAGTGTGATCATTTACCCGATATGTTAGGTAACATGGATTTCGGCCATCTGCAACCTCTCTCGGCCTGTCAGGTCGACTTATGGGCTAGATTAGTCCAGGTGTGGACCGTGGCCTTGATGGCTCCAGCGGGTAGTGGCAAAGCAGGCCGATTAAATCAGCAGCAGAGCCTTCTCTTGCTAATGCATCAGAGGTCTCATTGCCTACGATTCCCACGTGGCCAGGGACGCATATTAGCGATAAACTATTTTGTCTTCCAACATAATTTAGCTTTGATTTGCAAAACTTCTCGCTCTTGGAAGTGGTGACAGGGTTGTCCAAGGCCAGCAGCGCAGCCTGACTGTCACCGCAGACACAAATAGACTTGCCTTTCAGCCTCTTATGCATAATATAATCCATTGCCTTACTCACAATGTTAATGAGGTAAACTCTAGGAGTCAGCATTACATTTTATCCCGCTCATGGAGAATTCTTGACATCCATGGGACTATTTCTCGATTTTATGTTATTTTTTTTATTGATATTGTATGGCAGTTACATATTTCACTGCTTTAAAGATGATTACTTGGCAGCCTTTGGATTGATTGTCGATTTTTAGACGATTTTACGTCTATTATATGGGGTTAGCTCACCTCAGTGGTATAAATAGGAAGTAAGTACGTTCGAGAGAAATGTTGGAGTGAAAAAATATAAATTTTATAGGGTAGCATCCTTGAGAGACGGAGATAAGGTTTAAGTTTAAGTACCACAAAAATATTGGGAAGCAAAAATTAGTGGCGGTGGATCAAACATTTGGCCCATCTTGGGTCAATTTCTAGACAACTGCGCGGTTATTTGTCGATTTTGCTTCAAACTTTCTGATATTTTGCTTTATTTGATGCCACTTATCCCCAGCCGATCCAAAATAGGTGATACCAACATATCAAAATGTCATTATTAATATCATCTCCATATGTCCTTATACCATAGCTAAGGTACATATTTATCTCACATTGATATAAATAATAGTATGTATTGAGATAGAAAAACAAATATACAGAGGCATATATG
Organism: Megamerina dolium; assembly: GCA_963854835.1. Lineage (NCBI taxonomy): Eukaryota > Metazoa > Arthropoda > Insecta > Diptera > Megamerinidae > Megamerina > Megamerina dolium. The sequence continues at coordinate 64,076,724 of OY978527.1, forward strand.
TAGCTGTGTAGCACACCTATTTGTGTATAGCAAAATAAAGTAAAAATCAAAACAACAACTAAGTAAATATGTACAAAGCTAATAAACAAATAAACAAGTCAACAAATAACTTCATTTTCACGATGATGCTAAGAAAAATTAAAACAAGACAAGACCAAAAATTACTATTATTCTATTTGTCGACAAGTAATCTTAAATGAAGAACCAGCTTCAATATTATTATCTTCTTTAGTATTGTTTTTGTTTTGGTTCATTTTTCTTCCATAAGGTTGCTATAGAAATTCACATTGTAGAAAAATAGCTTCTTAGAATTTTTCTTCTTTTATTTGTATATCACAAACAATTTGTATCTGTATATGTAAATGGCCATATGTTATTTTACGTAATATATAGGTAAACGTATTTATTGTATATATAGAAATGTAAACGAGTTCATAAGTATAATTGTATGTGTTGAATTTGTTGAAGAGGTAACAATTTATGGTACTAAACATGTGTTGGAATTCCTATTGAATTCCTTGAACAGCTCACTCATTCAGCACTAAGCACTTTGAATCTCCTAGTTGAACTCCCGGGTTCCAGCATATATCAATCAATAGTCCATTATTAATAATCTCAATATGATCTTATACCATAGATATGTACACAATATTTTTCTCACATTGAAATTAATAATAGAATTTATTGTAGATAGAAATAAAAATATACAGACGAATGTATATATGTACTACACACTTATTCGTATATAGAAAAATAAAGTAAATTTCGACTTTGCTTGGAAGCCAACGAAATTCCTCAACATATTCTTTGTCACTGCCCATCGCTAAATCGAGCTAAAAGTAAAATATTCAACACGATTTGCCTTAATCTGTCTGACATTAAAGCAAAGTATGCTTTTCCTTTCATTCGAATAGAAGACACTCTTTACCACCGATATAATTATTTTTAGCATAACTGCTATTTTTGGTTGCAATGTCTAACTTTTGGCTTAACCCTTTTCTAATAATAATAATAATAATAATAATAATAATAATAATAATAATAATAATCGTACTAATAAAAATATTTTATGGATGACCTAAAATATATAGGTACTTATGCTTGTAAGTGAAGATTTAAATTGTGATAATGATAATGATGATGATTTATGTGTGTCTACCAAAATATTTCCATATATTAAATATGTTTCGAATCACAAGCCAAAATATACAATCATTTTCCATAAAAGGTTAACAAGAATAATAGTCACAATATAATCAATAAGTATATTGACAGAAAGGCCAATGTTTAAAAATGATATGAATAAATTAAGGAGCTGCTGAATAGCATAAAGGCTTTAAAATGTAAATTCAAAATTGTATGAAATAATTTTAAATATATTCTTAAGTATATTGATGCTTTAAATGCAGTAAAATCTATACTATAAGTTTATAAGTTTTATAATAAGGGAAATATTTTTAAAATAAATATCTTAGTACAGTGAGTACTGGGTGCCGTAGCTCAGCGGTTATGGTGTTGGCCCTCTGATCTGTAGGTTGTGGTTCAATCTCTGGCTAATGCATAACAAATTTAATTAATTTGGCAAGCAATTGGCAATTCTTCCGGCAGTAACAATTTGCTATGAAAAAGCTTTTAAAAGAACTCTGTGATAAAGCCCAGAAAAAGTGATGTCGCAAGAGTTCTGCCGTTCGGAACCAGCTAAAATAACTAGGTCCTTCTAATACTGTCCAAAATTTAACAAGTACACCAGTAATGGAGGAGAAGCTTGGCCAAAAAGCCATTCGGGGCTTTAAGTGTCACATATAAAAAAAAAACTGAGTATTAAAATCGATTTTAAATTGAGTTATGCAATTAAAAAGCTCCATAATTATGAAAGGTATAATGTTTAATGGACGAGGGCAGCCATATTGTATTGTTACTGGATCACTGAAACCCAGTCCACCATCGATTCCCTGACATATTCCGCAGGCTTCTGTTTAAAGCGTTGTTTTGTCAGAAAGATTAGAAAGAAAATTGAGGCTGACGGCAGAAATTCGACCATGGATTTTGATGCAGCGATCCAAAGTCTATAGAAAGTGACTAATCTGGTTCGCTGTGATAGCCCCACAAGAAATTAGGATGTTCGTTGAACCAGATTAGTCACGTTCTAATGATTTTGAGTCGATGAATATGAATCATTGATTGAAGTTCCGGTAGAAAACCAAAAGACAAAGCTGCCACTGATAAATGTGAATATATGTAAATGTATCCTATGCATTCAATTGGTATAAAACGCAAACTCGTTGAAGAACGCAATCAATTCCACTTACTTAAATTAGCGGCAAAGTAAGAAAGTTCCATCCAATAAACACTTATATATTCACATACATCTCGTCAAATATGTATGTACATATAAGTATGCGCCCTTACACATAAAATACAAGAATGTAAGCATTTTTACACTCTCATAGACACAAGATTTAATGCGCAAGTATACGAGTATGAGTGGGAATGTAAGTAAAATGGCTAGAGAGTCATAATAACAATGTTGTTGGTATTATTATTATTATTATTATGATTACTGTTGTTGGTACTGGTACGTTGCCCTCAAACGGGCGAGACGTATTTAACATTTAGCATCGTCTTCTTTCTCCTATTCTATTCTATTTTTGTGCTTTCGTTATTTTTGCTTATTTTCATGGTTGTTTTTCCTTCCTTGGGCTTGGTTTTTTTTTTCTATTTTTTATTTTACACATCAAATTCACGCTGTGAATAAAATTGCCTATGTTCATTCTTCATACTTGTTAAACACACTGTTTTGATACAAGTAAAGATGGTAAAACGTAAATGCTTCATGTCGATATGAGGTATAATATATGTGTTGTAATGTAGGTGAAGATGGTAACGTCGATGTAGATGGTATAGATGGTGGTGGTTGTAAAGTATAGGCATATTAGATGCGTTGCTGTCTCCTTGATTTGGATTTTGTTAATAGCTATAAAATTGATAAGGGTTATTGTTGAATGATGTTTTTCTTTGGTGTTGCCTGCTCAACAAAATCTAATCGGTTGTGTACGTGTGCGTGAATACACATTCGATTATCCGCAACACACATAGTATGAGTATGAGTATGAGAGAGATACCCCTGAAGTACAGTGTAACTAGATTAGATGTAGAAAAACTGTAGTTCTATTGTGTTCCATTTGTTTGCTATAAGCAGCTTACTTTTCTACACATTTTTTCATGGAGAGAATCAATTGCATAACCAATTACTACTTATGGAGCCAGACAGAAGCAATTGGTGACTATTATTGCATCTAGTTTTAAGAAATTACTACCTATACTCTGACAAATCTCTTCCAGAACTGATGTGGGCGTTGAAAAAGGGAGACTTACTTCCATTGGGCGATTTCGAATGGCAGAACTCTTATAACACCATTTTTACTGAGCTTTAACACATAGCACATTCAGAAGCTTTCTTATTCTACATCTTTACTATTTAAAAAATAGCCAAATTTTTTTGAGTGAGTGAAATTTGTCGTGGTCTGGATTCGAACCTATAACTGACATACAGAACACCGACACAGTGATCAACTTAGCTACAGTTTATACGAAAATCTCGGCATTTGCATATCTAATATTAGTGATCAGTGTAGTCTCATTGGCTCAGCAACATCAGTATGACTAGGTTAGGTTAGGTTATGTGGCTGCCCTCTCTCTCTTTTTGAGAGGACACACTTAGGCCAGAAAAGTCCATTCTGATACCACCAAGCTTCTCTTTCAATACTGTTGTGCGTGTTAAATTTGGACAGCATTAGAAGGGACCTACTTATATTAGACGGTTCCAAACGGCAGAACCCTTGTGACATCACTTTAACTTAGTTTTGCCACAGAGCTCTTTTAAAAAGCATTTTTGACAAATTATTACAGCCCGAAAAATTGCCAATTCTTGCCGACAGGTGGGTATCGATCGAAAGAAAAATCTTTTCAATATTAAATTCTGTTATGCTTTAGCCGGGAATTGAAGCCACGACCTAGAGATCAGAAGGCCAATGCACTAACCACTGAGCTACGACATCTAGTATGACTACCATCAGAAGTCTCGAGAGTCCTATCGACATTGCATAAGAAGACCAAGAACTCATCAATTTCGTAGCTTATATAGTCACCCTAAATGCCATTCACCCAGCAAATTCAAAATTATTTGTTTAACTGACTCCTTGCTTCATTACTTGAAGATAGATATTTCCATAGTCCATTCTATTGTATATATAAAATTCTAATGTTAAAACGAAGAAAATAAATATGCAGTATTTCACAAAAATTTTAGAATATATTCCATTGCTTTCATTGACTCTCTTCGAATCATTTTATTTTGAAAGAAATTTTGTAACCAATAGCAATAGCATTGCATCAATAACCAGTTCCAAAGGGTCAATAGACTCCTTCAATTATTAAAGGGCATGTACACTTATGTATCCGCACATATGTAGAGGGAATAAATTAAAATTTATATTTAATTAATTTTTCATTTTTCATTTCACTTGATGTTAAAATTCATCAAAAATTAACAGACTTCCTTTATTCACAGGATTTAATAGAATATATGTGTGCAAATGTGTGAAGCATCAAATCAACGACGGAAGTGTGTATAGGTATGTAAGTATAGGCAATTTGTTTTTATTGTTGTTTGGTTATTAATAGAATTGTTTTTGCTTTGTAGCGTACACATATATACAAACATACATTTATACACTACCTTACTCATACTAGCAATTATATAATAAATTAAATTTTAAGCCACAGGAATTTTTATTGTTTTTTTTTTTTTCATTCGCTATATTGCTTATGATGATGTGATGATGATGATGATAGTATGATGCTATTTTGATGTTAGATGTTTGACAGTCTATGTGAATGTATACATAATATTTATTAGCAAACAATTTCATTTACCAACAATTGTCAACTTTGTTACTTGTGTTTGTAGTCGTGTGGCTTCTTCATCTCTTCATTTTGCTGTTCGAATGCCGTATGCACTTACATTTCTCATCGTTAGACTCTCAGAAGTTATGATTGTCACCATCATAATAATTTCATCGTGATGATGATGATCGTCATGACCATTATACTTATTTGCACATTCATCTTTCATCTTTTGTGAGTTCATGCTTTTGCTGTGTTATTATTTTGTTTATTTTTATTTTATTGTTTTATATAAATATTTGCATTTTTAACTGAATTCCTTAAGTATTCCCACAATGCTAATAACAAAAAACCACCACCCAAAATTATAGACAACGAGACAATAGAGGAGCAGCACATAAGCAAGTTGCATATATACATACATAAATATATCTGCATAGAGACAGATAAGCAAATACACGTACATATAAGTAGTTGACTATACAGACATAATGTAAAGGTTATTTGATAAATACACAGTGTTGAAGTCAAGATATGAAACTTGATATTTCCAAATATAATATATTGCATACATAAGAGATTAAGTTATGTTTTTGCATACACACGTACATATTGAATAAGTTATGTACTTTATACCTACTAAGTATTATTATGCTTATGTATCGTAAGTATTGTATACGTATTCATAAAATTCATAAGTTGTCAGTTGAAAAGTTGAAATAAGGTAGCTACTACTACTACTACTGCTCGTATAGTGTATGCCCTATAAGGGTCACAATCATTGCTTTCTTATTGCTAATGTTGTTATTGCCATTGTTTGAATGCAAGCACATCTTTTTCAGTCACAAATGTCACAAAAGTGGCATCACAAAGTCTGAAATAAATTATATTAAATTAAAAGTTTCACCATTGAGTGTAGGTACTATATAGTATATAGAATATGCTTATATATATATTTTATGTTAGATGACATTAGTAGTGGCTAGGGTTGTCCAATTCAAAGAATGTGAAATCATAATCTTGGAATGTCGGAATTTCTTCTATTTCTTTTACAAGATCTAAAAGTGAAAAATTCATCGTCTCCAACCTTAAGAGATTAAATACTTTAAAAATGGAATGTGCATTTGAAGTACGAGAGTGGTCCCAGAACTACCTGACCTGACATATAGATGGCGATAGTAGTTTGAAAAAAATTACTTTGGTGAAAAGTGGCAACCTTATAAAACATATGTTTTAAGATCAAGGTGCCACGTTGTTTAGTATTTTTTTTTTTGTGGAGCAATCGAAAGTTAACGAACTCAGTGAATTTAAAATTGGTCACCGTTATGTAATTCAATACTTTCATTTGAAAGGTCTCAGTCCAACGAATATTAAAGCCGAACTAGATTCTACTCTGGGGGAGTCTGCTCCTTCGTTTACGATCATAAAATATTGAGTGGCAGAGTTTAAATGAGGTCTTACGAGGTGCCCAGACGAACACCGTAGTCTTCGACCAATTGAGGTGGCCACGACAGAAACGGTTAAGAAAATCCACAAAATGATATTGGATGATCGTCGGCTGAAGGTGCGTGAGCTAGGTGAAACTACAGGCATTTCAAAAAGTGCTATACAACGTATATTGACTCAAAATTTTGAGATGAAAAAGCTGTGTACAAGATGGGTGCCCCACAATAGAACAAAAACAACGTCGTGAAAATGTTTCTATAGAGTGTTTGGCAATGTTTCACAGTAATAAAGCCGAGTTTTTGCATCGATTCATAACCGTAGATGAGACATGGGTTCACCACTTCACACCTGAGACAAAGGTGCAGTCATAACAGTGGACTGAAAGGGCAGAATCGTGTCCAAAGAAGGCGAAGACAGTTACATAATTTTTATTGATTATCTTCAAAAAGGAAAATCAATCAACGGCGAGAATTATGCTAATTTGTTGCAGCCTTTATGTGATGAAATTAAAGGAAAAAGGGCGCATTTGGCGAAATAAAGAAAGTGTTGTTTCATCAAGACAATGCACCAGTTCACACATCCGCTTCAGCATGCGCCTTATTCGCCAGATTTAGCTCTTTCGCATAAATTTTCTATTTCCAAATTCGAAAAAATGGCTTGATGGTAGAAGATTTGCAAACAATGAAGAGGTGGAATCTGCGGTAGATGGCTATTTTAATGAGCTAGACAGTTCATACTATAAACAGGATATCGAAGCTATAGAATATCGCTGGGAAAAGTGTATAGAGCTAAAAGGGGATTATGTTGAGAAATAAAGAAAAATTTTCCCAAAGTTATTGTGTTTTCTTTGTTAGGTCGGCTAGTTCTGGGACCACCCTCGTAGATACTCTTTAAAGTAATTAAGAAGTTTTTGTGGTGCGCCAACTTAAAGCTAAAATATTTTTGATACACCTCATTTATATATTTATTATGTTCTCAGTATCAACGACGCCAGTTCGCAACTAAAAATATTCTTTCACATAAGAGTTTGGCAAGGGTTCGAGCTATGTAATGATACCTTTACATAATCGAAATTCAGTATATATCAATATTTTCAGGGCAAATTCAGAATATCAACAGCCCATTGGCTATGAGATAAAGACCGATATTAGAATTTATATTTACAGTAACACCTTATTTCATGAAATCTCCCTCAAAAAAAAAAAAAACAAGTAGGTCTACCAAATATTTGTGCGCATCGGGATAAATGGATAAATGGTGTCGCAGTGATGTCAAAGTTCAACAAAATATTGAAAAAAAAACCTCAAATGACTGCAAATTGCTCAGAAGTCACACCTAGAGGGCTAAAATGTATGACTAACCCATATTCATATTTTATATCCAATATTTTTTCAAAACATACTTTTACCCCCTATCTCCATATCTTATTGATTCTACCGATTTTATAAAATTCGTTCCTTCCGCTCCTAAAAATTCGCTTTAGAGGGATAGATTGTAAGGTTGATCTCAAATCAGTTTTATTAGTTCAACATTTTTCCATAACAAATTGACCCTTTACCTACATATTTGAATGATGTTGCCATACAAAATTAACAAAAAAAAAAAAAAAAGCAGAAAATTGACAAAAATCAAAAGTAAGGCTGACCTACATTAATTTTTTCTCTGTAATATTTCTTCCGAAAATACCCACACAATAGCTCTGGGCTCTTATGTGGGCTCCCCTACAAAATTCATTTTTTTCCTCAAATTGACCCTCTCACTGCTTCCAGGGTATTTTTGAGAATATAAAATATATGATCAACCCACATTCATTTTTTCACTCAAACTCTTTCCCCTCCAACATGCATAGTTACCAGCTAATGATCTCATTATGTTTATAACCCATAGCTATTGTATATCACGACAAAAAAAAATATATTTCCACAAAAACTTTGGTAAGGATTCTAGTTACGAGATGATACATATGAACGATGTTTAGCAGTTAGTACTTACAATTATATGACACAATAAGAAAATGTTTTTCAACCTACAAACTTATCTTTTACTTACTTTTACTTAATTTAACAGACAAAAAAAAAGACAAAATTTTCTACAAAAGAAATTGGATGAAATTGAATAATTTTATTAGTTTCATTTTTATTTTGTGAAATTCTATAATTTTTTTTCATCTACAAAAAGGAAAGCTCTTAGTGGATAATTGTTGCAGTCAAAGGATTGCCAAGTTCTCTTGACAACAAGTGGGAACAAATTGTATTGTTTCTAAAAAAAATATGCTATTGAATTGGTTGTGGCGAGGCTCATGCATAAAATTTCAATAATCAAATGAGCTATTCTACACTTTTTAAATTTGCGATGGCCAAAAATAAGACTATTGCATTTGGTCTCAATTGAAGAGTATATTATGAATGAACTAACATTGCAAAACAAATAAAAATAAAAAATAAAATAAAATAACAAATAATTGAGAAAAACCGTAGGTTGGACTTAATTTATAATAATAAAAATAATTAGTATTAACTATGATACTTGTTCACATATATGTAATGCAAACTGTGTCTAATAACTGCACATGAAGTACATTCAAAACTAATCCTTCACATGGTGGGAGCATAATAATGGAATTACCAACAATACAAGTAATATAACTGAGTACCTACTATTACAATTGTATGCCGCACAGCATGTACAAAAGTCAACAGCTGCGAATAGAGCATCATAGTGTCTTCACAACATAGCACACCACATCACATCATATAAAAATAATTAAAGAACAATTAATATCCCACTAATAATGATGATGATGATAATGATGATGATGATGATGATGATGATGATGACGATTATGATGATGATGATGATCTGCATCCGGACTACATCCTGTTCAAATCGATTATAATTTATGCCACTCGTATTAAATGAAATTGTCTGAAATATTTCTATTTATAGGTATGATATGTACTTACTAAGAAGGTGTCTATATAAGTGCACAAGTACTTATTATTTGTTAATGTGGCACAACCCATGGGTGGAGTGGTGGAGAAACAAATATACATACTACAGTTTGATGATCATTTTAATGGACATTTTCATAAGAACTTATCTCCATATATTATATATTTATGTAGCTAACTCGACTAATTACGAAGAAAAATTCTATAAACGAAGATATTCATTTTATTCATGATATATTATCCTAAATTAATACCGCCCTTACATTATTAATATAATTCAATATTCCAAGTAGCCGTCTCTGTGTTTTTTGTTTTGTTATTGGATTTTCTCAGTTACTCGTCATATGTATATGTATAAATACGAATAGAAGTAGGTACTTTCATGAAAGCTACAGCCTAGCTACATTAATCGCATTAACATCATTATCGCTTAATAGAAAAAATACATATACGCACACATACAGTCATCCATCCACATAAGCACATTTACTCATTCACATTACTACACGTGTACAAGTATGTATCATATATTACAGTGGGTCAAATTACTCAGGTTAAAAATAGATAAAAAAAAAATGGAGTAAAATTAAAAAAAAAAAAAATTAATACTTACTTCTCTCATTTTGGCAAATAAATACTGCTATCATACCATTTTTGATTTTATAATGTGGCCATTACAACCAACACTCGATTTAGGCCGAATTTAGCATGCTTCGCCAGCTATCTCTCCAGTACTTCGTCTTTCCACCGGCGGTTAGGTCTGTCTCTTCTGCGTCATCGTCCAGCGAGTTCTGAATATAACACCTTCTGAGCTCTAGCGTGTTCTTCCATTTGATCGATATGACCTAGCGAGCACAGCCGCTGAATTTTGATGCATTGTACTATGTCAGTGCCGGCATACTGCCCATACAGCTTATGATCGTATACTCGATACTCGACGACAAGGCAAACAGGTCGAAGATCTTGCGTAGGACGTTTCTCTCGAAAACACCAAGCAGTCTCTCATCTGAGGTGGAAATTGTCCAAGCTTCGACGCTATATATAACGACAGGCATGATGGTTTTCGTTTGTCGTTTGGTCTGCCTTCTTTTGCTTAAAAATTAGCAATTTCTACAATATGGTTTGTAGACAATAAATAAGTGTCACCCTAATGTACACACAGTGATTGGGGATCAAGGATTTTTATATTAAAGTGTTTTGTTGGATCAGAACAACCAACCAAATGAAAATCTCTAATGTTTACACTACATGTTGTTGTTGTTGTTGATTCTTTTTATCATGATTATTTTCTATTATTTTCAAGTTGTAGGTAGAAGAAATGTAAAATAATGCATTCAGTTTCATTGAATGAATGATATAGAATGAAATGAATTGAATATAAAATACAATTTAAAGTCTTTTTTGTAGTCAGCCATTAATTATAAATTCAGTAAATTTCCTTTTTTTTAAATGAGCATCACTTGCCTGAGTACCTGGGGAAATTGCCTTTTAGGATACTCTCCGGCATATTCATATCAACATCATCTAAATTTCGTTTTGCAGCACAAGAAGATTTCCTTCCATCTTTTTGTTTAAGTCAGTTGTAAGTCATGAAAAATCAATGGCATTTATATTACTTGAAGTCAGTTTATAATTGAAATCGCTTGCAGTCAGTTTCAAAATACTTCAGAAAAGGAGATATCGATACAGAAAATTTATTAAAAAATATCCAAATTATGCGCAAATTTGTATGAAAGTACCGAAATTCATATTTGATTGACCTGCAATTGATTGCATTCTTTTCTAGCTTTGATACGTAGAACATGGTTGCAATAAAATCAAAAAGAAAACTAAGAAATATTTGGAATATCAACTTGTTATGTTTATTTACTACAAAAGGCTGAAAGCTGTAGCAACAATAACAACAACAACAACAACAACAGCAGCATCAATGAATGAATAAAAGAAGCCTCTTCAGCAATTGAAAACAGAAGTTTGTTGCTTCATTATACCCTGCATAATGCAATATGCATGGTATATTCATTTCGGTCAGATGTTTGTGTCCACTTGAAGGAATCTCCGGAGATATAGACATGGATATATATTCGTGATCAGCGTCGATTAAATTTTCGATTTAACGATGTCCGTCCGTCCGTCCGTCCGTCCGTCCGTCCGTCTGTCTGTCACCTGGCTGGTTCGCACGATAACTTGAGTAAATATTGAGCTATTTCGATGAAATTTGGCATAAGTAATCTATGATCCAAGGGTACGGAGGGGATTGATATTGGGCATGATCGGTCAATAACCACGCCCACACCAAGCATTCAAAGCGACTAACCTCGAAATTTTCAAAATCTTTAACTTGCTATAACTCACACAATATATCACTTGGGACAACAATATTTTGCACATAGAGTTATATTATACTACTATAAAACGTCGCCAAAGGTGGGTGAGCCACGCCTACTTTCTAGAGTAGCTCCCATACAAAGTGTCTGTACTTCTTTTAAATTGAAACTGCTGTAACTTCTACAATCTTCCGTCTAGAATAACCATAATTGACACTTAGATTAACACGGTAGTCGGAAATAATATGGCAGAAAATCAATGTGCCACGCCCACTCCTTTTTGGGTCTCCCATACAAAGTTGCGGAAATTAAAAAAAATGTTACCGGTTATAACTTGCAAACTATTCAGCGTAGAATAACGAGATTTAAGGTGTAGATTAGTATTGTATGAGCAACTAGGCTCACAGAAAATGGGAGCACCACGCCCAGTGTTTATCGTAGTCCCCATACAAATTTTAAATTGAAACAGCTGTAACTTCGGCAATCTTCTGTCTAGAATAACCATAATTGACACTTAAATTAATATCGTAGTCGGCAAAAATCCGGCAGAAAATCAGTGTGCCACGCCCACTCCTTCGTGGGTCTCCCATACAAAGTCGAGTGAATTAAACTAAAATTTTAAGCTCCATAACTTACAAACCATTTTGCCTAGGACAACGAGACTTAGGGTATGGATTAGTATTGTACGAGCAACTAGGCTCACAGAAAATGGGCGCACCACGCCCAGTGTTTATCGTAGCCCCCATACAAATTTTAAATTGAAACAGCTGTAACTTAGGCAATCTTATCTCTACAATAACCATAATTGACACTTAAATTAATATCATAGTCGGAAATAATCTGGCGAAAAATCAGCGTAACACGCCCACTTCTTATTGGGGCTCCAATACAAAGTTGAGCAAATTAAACATAAATGTTAACCACCATAACTTAGAAACTATTCAACTTAGGACACCAAATTTAAGGTGTGGATTAACATTGAAAAATTAATTGGATTTACTAGAAAGTGGTAAGCCACGCCCACTTTTTATATAGCTCCCATACTAAGCCTCGGAATTATCTTAAAATCCTTTTACTTCGTCAAAGTCAACCATATTTCGGGTGTAAATTAGTAGTATATGCAAAAATTGTTTCTCGAAAAGTGGAAATAAAAGAAAAGTTGGATATTCGAGTAAACTTTTTATATATAAATCTACATATGCAGGGTATAGTTTGGTCGGCCCCAGCCGACTGTAAGGAGATTTTTTTTATTTTCGAATTGTATTGTTGTTGTTAACTTTTTTTTGGTATACATGAGTATATCTCTTTCATTTTATAGGCAACAATCATCGAAGCGAGCGTAAGCAAGTAAGCAACTAAGCTGCTTGCTTGGTTGAATGTGCAAACAAAGTAAACGAACAAAAGGATTTCAAGTTGATATTGTAATGAAAAGTGAAAGTAGAAGAAAAGGATATACCAGCCATTTGCTCGGCCACACACACACACACACACACGTATACACACATTTCTAAGTATGAAAATATAGAGTAAATACCAATAGTATCAAAAATTTAGTATTGCTATTTTACAAAATAATTTTCAGCTTTAACATATTCGGCTTACTTATATACGAATGGATCACATTTTTGTCCCATAAATTGCAGAAAAAGACACTGCTGCTGTTTGCAAGTATATCTGCTCTAGAAACTGTGGGCCTAAAATCAATTTAGACCCCTGCATTTTACTATTATTCAAAATGCAGGAGTCAAAATTGGTTTTATGATTATCGTAACACATTTTTTATCTCATTGCAGTGAGCAACTGTAAATTGATAACAAAATGGAAAATGATTTGAAAATAAAAACGACTTCTATGTATCGCGTATTATGTTCTGCAGTCAACTCATATCGAAGTTTCTTTTGATTCCAATATTCTCTAAAATGTTCGAAACTATTTTGTGGTGACCAATCTTAAGTTCTCTAACTTCATTTTATTTCCAAAATATCAAAACCTCATCAATTTTTTTTTAATTGCAAATTGGTTAGAGTAACCATACATCAACTGTCAAACGTACAAAAAAGCATTGCCAGTCACAAGTAATAATTCTTCATTTACATGTCGTTAGAGAAATTTTCTAATACTTTTTCTTCTCATCCCAATATGAATGTGCTATAGTACATATGTATATGTATGTATGGGTTGAGACGAGCTGTTGTCAAATGGTTGCCATAGGCATGGTCATAACTATGTCCTGTCATTTCAATTGCTACGAATGAATCAACAGCAAAAATAAATGAAATGAAAAAAAGGATGTTTTTCAACTGTGAAGTGGCTCGTTTGATTGATTTTATACGCAGTTTTGGCATAAATTATTTTATTTTAGGAACACATTTTTTTTTTTTTGCACATTCACAATCATTGGTCCACTTTGAACAAAAGGCCATATTTTCTTTTTTTCTATGTTTTTTTCATTTTTCTGTGGAAACATTTATTTTTTTTTTTGGCATTTTATTTTTATAAAATACATTGCCAGTGTCGTCTTTGTTGTTATCGTCGTCGATGCCGTCATCGTCAATGTCCACTTGATTAAAAGCCATTTTTTAATTTTATTTATTCATCCTTTCTTTTTTATTGCTCTTCTCCTTATTGTTGTTGTTGCTTTCGGTCATAGAATCATTTGAAATTTATTTATGGTTTGTTTATTTTCGATTTTATTCAAATAATTGCATACTTTACTTTTATATGTGTATGTAAATGTATCAATCACCGTGCCTATTACACTACAATATGTTGCCGCATTGTATATACGGAATTGAAAAGCTCGTTAGTTATATAGACGTAAATTGGATTTTAGCCAAGTGTTGGCCACAAGAGATTTTGCTCTATGTATATTTTTATCATTTAAATATATTGAATAATAAGGAAGCAAAAAAAAAAAAAAGCAACAAGTATTGAAAATATTTGCTGCAATGAAATACATATATATATTTTTTTTTCAGTAATTTATCGTGGTGTACTTTTCATTGTAACTCTCTATGTATTTATCTAATATAATTGCTCTTATGTAAATATGTACTCAATATTATCCTTTTGCTAAATGAATAGATAGACGATCAGACTCATTAAATGCGAATAAATATAATTAAGAAGATTTCATTTTAGTGAAATAAATTATAAAAAGAATAAAACAAAAAAAAAATTAAATCTCAATTCATTCATGCTTGTATGTAGCAGCAGACATTTATATTTTTATTTAAGTTAAGTACATTTAGTAATCATTTTCTTTATTCTGTCATTTATATATATTTTTTTTATTTTCCACGTTTCTCTGTAGAAATGAAATGATATTTACAGAAATAAAATGAAATGTTGAAAACAAGTAGTAACAGGCAAAGCTGGTGGTATATACATAGGTGACGCAAAATAAATAAACATGAGATTTTTGCGCAATAAAAAAGAAATGGAAAAAAACATATTATGATAAATATCTAAGTTATATTTACATTTTTAATAAAGTGAAAATACGAAGCCGCATAAAAGTTGTGTGTGTTTGAGTGGTATACTGCTTACTGTTTATATGGTCCCCTTCGAATTATAGAAAGAAAAAAAAAACATATTAAAAAACTACCAAGTATTTTTAGGTATCATCATTTTTTTGAATGTACATAATGCATAAGAATTTCACAAATAAAAATGGTAGAATATTTTATCAACTTAATTGAATGATGAAGTTAAATGAAATTAAATACTCTCTTAAATTCTCTTTACACTAGAAGTGCATAAAGAGGAGAGCCAACGCAGACTATGAAATTTTATAAATCGTATTTTTCTTTTATAAATTCCTATTATCAAATAAAAGTTAAATTGAAAAAAAAAACAGTCAATTATTTGTCCTAAAGACACGATTTCTAAAAAAAAATCAAGTCGATTTTAATAATATTAGGTCTAGTAAAAAGAAATTATTTTTGCATTAAATTGAAGGTTTTATTTAGCATAGTTAGAAAGATGCAATTTATATCAAATATACACCGTTTTGTTCGATGACTTGTTGCCATTTTGAAGGTAATTTCATAATGCCACTCTCATAGAACTCGTCCCTATTGGGAAAAAACTGGGACAGTCGATTTTCACAAGCTTCTCTTGAGGCGAATTTTCACCAGCAAAATCATTCGCCATAGACAGGAACAGATAGTAATCACTTGGTGCCAGGTCCGGACTATAAGGTTAATGCATAACAACCTCCCAACCAAGATCCCGGAGCTTCTGGTGAGTCACTATCGATGTATGTGGCCAGGCGTTGTCCTGATGGAACGCAATTGGCCAAAGCTGGCCGCTTCTGGGCGATTGCTTCCTTCAGACGGTACAATGTTGACAGTACACGTCCAAAGGGGATCAACTCATAGTAGATGATTCTCTGTCAATCCCACCAAACACATAGGAATGCATAGCAAAACCTTCCTGACCGTCAATCCTGGCTTGGCCACCGTTTGCGCCGACTCACCGCGATTCGACCACGATCGTTTTCGCTTGACGCTGTCGTAAGTGACCAATTCTCATCACCAGTAATCATCTGCTTCAGAAATGGATGGATATTGTTGCGGTTCAGCAGCGATTCGCAGATGGAAATTCGGTCCATGAGGTTTTTTTGCGTTAACTCGTGTGGCACCCATACATCGAGCTTCTTTTTGTATCCAGCCTTATTTAAACGATTCCGAACGATTTTTTGTACAATGTTTAGCTCCTGGGCAATAGAAACAGTGCTTACATGATGGTCAGACTCTACGATTTCCATTATTTTATTGATATTTTCGACAATTGGCCTTCCAGAGCGTGGTGCATCTTTGACATCAAAATTACCGGAACGGAATCGACGAAACCAAAATTGGACGTGATTTTCTGTTACAGTAGCAGGACCATAAACACTATTCACATTTTCAGCCGTCTGGCTTGCGTTTTCGCCTTTATCGAAGAAAAACTGTAAAATATGGCGTTTTTTCTCTTTACTAGTGTCCATCTTTGACGCTTGCTCAAACAATATTGAGTCAAGCAATCACAAAACTGCCCGAAAAGTTTATTTAGTACGAAATCCTCTCTTTCTAACGTCATCTAGCGTAACACGATCGCACTTATACTACGCAAGATACAGATTACTAAAGCCATATATAATGGATTTCGTTTTACTACACCTAATAGTATAAATTTTCGCCACAATATTAATAGGAAATTCATGAAAAGAGTCAAGCTATTTTGTGTAGATACGCAAACAAATAATGTGTCAGTGTTAAACTAATACTGTAACTGGGCAGGATCAACTTAAAATCGCATGTTGAAGTTTACCATTTTAATTAGTATGAAAGTGTATTGAATACAATGTCTTTGGAAAATATGTTTCTACCAAAAAATTACTGATGCGTCATGGATTATGTTAAGCTTTCATTTTATTCATTTTTATTTATTTATTTTTATCACAACTGGCCTAATTCTGGCCTATGTGCGCTCTCTCTCATCAGAGAGGGCGGCCGCTCTAACCTAACCTATTAAAATTTAAAAAGCTAAAAATTACGCATTATAACTTCAACATGAAACGAAAACCTGGGAAATATATTCAAATATTTTCCTATATTTTTTTTTTGTCATATTTATCCAAAAAACAAGCTCCATTATCATGCAATATCAAAAATTAATACGAACATAATTCGAAAAGGGTCACAAATTTAGTTTTTTCGAATCATTTCGACTTTAAAGTTTTCAATAAAACTGCTAAAATCAATCAAATACAATAATTTAAAGGAATCATGAATTAAATTCACTTTTGTTGCCAAACTCATCAGCTTTTATAAAATATTTTTGATTTTTAATGATAATCTCATATTATTATTAGGAAAGGTTGTATTCAACAATACAATGTTAATGCCATAACTACAAAGTGAAATTCGAATATGATCTTTAACAAATAGAAAATGGAAAGATATATACTAGCTTGCCAGTTTGAGGCAAAATTGTGAAAATTATAATCAATATTCCTTCTAATTTTGTGTCTTCTTTGTACATATGGGTTGGGATAATTGTGAGGCGTCGCATCGTCTAGAAATAAATTATACATAATATATGTACTATATTCGTAGATATAAGCATGCATATGTAATTCAGCACTTTAAGTAAATTTCCATAAAGGAAAATTAAAGATAAGCGTAATACAGAATGTCAAAACGAAGTATTTAAAAATTGTAATTTTTTTCGTCTTAACGTTGAGGACAAAGGGGAGTTCGAATAGCCTATTCTATTCTATCAGGCATAATAATTTTGATTTATATTTAAAATACTTGTCATCAAGAATATTTTGAATATGACGTTTTTTTTTTTAATTAAATTTGTTTGCTGAAAATTTTTTGTTCAACTATTTTCTATTTGTGTCGGTGCCAATTGTCAAATACTGATATATTTTGTAACGAATTAAAACGAAACAACTCTGCGCTGGCACGCTTAATATATCGTGAAAATGAAAGAAGAAGCTTTAGCCGATAAACCTTATGTAAGTAATTGAATATTGAATTCGCAGATGTGCTAACTTTATTGCAAATATTATATTATTACTGAACAGCGCAACGAAGAAACATAGGAAGAAGAAGAAAAAGAAGAAGAAGAAGAAGTAAAAGTAATAATAATATTAATAATGATGCCTATCAACACTGCTTGAGGATAAGCTCACCGTTATCTGTGTGCAGCTTTCAATAAAGGCGTATAAATTAATGAAAACTGAAAGAAGGCAGCAACATGAAAAAGCAATAAAATTACGACAGACATGAAACAATGCTGTTACTTACAAACATGCTTACATTTTTAAATACAAGAAGTAAACCTAGAAAAAATATACATATATACAATTTCTTACTTTTTTTTCTTTTGTTGCTATCCTTCTATATTCGTATATATGAATACCAACACTACTGATTTTATTAAAATGAAAAGCAATAAACCAAATAGCAAAAAACAAAAAACATTCATAAAGCTTCGACTGATAATTGAATTTTATTTCGTACTATTTATTGTGTTGTTTTTTTTTTTTATGTTGTAGAATATATGTACCTTTGTCTCAAAAAGTTTAATAAGTGCATTAAAATATTCTCTTATAGTCGAGTCAAGATATATAAAATGTGGACTGATCACGAGAACCTTTTGGGCCTTTTTTAAATGAATTTTAGGGTATACTCTTAAATATTTAAAATCGCATATATATAATATTCAACTAAACATGTTAGACATGCTCAAGATGAAAAAAAAAACCTTCAACGATTGAAACATGGATTTATTTACCAAATATCTATGAGGGCGGTCCCAGAACTACCCGACCTAACAAATAAAACAACAAATTTGGGAAAAATTTTCTTTATTGTTTATTGTATGAATTGTCTAGCACATTAAAATAGCCATCTACCGCAGACTCCATCTCTTTATCGTTTGCAAATCTTCTACCACCAAGCCATTTTTTCAAATTTGGAAATAGAAAATAATCCGAAGAAGCTAAATCTGGTGAATAAGTATTGCGTGCTGAAGCAATTCAAGCTGTAACTCATTGATTTTGGTCATCGCAATAGCGAATGTGTGTACTGGTGCATTGTTTTGATGAAACAACACTTTCATTTTCGCCAAATGCGGTCTTTTTTCTTTAATTTCATCACTTTAACGCTGCAAAAAATTAGCATAATACTCGCCATTGATTGTTTTTTCTTTTTGAAGATAATCAATAAATTCTCCCCTTTCATTCCACTGTTTTGACTGCTCCTTTGTCTCAGGTGTTAAGTGATGGACCCATGTCCCATCCATGGTTATGAATCGACGCAAAAACTCGGCTTTATTGCTGTGAAACATCGCCAAATACTCTATAGAAACATCTTCACGACGTTGTTTTTGTTCCATTGTAAGCAAACGCGGCACCCATCTTGCACACAGCTTTTTCATCTCCAAATTTTCGCACAATATACGATGTATAGCACTTTTCGAAATGCCTGTAATTTCATCTAGCTCACGAACCTTCAGCCGGCTATCATCCAATACCATTTTGTGGATTTTCTTAACCGTTTCTGACGTGGCCACCTCAATTGGTCGACCACTACGGTGTACGTCTTGGCAGCTCGTACGACATCGTTTAAACTCTGCCACCCAATATTTTATGGTCGTAAATGAAGGAGCAGACTCCCCCAGAGTAGAATCTAGTTCGGCTTTAATATTCGTTGGACTGAGATCTTTCAAATGAAAGTATGGAATTACATAACGGTGACCAATTTTTTCCATATTTACAAATTCACTGAGATCGTTAACTTTCGATGGCTCAAAAAAAAAATGCTAAACAATGTGGCGCATTGAAACATAAAACATATGATTTATAAGGTTGCCACTTTTCACAAAAGTAATTTTTTTTAACTACTGCCGTCATCTATATATCAGGTCGGGTAGTTCTGGAACCGCCCTCGTACATCTACATTCTACAGTGCGCATGGCGTAACTCATCTATTGCAAAACTATTTCTCCCTAAAAGTTTAAGCTACGTTTCAATTATGGTGATTCTAGATATACATAGGAATAAGGAAATAGCGGTTTGAAAATTATAAAAATTACGAGAAGCTAAATGAAATAGCAGCCTTTATTCGTTTATTTCTTGCTATATTATTTCGCTCTATATTGTTGTCCTATATGGAATATTAAATAAATTATTGAAATTTTTTAAAATTCCAATAATGTATGACAGCTGTATTAAATAATAGGCATGGATTAAGCATTTTTTTTTGGAAATGTTTGCCTGTAATAGTAATCTTCCTATCTATTTTCTACAATTTTTTCTAATTCTGTGACTTTGTACGGGAGCTATTTTAAGTAGTGTGAGTAGCTTGGCTATTTTGCGAAATTATTTCTACATACTGTAGTAATTTACTCTCCTCTTCTTCTAGATAGAAGATTAAGGTGATTTAAAATGTTCTAAAATTCGGTGATATTCTATAGGAGCGTTATGGGCTATTCCACGCA
Source organism: Megamerina dolium (assembly GCA_963854835.1). NCBI lineage: Eukaryota > Metazoa > Arthropoda > Insecta > Diptera > Megamerinidae > Megamerina > Megamerina dolium. The sequence continues at coordinate 64,097,353 of OY978527.1, forward strand.
TTTTTTACTAGATTATTAATCATGTTTATATTAATCAACGTACTAAATATGACTGTCCGATAATAAAACTGTAACAGTTAATGTATGATGTGAAATTTAAACAAACTTCGCTGGCTTTGATAACTGTCATATATTAAATAGTAGACATGAGTCAGTTATTGTTATTTCAAAATTTCGTCAAGTTGTCGTGTAAACCAGCCAGGTGATATAAGATCGATACGATGGAAGTGACGTTAATCATAACTTATTATATGCTTGACCTTGCATGCAGGGTATATACATATATGAATTATTCGTATTTTTAAAATCGACACTATTAAACAACTACTGAAACCAGCAATTTATTTACTTACAAAAGCAATCGTTTATATATTTTAATAAAAATCCAGCAAATCATAGAATTTAAATGAGTACAATATATATGCTTTCTGTGAATAAATAACATCTAATTATACCTTGTTCATAATTGTGGATATTTTTTAACTGAAATATGATATGCATTTATTTACTCACAAAATTATTTTCATAATGCATCATATCGGATGTTTTGCAAATTTGATTGTTTTCTCGCAGTTTTCATTCAATTTCCTGTTACCAATAGATATGCTCATACATACATATGTATATGTACAAGAATTTATTTGTGTATGAGTGCGTTTACTTTACTATAGACTAGTAAATCTACAATTTCCTCACAATGGTCGCATATATTCAATGCTCCAAATGCATATACATACGGGCATAAGCTTCGACAATTGTTTGCTTTTGTTTGTTGTTGTTGTTATTGTTTTTGTCTATTATTTTCATTGATAGTACAATTGAATTTCCATAGATGATGTATGCAAATAATAATTTAAATGTAACAAAATATCAAATTGCAATACCTGAACCAGTACCTACATATTTCCTCGTACATACACATCCATATAACTATGAGCATGTGGATAAAGTGATATATAGAATGCTTGTATATTGTGATGGTACTCTAAATCGCAAAATTTTTGTTTTCATAAGGTCTATCATTTTCTATGAATTCTACAAATTTATGATTCGGTTACTTACTCCATTTCGATTTAAAATTATACTAGAATCTACTTCTAATGCCATTTCTTTGAAACTGAAGTATCTAAAATTCTTTAAAAATTTCTTTAGAAAACTTAATTTTTATAGAATTTACAATTTTATAATAATAATAATAATAATAATAATAACAATTTTATAAATAATTTTATACAAATCAGCGTAAGCTACAAATGTATTCGTACTTTGTCACTATACAAAGTTGCACAAGTTGTATATACAAAGTTGCAGAATTTATTTAAACACCTAGACTTTGAACATTTTCAAAACTGCCAGTTTTTGTGATTTTTTCTAAAACTCAATTTTCTGCATGGCAAAGTTATGAATTTACATTTTCACTTGAACAAGTGTTAATTTGTTGTGTTTTCTTTTATTTGTTTTTTGCATTTAATATGAATTTCAAAGTATTTGAATACCATGACGTTAGTGTTGAAATTCATTAAAAATTTTCACAATTTCTTAAGTTTTCCAGGTAAACAAATGCACACACACTATATATGTATCATACATACACATGTGTATAAATTCACATATGAACATATGAGTCGTTTTTCATTTATTATGATTATGTTCATTGCTGTACTTTTATCTTTACATTAAGCTTCAACATTTATCGTTGTGATTTTACATCATCTTTTATGCGTTGAAATGTGTAGGAGCAAGGCACATGTATGAATGAATGTATGTAGTAATTAAAAACTTTCACTATCATCATTCCGTTTTGCACCACCTACTACTTCACTATTAATTCATTTAATATTTCGCATTTTTTTGTTTTTTTGTTTTAACACACACACACACACACACATTCGTTGTATATAAAATGCTGTTGTTGTTGTTATTGTTGTTGTTATGTTTTTCAAAAATTCCATTTACGAAAACTTTTTGAAAAGACCAATTAAATGTTTGTATCTTTAGAAGTGTTCGCTCATGTACCTACAACTTTCAATCGCAAACAATATGAAGAATGAATGGGCTTAAAAAAGTGAGTGTGGCAAAGAAAGAGAGAGAGAGAGAGAGAGAGAAAGAGTGTATGAATGTTACAGCTTAATTAAAAAGTTTCTTATGTAGAATGTGCTTATATATACAAGGTTTTATGTTCCAATGTTGTATAAACTAAAGCTCAGGTATAAAGAATATTGTATGGCAATGATGGTATGGTACTACAACTGACTTTTGAAGTTGAAGTTAATTGTATAAGGCATTTTTAAGTATTAAAAACAATCTTTCTGTGCGTATTACTATGTTTATTTATTCAGAACAGGAAGCCGATTTTGAAATCAATCATTATGAAAATATTATCTTTTTAATAATTTTATCGCATAGCTATTGAAAGCATTAATAGTTCTTAGTCAATGTTTGACACGAAATTATATCATTGTGTGTTGAATTATTCACCATAGTTACCTGATGGTAACTACAATAACACAGTAGTCACTGTGGTAACACAGTGACTACAATATTTCCAAAAAATGAAAATTAAATAAAGTAGTAATATTATCACATTCATAATATTCAAATTGCTCCCACTTGCATCTTGGAAGCAATAACACAAAGTGAGCTCTTGAGAATGTTTGAATAATTATTGATTTAGTAACTCCCATTTTTAAACATACTCACTTGTTGATAAAAAATTATCATATGTGCAAAGGTTGAATCCTAAATTTTCATTTGTACCTTCAAAGAGTCTACAAACACATATTCGAAAATATATTTTTGTATAAGAGGAAGGGGTGGTTTTTATTTAATTTCCTCCAGTTTTAAATTGGTTAATTTTGTTGGCAAATATAATAAGAATTACTAAATTTCTGCTGTATAGCTTAGCATTTTTATCCACAAACATACATACGGAAGCAAATTCTTATATGAGAGGTAGGTGTGGATTTCGTGGGTGCCGTAGCTCAGTGGTTAGTGTGTTCGCCTTCTGATCTGTAGGTCGTGGTTCAATACCCGGCTGATGCATAACAAATTTTATATCGAAAAGATTTTTCTTTCGAATGGTACCCACCTGTCGGCAAGCAATTGGCAATTCTTCCGACAGTAACAACTTGCCATGAAAAAGCTTCTAAAAAGAACCCTGTGACAAAGCTCAGAAAAAGTGATGTCACAAGTGTTCTGCCGTTCGGAACCGGCTAAAATAAGTAGGTCCATTCTAATACTGTCCAAAATTTAAGACGCACAACAGTAATGGAAGAGAAGCTCGGCCAATGAGCCCTTTGGGGCTTTAAGTGCCACATATTTATTTTTTTATTTTTTAGGTGTGGATTTCATCCGATTATAGTCATTATGAAATATGTCAATTACTTAATAAATTTAAACATATGAACTAAGTTTGAGCTTGTTCACTTCACATTTGCGTGCGTATAATATGAAAATATATATTTGAAAACCTATTTTTGTATAGGAAGTAGGCGTAATTTTAACCAAATTGCATTTATGTTCAAACTGATCAATTACAAACTAAATATAAACTTATATCAAATTTTAACTTGCTAATTTTATGTTGAAACATGTTGTTAGTGTGAAAACATGCATTTGAAAACGTAGTGGGGAGGTAGGCGTGATTTTTATTCGATTATATCCATTTTCGAGTTCACATATTGCCGAAAATAATCCTATTTACTAATTTTAGACAGGCTAAATCTACTCAGATCGTAAATCCCTCTGATCAATACTATGTATAGCATAATACAAACTGAAGATAACATTGACTGTTTAAATGTATGGTCTTATGTTCAATATATGCACATACGTAATTCCAGAATCAGAGTGCAACTTAATAAAATCCGATTTGCGTAGCAAAAACATAAACTAGGAAACGACACATGATCATAGAAATATCGTACAAGGAGAGCCGACCCCAAATAGGAAAAGGCTAGGACAAAGAAGAAGACGTAATTCCAGAAATTCGTAATTACATAATTTAACAATAATTGAAGACAGTTTTTTTTTAGAATAATGATTTCTAAAATATTTGCAAAACTTTATAATTATACACTGTCAATTCTTCTTATATGTTCTTCCAGGATTATTGATCGTTTTGTACCAATACGTGCCTATTTCTGGGATAGAAACATTAAAATATCTTAAAATATTTTTGCTGCTTTCTTTTTTTGTATTTCTCATACACTTTAAACGTCTCTAAGCGTCTATAAATAATATATTCATAGTAAAATAAAACAATAATTGTGATATTGTATGCTTCTTACATATGATTCAATGATTTATAGCATTTTTCTCAATATGGTGACAATAAATGACTGTTTGAATGTGTGGGCTAAACATTAATTTTATTTTGTTAGTGTTTTCATCATACTATATACTTATGTATGTTCATTAATATATTACGACTGTTGCTTTTGCTTAGTACTATTTTGTATAAATGCATGTGTAGCACAAAAAAAGAAAGAAAAAAAAAATCTTACATCAATCATTACAGAAGTCAACCTTGCAAAGTACTTAAGTTTGAGAAGAATATATAAATATATAAAAACATCGCACTACATTATTGTATGTGTAAGCTAGTGTATAGAGCTCACACTTGTAATATTTACTTATATACATGCATACAAGTACACTAGCTTTATGTGCGAATATACACAAATAACCAAAAAACTGTGAATTGAAGTGAAGCAGCTCAAGAACAAAATGACGACGAAACATATGAGTAATTAATTAAATGAAGTGCATATCCATATAAGTATATGTAAAGCATTTATATCTATATTTACTACGAATGAGTTGCATCCACTATGTAACTCATACGACATGTGCTACAACGAATAACATAAAATATTTAAACAGGAAAGAAAAGTCATTAAAATGAAATTTATAGAGTAGCTTATAGTTAAATAATTCATGTACTCGCATATGCATCATTATCAAAGTGAATCAAAATTTACAATTCACTTTAACACTTCAATTGTCATTATCACTCAACCGCAATAAAACTAAAATAAAGGTTGTACGTGATAATTGACAACTTTTTCCCCTCCTATTATATGTACAATATTCTCTCTCTTTCATATTTGAACCACATAGAACCACTGTTCAATGTAAAGTGTATATAAGTATCTATTTATATGCTTTGTATTCTTGAATGAAGGTAAAATAATATGTATTAATATTTGGAAAAAATACATACAAAGTCATATTCATCAATCAGAATGATGTAATTGCATATCATTGCTAAATGTAAAAGTGCTTAAGTCAAAATGCAAATTATGAATTTTGCTTAGTAATCTTGAAACTATTTGATGATTATGCAATTTTTTTTTAATGATCAATAAGTACTTTTAAATGTATAATAGCAATTGTCTTTACAAGAAAATTACAAGAACTATTTGAATAGTCGATGTTTTCATATTACACAATATAGCATGAAAATAAAAAGGGGCTTATTCAGCAAACGGTGTTGGTCTGACTCCGTTAGGTCGCACTTCGTCCTTATTCTAAAAAAAAAAAAAAATAATTAAATTATCCCAAATCTCCTCCAGCTGGTTGAAATATACAAGTAAATGAGTGGAGGAATTTGAAGATGCTGGATCAGTACAAAGTCTCTGTTTTGCAAATATTTCTGTAGTTAGCTAAAGTGCGGCGGACGATCAATTTTTATCGAGTGTTTGAAGCATTTAAGCATATTTTAGAAAATCTTGAAGCCTGCTGTTGTGTTAAAAATTTAGAATCATGCGATTTAAGGCTGTCGGAATTATTTTTGTTGGGCTAAGCGAAAGATCATGTCTATATTGGCAAAAGTATTACTTTTTCACATTAAAATGCCAATACTAGAAAAGTTATGATCGAACTGCCAACCGAAATGTGCTAAAAAGTCATTAAAATTGATATCAAAAGGATCGAATTCTGTTGACAGTGTACCCAAAGCCAATTGAATGATGTTATATTTCATGACAAGAGCCAAGTGACATTTTTATAGCAAAATTTGAGGGAAATATTAATTGCAAGTTCTTGATTTTTTTATACCTTTGCCTTTGAAACGTCAAAATGGACAACCCTAAAGTTTGTAGAGTAAAAAAATCGAGCCTTTGAAACATATCCAGACAATTAAGAAGCATTTTTGGTTTTATGCTAGAGAAAATAATATTATGTGGACCCAAAAAGTGATGAAAATGTTTTCGCTTAACATCATCTTCAATATGGCGGTATGTGTCTTACAAAAGAAATAAGGAACATTCTAATATAAGTACATAGATGTGTGTTTATATTTGAAATACATATAGTTAAGATGACAACGACAAGTGTTTTGTATGTTGACAACTGCACTTGGACTACATTTCATATTTCTTAATATCAGATACATACCTACGCTAAAAGCAGTAGTTGCTTACATACGATAGGTACATTTATGTATATATACATGTATATATACATGAATTTATAGGGATATGTTGTAATATAAGATCACCATATGAATATTTCTCATGTTTAGATGTGCAGACATGCATAACGTGAAGCCTACTTTACCTACATATCATATAAGTACACATACACATACTACTTACGATTTACGACTATGTATGATGTATACTTTTGCGCATATGTTCATACACTGAATTCGTGACATTTCATATTTTGTGTTTTCATATATTTTCTTATGCTTTTATTTTGATGTCTTTTTTTTTTGTGATTTTTTTAAATTTTCTATTTTATAGCCTCATTTTCTTTCTGAACAACATACTACGATGTATATTTGTAATTGTATACATTACGAGTGTAGCAAGCACATTTTTGTGCTGCTTAAGCATTTAGAACAAGTGTTGCTACTGTTGCTGTTGCTGCTGCTGTTGCTACTACTGCAATGTCTGACTTCACATAATGATTATATTCATGCAGCACTATTTTTCTCCTCTCTTCAGCTTTGTTTTTTCTTCTAACAGAGACTAATTAAAAATTTAAGATGTAGAAATAGTTGGTGGAAAAAAAAACAATAAATAAATAAATAGAACACAACTACAGGCTGCACGATGTTTCTTTGTCAAATGGCTTCCGGCGATGTCAAGCAGTAATTAACCGGGATATTGCAATCGTGGCTAAACCAACAAGTTGAACACATAGGCTAAATGTTGTGTTAAAGTTATTTATATATTTATATTGTGTACGTATAAAAGAAAATGATTGAATTTTTTAAAAATAATAGCACATTTAAGTTTTTAGATGTATTTTGAATTTTCGTTAGAATTTTTTTATTGTCTTCTGAAAGATGCAAATAGACAAATCAACACTTCTATTCCATTAAAAAAATACTTTGAGAGACTCTCAGATCTAAGTTTTTTTGGACATTATTGGAGAAGTAAAATTTCGGTGAAATTTCTATGCCATCAATTTGCCTGAACTTTGTTACTTCTCTGGAACAATATTGGAACGGATCTACTTATTTTAGCCAATGTCGAATGGTGGAATTATTTTACAATCATTTTTTTGGGGGGGAATTTGTTTCAGAGGTTTTCCTACAACGTTTAGATGACCATTTTTTGCTCTCGGGTGAATTTATCGGCAAATTTACAACATTTTAAAGCAAATTTTCTTAAATATTGAGTCCTGAAGGCCAAAGTACTAATGACATAATTATGGTTCACTCTTACTTACTTACTTACTTACTTATGTGGCCATAACAATCGAATATCGATTTAGACCGAATATAACATACTTCGCCAGCCATCTCTGTTCTTCGCTAGCTGGCGCCAGTTAGAAATTCCGAGCGCCGTCAGGTTCTCCAGTATTTGGTCTTTCCACCGGATGTTGGGTCTTCCTCTTCTTCGTCGTTCTCCAGCGGATTCCGAATATACCACCGTCTTAGCTGGAGCGTGTTCTTCCATTCGCTCGATATGACCTAGCCAGCGCAGCCGCTGGATTTTGATACGCTTAACTATGATAATATCGGCATACAGTTTATACTGCTGTTAATGCTTAGTGGTTCACTCTACTTTTCTATTCTTTAAAGATTTTTTTCCTTATTCTTCTGCATCCCTTAACAAGTCTGCGGGCGTTTCTTTACCAATTATGGGATTATTTGGCAATTTCAAGTGCTTTTAAGTTCATTTTGTACGTTAACTTTCCTAAGGAATAAGTATAGGATAAGTATATTGAGAAAAACTGCAAAAATTAATGAAAGCCGGTCCCACTGAAGAGTAAAAATAGAGGCTAAGAATGTTAAGGAAATACAAAATTGAAATGTTGTTAAATGCTTATCTCATTTGGTGGATAAGATATAAATTTATCTCATGTGTCTGATTACTCATCGAATTGCTGTCATTTACAACATGTTCGTCTATATATATATATATATATATATATTTTCGGCTACATTTCAATTTTGGTTTTTTGTAATTTTTGCAATTATTTTCAGAAGTGACTGAGCAAATTTTCTTCGTCTATCTTATCATACAGAAAGAACTTTCTCATAAACACTTGTATGTAGTCATAACTTATACTTGAAAATTCTTTATTATTGAGTGAACTTGCAATAAGTAATAAGTTCCAAAAAAGCATATACAAATAAACATAAATACATATATATCTATATACTTACATATATGTACAACTAGTGTAGGTACTGCATGTCATATTATAACAACAATGTATAGCATCAGTCGGTAGTAAGTGCACATTGAGTAGCGACATAGTGTGTACACTTGACATTATTTCATTTTATCTTTTGATACTATCGTACTGAGTATGTACCCACATATATACTGTGTTGTGCATTTTATTGCGATAACACATTATTGTTCAGAATCACAAACATACCTACATATAATATAAGGGTTAATATTTTTCACATGACATTCTACTGTTGCTGATACTATGTACGTACTTACTAGTTGCTATTTCAAATCCAGTCAATGATTGTATAATATTTTTGTTGCTTTTTAGCACTTTTTTTCTTTCTGTTTCTAGCTTTCACAGACCCTCATAGCAAAGCAATTGCACTTTCCTTGACTCTTTTTAGTTTGAATCTTGTTTATATCCTTGTAAAAGTCATATAAAATATTTGAAAAAAAAAAAAACAAACCAAAACAGAATACCATCATCTACCACCACGTGATAAAATGCTTTTATCGTTATCTCTCAACGATAATATGTATGGCACATATAGCAGCGATTTATATACACACATACATACATACGTTCCAAGTCAAAATAATACGAAAATGTGAAAATGTGAATTACAAACATGTAACTACATACATATTTTTTATAAATTCATGCAAAGCTTGTTAAGAAGAAGATGAAGAATATCAAGGAAAAACAAAAGACAATGGCATCATCAAGTGAAAAAATATAAGAAAACATGATGGTACTACAATGACGACCCTGCAAAAATATGTACTACTCGTACATAAGTGTGTAAAAGTCACTGTCAAAATAAATCATCAATCAATGTCACTCACTCACTGGCTTCCACTCATGGCCAATGAGATGTTACGCTTGTGTGTTGAGTTGGAAAATGTCTGCAAAATTACAATAACTACAAACATAACCAAAAAAAAAAAACAAAAAATTCAAATGAAAATTGTTGAAATATTATTTGTCGCGTGCGCGTTTGGCATTCGCTGTCGTATTTGGTTTTGCTTTTATATTGTTGTTGCTTTCTTTTTTCGTTACATTTCCAAATTGCTCAAATTTTTGTTGCGTTGCTATTGTTCAATTTGCGTTTTTTTTTTTGCGGATTTTGATTCTGTCACCTTATATAAAATCTTTTGAAATCATATTTGCCATGTCAAGTTCATCGGAATCATTCATTCATTGATTCATTCGTTCATTCATTCATTCATAACAACAATAATGATGATAAGAAAATCAGAAAATAATCGAAAAAGAAAAAAAAAAACATCTTGTAGGTACCTACATATAATTACATTCAAGTTGATAAATGAAGTTTAAAATTAAAAAAGAGGCTCTTCCAAATAGAAAAACAAATCCGATATCATGATGACAAATCTTGAACTAATAGTCACGCTTTATTAGATATAATTAATTTAAAGAAAGACGCATTGAAATCAATTCAATAGAAATCGCTTATATTGAAGGAATTTTATAAAAAAATTTTTCTATTCAGTCTATTAGTATGATTTCAGAGTGAGTGAGGTTGTTTTTAAGTTCATGCAACCTGTGTTTTGTCAAGACCATGTAACTATGATGTCGTAATAATATGTAGCAAGAGGAAATGTCGAAAAACACAGTTGGGTTCCAATTAAAAGAAAGCAAAAAAAAAAAAAAAAAAAAAGAACAACGGAATGGATATATTTTACCACTCAAATATATGGATTCATAAAGACAGTATAATTACAAATTTTACTACCGTAACATTAAAAGAAGTAGTTATTACATTAAAGTCATAGCGATTTCTGTTCGTTGCATAATCATTCTTCATAAGTGCGTCATACTCTTTATGACGTTATTATTATCATTAGGCTAAGATGGACCCAATAGTAAATGCAGTCCGACAAGCACTTTGACCAATTTTTGATCAATTTTGTAGGGGAGTCCCTCTTAATGATAAAGATAGAGAGTAAGTATATTTTGAAAAAATTTTGGGCGTTAAATTGAATAGCTTATTCTCCCTATTGCCACCGAGAGAGAGAGCAGAAGAAGCTAATTTTATCACACTGTCAGTTTTGTAGGAGAGTCTATATAACGGATGATGATAAAATGTAAGTATGTTCCGCAAAAATGTTTAATAGACAAAATTAATTGGTGTTGGTCATACATTTTACACCCCGAGGGGCGGCTCCTGGGCAGTTGTGCGATTATTTTTCAATTTTCATTTGAACTCAAATTGGCATCTTTTATTCACACCACAGATATACCATTTTTTTTTAGCTCACGTATTTTTGTGTTTAGTATGAGAACTCTTACATTCTTAGTAGCAGATTTTTAGAACAGTTCGCATAGGTCGACCCCCTATACAGCAACTCTTGTTGAAACAACCGATAACTTCTGTGCAGTTGTGGAATTTTTTGTTATTTTTCCACCAATTTTTTCAATTTTAACCTCAAGTCTGCAACGTGTACACATTCCAGAATCCTGCCAATTTTTGGTCGACCATTTTTTCTCGGTGATGTAAGGTAATCCTTTTTTTTTTTCTTGTACTATGTAGTTTTCACTGAGGTCTTAATAACAATTTTTGTCACAAAATCAATACCCACTATTTTTATGTTAGATATTTCTTCCTCTAGAGTTGACTTCTGGGCTTCTTTCTATAATCGAAAACAGATCGCATTCGGATCTTTTTGCAGGAATTGTTAGTGCTAGCGTATTAATAAAAAATTAAATAAAGACATGGCGATATTGACTCCAAGGAACGATGGCAGAGCTCATCTTCTGAAGCTGAAGGTGTTAAAAGTTAAAGATGGCATCTTCCTATATTAAACCTTTTTGAATAGCTGCATTCTTTTTTATTAAAATTTTTTTGATTAATTTTGTCGCAGATTTTCCATGACAAATTTCTCTTATTGAAGAATTGCCTACTATTTGGGTATAGTTTAAGAGAAAAAAAAGGTGGATCCGAAAATCGACCACACCTTTATTATACATCTTTAACATACAACAACATCATACAACTTTAAAATCATAGCATGTAGAAGTATGTAAATTCAAAATATTCATAAACCCTTAATATGATCATCATCATCATCATCGTTATCATTAAATCAAATTCAAGTCTTTGTTTATGAAAATATGGCAACACACAAAATTTATCGAGCTATATAAATACCTTCATATCTGTATGTATGTTATATATATATATATATGAGTATAAACAATTTATAAATGCTTATGTTACGCTACGCTACAATATCTTAGATTCACACTGTACTCGTAGATATACACACACGAATCATTTAACACTCAGTCATAAGGGTAGTGTGTGCTTGTGTATACCTGTAACTTTTTTGTATACATATTTATTCCAATGGGATTTGAGCAATCAAGCGATAAACATAGGCAATTTTATATTTTTGATTACAGTTTAAGTGCAGTTGAGACACACGAATATGCAGACGGACATAAAGACCATGAATTTTACACGCAAACACCATGAAATCATGAAAAATTGAAATAAAATAATATATATATACGTAGGTACATCCATATATGTAAAAATACTTGTGTGAAAAATCACATAAATATTTCTAACAATATTGGACGTATATATTTAACAATATACCTACATAAAAGTAAGCATATATATAGGTATAATTATATAGAAATCAATGAAATTGTATTTATTCACGCGCGTGTCAGTACTTATTTGTAGAATTCTCACTAAGGTTGGGTACAATTTACAGCTGTTTTAATTTGAAAAAAATAATAAAAAAAAAGTTCCTTTTTTACGCTTTTTTGTTTTTGCTTCATTTCATAAAACTTGAAAAAAAATCGATACAAATTACAACTTGTATATGAGTAGGTAGATTAAAAAGCACACACATACTAAAAGTGAAAAGTTTAATTTTTTAATATTATATTTACTTTTATTTTCAGTTGACCTTGATTTACTGTGTTGTTGACATTATTGTTGTTTCGGCAGTTATCTTTTTAATGAACATAATCAACAACTGATGACGTTGTCATATAAACTATCAATTAAATCATTTCATTTGGATGTCTATGTATACGAATATATTGTACTCATAATCGACACTAGCAAGTTGTGATTGCTGTTTTTCTTTTTAGAGATCTACAAACATATGGGAAAAAATTATAAAACCAATGATCATACAATTGCGCCTTATTATACCAAAACATTTTGGCTTTTTAGTTTTAATTATAATGAAATAAGCCTTATAAAATACTTTGATTTCAATAATTATGTTTTCATAAATATCTTATTAAATGATTATAATCAAATGATTATTGTAAGAACTCATTTTATGTACATAAGGTACATAAGGTACGTAAGCAGAGAACTAATTATGTGAAAATGGGGGGAATTGGAACATATCATGTATAAACCGTTAACTGATTTACACTCATAATATGTTTAGTCACGAAATTGCTAAGCTGTGGAGATTATGTGAAGTAGCTTCACACAATACTTGCCGAACCGTAGCTGAGCTAAAGATTAAATACGCTAAAAGAAGACAAAAAACCAAATAAATATTTGGCACTTATAAGCCCTGAAGGGCTCTTCGGCCGAGCTTTTCTTCCATTACCGTTTTGTGTGTTAAATTTTCGACAGTATTTGAGGGGAGTTACTTATTTTAGACGGTTTCGAACGACATAACTTTCCTGCTTTAAGCCAAATATAAGCTTTTAATTTGTGTTTCTTTTTATTGAAATTGAAATAGTATTTTTTTTTTACTAATTTTACTCATTTTATTAATTACAAAGTGAACTCGTGTACATCTTTCTTCAATAAAACTCAATATTGTCGAATTTGGTTAAAAGAAATGTATAATTTTACAAGCTATGAAACTAAATAGAAGAAATTAATGATTTCTTTCATTTTACTATGTGGGTGCCGTAGCTCAGTGGTTAGTGTGTTCGCCTTCTGATCTGTAGGTCGTGGTTCAATACCCGGCTGATGCATAACAAATTTAATATCGAAAAGATTTTTCTTGCGAACGGTACCCACCTGTCGGCAAGCAATTGGCAATTCTTCCGACAGTAACAACTTGCCATGAAAAAGCTTCTAAAAAGAACTCTGTGACAAAGCTCAGAAAAAGTGATGTCACAAGTGTTCTGTCGTTCGGAACCGGCTAAAATAAGTAGGTCCATTCTAATACTGTCCAAAATTTAAGACGCACAACAGTAATGGAAGAGAAACTCGGCCAATGAGCCCTTTGGGGCTTTAAGTGCCACATATTTAATTTTTTTTTTTCATTTTACTATTTTTTTCAATTAAAGTTTTAACAGAGGTTTCGTCGAATCGACAAACATTACCTTTAATGTATGTAAAATAACGTTACACCCTTTAAGGTTTAAAAAATGCCTTTATAGCGAAATGTCATATATCAAGTTGGGGCTGTATTATGTATTATAAAGTTATATACACGCCTACATGCAAATTTGGATATGTGCTCGTATATAAAGGTTGCTCATGTTACTCAAACAGCATCAGAATAAATTGGAGTCATAAAAAGGGCTAAATAAAAGTCGTAAGGTCGAAACAAAAAGAATCACATTTGTAAATATGTACACACACACACACCACATTAAAATGATCCTTGTGTTTTCGATTATGAAAATCTTTAAGCAAGAACCACTTTAGAGTACATATAATGCCATTAAAAAAAAGCAATTCATGTTACTTGCATGAAAAATACGAGTATAATCAAAATGAAGCAGTTATTTTTATTTTATTTGAGAATTTCTCAAGACAAACATAAAAAGAATAAAAGACAATATAAGAATAACAAATATGATTAAATGATACATAAAATAATTTTTTTTTTTTGTTTGAGCATATATGACTCTATATTTTTTGAGCTCATATGTTTGTGTGAGCTTTTTGGTAAACATAATAAAAATCGATAAAGAAAATTTTTTTTATTCGTCTATACAATTATGTGTGTATGTATGTTTGCAAAAATATTACACAATAAAATTCAAAAACGGTTCTTAATATGAATTAATTGTATGGCTGTGGCTTTCATACAAATTTAGTCTGTTTCAACTTTGGCCCATATTTTCACAGCAGCCTAAAGCATCGCATTATGTAACCTTATACAATATATGTATATATATATGCATTTGTGTGTGTGTGTGTGTTTATGTATGTGTGACATATTTAAATGCCAGTTTTTACTTTTAAATAATGTATTTATATACGAGTACCTATGTATACTTACATATGGATATGCATGAGCGTGCGAATATTACATTTGAATTTTGTGGATTTGTTAAATAGGCGCATATTAATGTCATTTCACGTGTTTTGATATTTTAATGTGGTGTGGTTTGTTTGTTTACAATGTATTTATTACCGACACCGACAATACAATAAGCTCACTTATTTATTTCGTTTCTTTTTGTTTTTTTTTTTTTTTATGTGCTCCTTACGATTTTTTTGTTCTTTCAATATTGTTTATTTTGTTTTATCGTCAAGTAATTGGCAACCAGTAAAAAATAAAACAAAAAAAAAAAGCAAAATAACATAATACCATTGTTTCCGCCTATATAATTCATTTTAATAGCACTCATTTGCGCGTAATAAAAATTATATAGATCTACATTTACATTCAAGTGCAGTAATTTTTCATTTAAGCTTATATCATCTACATACCTACATACTCCATACCTACATATATTGTATAAATAAATAATCTGCAATAGTGGTAATGATAATAATAACAAACAAAAAGTAATAATGTATTGCTATCCTCTATGCATCTATACTACTTACAATGAATCCAATGAATTTGGTAATACCATCGCCTTTGTCATTCCCACTGGCTATCTCTCGCTCTCTCTCTCTCTCTCTCTCTCGCTCTCTCTCTCTCTCTCGCTCTCTCTCTCTTCCTTACTTATTGTATACTTACACATTTCATTTATTGTTTTAACACTCTGCATTCAATGGCGATGGTATATTTAGTTTGATCTAATGTTGGTTAACATTTTTCGTAATTATCGAAGATAGAAAAATGTCAATATAAATAATCTTTGTAATCTAATCTAATCTAATTCACTTGATTGAATAGACACCTTCTGTGCACTAATTCGATTTATACATACATAATTAGTTGGAACCTATTGGCTCCGAAGAACGCTTTGGCAGAGTTTCTCTTTCGTGATTGTTACGAGATCTACTTCCATTAGCCGGTACCGAACGGCAGAGCTCTCTTGACATCACTGAGCTTTGTCACATATTCCCTTCAGAATTTTTTGCGTGGCAAATTCTTACTGCCGGAAGCATTTCCAATTTCTTGCCGAACCCATGGGCACCTTTCAAAATAATAAAAAATAAATAGCGAATGCTAAAATGCATAACTCTTCCATATTTTCTAATTACAGACATCACTGCCAAAATTTCATTTGAAATAAAACAAAAATTATTACTGTCTTGATCCTCTTGTCCCTTACAAATTGTAAAATGTGGTACGGAAAGTCATTAATAAAAAAAAAAATTTTTTAAATAATCAAATGTCTGGCTCTTTGAACAGACAAATTGTTTTCTGGCTTTAGAGACTTGAAATAATCGTAGTTTAGCTGTTCTTCTAGTATTGTAGTATTGCTCATTTGATGAACAGTACTTCAAGGAACCTAGTTATATCGCACGTTTCCAAATACAATTTTCTTCGTGACAAATATTTTACTCTACAGTCGCAATCGAATTGTCAATGGTTTGGTGGCAGATGAGTCGCTCTTGTAATATCACATTTTTATCAAAAACAAATATAGTGGAGAAATCAGAACGGGAAATCGAACTATTGTCTTTATGACTTATAGCCTAGACAGACGGCAGCCTAATTCCGGATTACCGGCGCACTTCATCCGAATAAAATATTAACCTGACAGACGGCAGTATTGCGGATTAACTAAACGGCTGATTGCTGTTTTATTAGGTCTGCTCACTTACATTACTATCACTATCAATTTCTGTCATCTGTCACTCTCGATATGAGAAAATATACAAGAAGTACGTGATCTGAAAACTATCAAAAACTTGTAAATTAACATTCAGAGTAAGCAATTGACAGCTGGATTTATTTGTCCATCAACGTTTTTCCTATCGAAAATTGTTAACAATTGTTGAAAGTGTTTTATGTGAGCGAACATACCTATTATTTTTTAAGTTGCATCGAGAAAACATTCACAATAGAAAACAGCTCTTAATTTTTAGCAGTGTTGCCATCGCAAATTGCCCTAATCCTCTTTTATTTTGAGAATTAACGCTAGTTCTAATGCGGATTAGCTGCAGTTAATGCCCGAGTTAATTCGAGTTGAACTCATTGATCCGGATTAACGCTTCCGTCTGTCTAGGCTATAAGAATACTGTATTTGTATTTGATATTACTCCCATATACAGACACTACATTGATGTCCTCAATGATATTGCGACTTTATTACACATTCAAAATATTCGAGACTCGTCAATAAATTTATATACACCTTTCCCCATACAATGTCATTATTTTGACTTTTCCATTAGTACCTCTTTGATTGTAAGTTATAATTAAGTCGAAGTAGACCGATGCCAATGCTCTTTTCTCTTGTTATTTGTCATTTTGAGATGCTATTTATTTCTTTGTTCTTCAGGTTTTTCATTTGTTTGTGTTTATTTTATTGTTTTTTTTTTCTTCTTTGTGTGTGAATTTATCAACAAACCATTTAAGCTGGCACTGAGTTTTTTTTTTTTTTTGTTTTTCCCAAGTATCTACCAGTATGCTCATATTACTTGAATACACTAAGTATTTTTCATCACACTCCTCCTAAAGAATTTATTTTGATCTTTTTCTTTATGTAGATATCGTACTTATTTATTTCTTTGAATGTAGGTACGTAATGTATTGTTTTTACTTTCGGTTAACCGTTTGTCATGTCGTTATTAACTTAATTCGTAGTTACACTTTTTGTGACATTCCATTAAAAATTTTACTTCTGTTTTTCGCCCCATCTTTTTTTCTTATTTTGCTTTGTTTTGTTGTTTTACAAAGGAATATCTGCTATCATTTGCATATTATTATACCCTGCATAATGCAATAGGCATGGTATATTCATTTCGGTCAGATGTTTGTGTCCACTTGAAGGAAACTCCGGTGATATAGACATAGATATATATTCGTGATCAGCGTCGATTAAATTTTCGATTTAACGATGTCCGTCCGTCCGTCCGTCCGTCCGTCTGTCTGTCACCTGGCTGGTTCGCACGATAACTTGAGTAAATATTGAGCTCTTTCGACGAAATTTGGCACAAGTAACCTATAATCCAAGGGTACGGAGGGGATTGATATTGGGCATGATCGGTCAATAGCCACGCCCACACCAAGCATTCAAAGCGACTAACCTCGGAATTTTCAAAATCTTTAACTTGTTATAACTCATATAATATACCACTTGGGACAACAATATTTTGCACATAGAGTTATATTATACTACTATATAACCTCGCCAAAAGTGGGTGAGCCACGCCTACTTTCTAGCGTAGCTCCCATACAAAGTGTCTGTACTTCTTTTAAATTGAAACTGCTGTAACTTCTACAATCTTCTGTGTAGAATAGTCGGTAATAATCTTGCAGAAAATCAGTGTGCCACGGCCACTCCTTCATGGGTCTCCCATACAAAGTCGAAGAAATTAAACTAAAACTTTTAAGCTCCATAACTTACAAACCATTTAGCATAGGACAACAAGATTTAAGGTATGGATTAGTATTGTACGAACAACTAGGCTTACATGAAATGGACGCGCCACGCCCACTGTTTATCGTAGCCCCTGTACAAAATGAGTGAAATTCTTTTAAATTGAAATAGCTGTAACTTCTGCATACTTCTGTCTAGAACAATTATAATTAATACTTCAGCTAATATGGTTGTCGAAAATAATCTGACAAAAAATCAACATGCCACAACCACTTCTTAATGGGACTTCCATACAAAATTTGGATAATTAAAAAAAATTTAAACCGCTATAACTTACGAACTATTCAGCGTAGGACAACCAAATTTAAGGAGTGAATTTATATTGAAAAATCTCCTTACAGTCGGCTGGGGCCGACCAAACTATACCCTGCATATGTAGATTTATATATAAAAAGTTTACTCGAATATCCAACTTTTCTTTTATTTCCACTTTTCGAGAAACAATTTTTGCATATACTACTAATTTACACCCGAAATATGGTTGACTTTGACGAAGTAAAAGGATTTTAAGATAATTCCGAGGCTTAGTATGGGAGCTATATAAAAAGTGGGCGTGGCTTACCACTTTCTAGTAAATCCAATTAATTTTTCAATGTTAATCCACACCTTAAATTTGGTGTCCTACGTTGAATAGTTTCTAAGTTATGGTGGTTAACATTTTTGTTTAATTTCCTCAACTTTGTATGGGAGCCCCAATAAGAAGTGGGCGTGGTACGCTGATTTTTCGCCAGATTATTTCCGACTACGATATTAATTTAAGTGTCAATTATGGTTATTGTAGACATAAGATTGCCTAAGTTACAGCTGTTTCAATTTAAAATTTGTATGGGGGCTACGATAAACACTGGGCGTGGTGCGTCCATTTTCTGTGAGCCTAGTTGCTCGTACAATACTAATCCATACCCTAAGTCTCGTTGTCCTAGGCTAAATGGTTTGTAAGCTGTGGAGCTTAAAATTTTAGTTTAATTCACTCGACTTTGTATGGGAGACCCATGAAGGAGTGGGCGTGGCACACTGATTTTTCGCCAGATTATTTCCGACTACGATATTACTTTAAGTGTCAATTATGGTTATTCGAGACATAAGATTGCCTAAGTTACAGCTGTTTCAATTTAAAATTTGTATGGAGGCTACGATAAACACTGGGCGTGGTGCGTCCATTTTCTGTGAGCCTAGTTGCTCGTACAATACTAATCCATACCCTAAGTCTCGTTGTCCTAGGCTAAATGGTTTGTAAGCTATGGAGCTTAAAATTTTAGTTTAATTCACTCGACTTTGTATGGGAGAACCATGAAGGAGTGGGCGTGGCACACTGATTTTCTGCCGGATTTTTGCCGACTACGATATTAATTTAAGTGTCAATTGTGGTTATTCTAGACAGAAGATTGCCGAAGTTACAGCTGTTTCAATTTAAAATTTGTATGGGGGCTACGATAAACACTGGGCGTGGTGCGCCCATTTTCTGTGAGCCTAGTTGATCGTACAATACTAATCCACACCTTAAA
The DNA here is from genome assembly GCA_963854835.1 of Megamerina dolium. Classification (NCBI taxonomy): domain Eukaryota; kingdom Metazoa; phylum Arthropoda; class Insecta; order Diptera; family Megamerinidae; genus Megamerina; species Megamerina dolium. The sequence goes on from OY978527.1 coordinate 64,117,257, forward strand.
TCTTGTTATTCTACGCTGAATAGTTTGCAAGTTATAACCGGTAACATTTTTTTTAATTTCCGCAACTTTGTATGGGAGACCCAAAAAGGAGTGGGCGTGGCACATTGATTTTCTGCCATATCATTTCCGACTACCGTGTTAATCTAAGTGTCAATTATGGTTATTCTAGACAGAAGATTGTAGAAGTTACAGCTGTTTCAATTTAAAAGAAGTACAGACACTTTGTATGGGAGCTACGCTAGAAAGTAGGCGTGGCTCATCCACTTTTAGTGAGGTTATATAGTAGTATAATGTAACTCTATGTGCAAAATATTGTTGTCCCAAGTGGTATATTGAGTGAGTTATATCAAGTTAAAGATTTTGAAAATTTCGAGGTTAGTCTCTTTGAATGCTTGGTGTGGGCGTGGTTATTGACCGATCATGCCCAATATCAATCCCCTCCGTACCCTTGGATCATAGATTACTTATGCCAAATTTCATCGAAATAGCTCAATATTTACTCAAGTTATCGTGCGAACCAGCCAGGTGACAGACAGACGGACGGACGGACGGACGGACGGACGGACATCGTTAAATCGAAAATTTAATCGACGCTGATCACGAATATATATCCATGTCTATATCTCCGGAGATTCCTTCAAGTGGACACAAACATCTGACCGAAATGAATATACCATGCATATTGCATTATGCAGGGTATAAAAATTAATTAGATATACAAGAAAGAGGTAAGCCACGCCCACTTTTTATATAGCTTCCGTACAAAATCTCGGATTTATCTTAAACATTAAAACACCCATAACTTACTAAATAATACGCCTAGGTCAACCCATTGCAACCTAGGTAGTTTAGTATTATAGGCAGAAATTATTCCTCAAAAATTGGTGAGGTAGCCTGGTTCTTAATGGAGCTCCTATACAAAGTAGTGGAAGAGAAGGATGGATATACGAGCAAACTTTTTATATATACCTCTACATATCCAAGGTATAATTTGGTCGGTCCCAGCCGACTGTAAGGCCATTTTTTTTGGTTTTATTTTGTTTTTTTATTTGATTTTGGTTTTTATTTTATATTGAATCACTTCGTTGCTTCTATTCAATTGTTCATTGCATACGAAATTTCAAACTGATACTGTAAGTATATTAAGTTTAGAATATGCACAAATGGATATGGGATATTAGGCGTTTCCTTAGTTTTCGAGAGAATGAATAGTGCGATTTAATTATGAAAATAAAAAAAACCCGTTCGTTGTTGCATCAAATGATCGCTGCTAAAATTCAATGTAAAATTGTTGAATTCAAAATGTTCAAAATCGAAACCAAGATAATAATGGTGCGCCTTGTTTCTTGGGGACTCAAATTCTAAATTTATGAAATATTAGAGTTTTCATTGAATAATTTAATAATTTCGTTTAACAATTTATAGATGCGTATATATCCCAAAAGTGTTCTAATTATTTACTAGGATATGGGGATCTACAATAAATATAATATATTTCAAATTTATTTGCCATATTTAGCACTTCTATAAAATATATTTTGAATAAATAGCCTTTTCGCCTAATAAATATTATTTTTAATAATAAAAAAAATCACATGGCTCTTCAACTTTAAGATTTTAAAGTTTTGTATGAAATTTTGACAATAAAAATGTATTTGAGGCATTAAAAAAATAGGTATAATGCACCACCATTAGTAAACACTTGAGGACTAGTCTAATGTATATATACATATATATTGATTCATCGGTTTAAACATTTCACTCACTCACTGAGTTATTTACTTTTATATGTTACATATATTCAGCCATATGCAAATTTGTTATTTACTCGTTGTTGTTGTTATTGTTGTTGTTGTTATTGAGATTAAGAATATACGAGAGTATTTTCATATTAAGTAACATTTGCGGTTTTTCCTACAGCATGAATAAATGAATGTGTGTGTGTGTGTATGTGTGAGTAAGTGAGTTGAATGAATGGATTAAATGAAAATTTTAATATGAATTTGATGTACGACCTAAAGGAGTAAATATGTTTTTTTTCTTGTATTTATATTTTATAAAGTAGAATAATCCATAAGCGATATAGTTTAAATATAGAAATTTTCATCTATATGCAAAATATCTGTTATATAGTTCATATGTATTCAATGTTCATTAATTCCATAAGTTTAAAAGGGTTTTCGCAAAAATAATATATATGAGTAAGTATGTGTATTGCTATAAAGAAATTATTCTTCTAGAAATTGGTAATGACATTGAAAACGGTTCACAATATATATGTATGTATATATATGAATATATATATATATATATATATATATATATATATATATGTATATATATATATATATGTGTATATATATATATGTGTATATATATAAATATATATATATATATATATATATATATATATATATATATATATATATATATATATATATATATATACAAAATTATATATTTTATAGAGTATGAACAATTAAAGAACGTATATGTTTACAAATATTTCAATTTAATTGTAATGTCAGGAAAATATGTATGCACATTATTTCGGCAAATATAAAAATACAATATAATAAATTAAAGTTGAAGCATTTTTAATTGAGCGCAATTTCTGCAAGCGAACAAAACAGCGACAAAGGGAAAAAGAGATAAAATAATGAAGTTGGGTTGAGCCGGACATACTTAGGCCAAAAGTGATGGAATGGATGTGATGGAAAATAATGAAACACATATTAAAATAATTAAAAATCAATTAATTTAAATAAATACATATTGAACCATGCAGAGTTTTAACTGGAACACAATCAATCATTTGTGTCGCCATCATCGTTACCGTCATTAAATATAACATCGAGCAATTAAATTCAATATCATATAGTATATGCACATTTTTAATGGAATATAATCATTTACATAACCCTGTATTGTCCAGCAGATGAGATAGACATTTCAGTACATATTTGGGGTCGCAGAATTCTAATTCACTTTAATCGATTCGATCCTGAGGGAAATTACTAAAGTTGAAATATTAATTAAAAACGCAGTTAGAGAAGTAAAATATATGACTGACCCACATAAATTTTATGTTCTTAATATTTTTTTGAAAATACTTAGAGAGACTTCTGTTTAAAATGAAGTTGAAAATTGACAAATATCACTTTAGTGGTGCATGAACCATCTCTAGCACGTTGAAATCTATAACCGACGCCTAGTAATTCTTCTGCCTGAACGTTTCTTTTAAGCATAATTATCTCTATACATTAGAAGGACTCCCATACAAAATTGATTATTTTATAAATTTCATACACCCACTGCTCTCAGACTGCCGTTAAATTGATAATATATATGAGCGACCCCCATCAAAACTAACTAGTCAACACTCCTTCTGAACAGTATCTCTTCCTATCTTTACTCTTTAGCTAGGTTTCGCTAGAAAATGAATTTAAAAATATCTGAAAATCGACAAACAACATGTTAATGGTGGACAAATCGCCCTTAGGGCCCTTAAATGTACTAATTCTATTGCTCTATCCTTACCCTCTTGCTTTGTCTCAGAGGAGGTTCCTTACATAAATTATATTCTTTTAGTTTTATAAAAGCATAAATTTTAAAGGAGTGCCTATTTTTTGTTATTTCTTAAATAAACACTATTAAAAAAAAATATTTTTACAAGATCAATTTCAACGCCTTCATGCTGCTATTCTTCGAAAAACTCATTTCAGAGGCCTTCAAAAGTCTTGTCTTACCAAAAAAAAGAAGCAAATAAAAAGAAAGAGAAAATATTTTATGTTATTATCACTTATACTGATGCGTTCAATCCTTCACACCGCTTTATTATCACTGCCACTGATTTGGATGCATTATGATTATGAGCGAGAAGGTAAACCAACAACATTTTATGGTTATAATAAAATGTGAAATTTTATTAATAAAAATATGAGTGTACAGTAGAATGATGATGTGTGTATATAAAATGTCCATAAAAATTATAAAATTTGTTAATATTGACGGCTTGGTTAATAAAATTGGAAAAAAAGAAAACCAAAATTAAATTAATAAATTCGAAGAAAATCATCAAATTTTTTTTTTTATTACTTTAAAAAGTTTATACTTTTTAAAGAAAAAATAACCATTATGGTAAAAAAAAAACTCTAACCTAAACGCTTCATGTGCAATCTTCAATTTATTTTTACTTATCTTCCACCTAACTCTATTACGTTGCGCACGAACGGATAAAAATGAAATAAAACAAAACAACACAACAAAGCAAAGGAAAACACTATACTCGTACATTAACAACCGCTTTAACGCCTCACAATGAATTTTCTTGTTTTTTTTTTTTTTGTTTTTTTGTTTCTAAAATAAGTTTTCACTTTTATGCCGCACGTACGCACATACTGAGACATATATTCACAAACCTAGATTTACCTTTATTACAAACAGGTATACGATACGATGGTAGGGGTGAGATTGAAACCATGAAAAAATTGTGGCATACATACATATGTGTGTATAAGTATCTGGAGTGTGCAAAGTTGTTGTTGAAAACTTTTTCAAATTGGTAATGGCATGAAAAATGGTATATATGTACCACATATTCATAGTAGTGCATAGTTATAGGTTTGAGTGATGCATAACGTATGTTTTATGTTATATTTGCTATTTAAAGGGGTTAAATCCTTAAAGAAATACGATATTTGCAAAAAAAAAAAGAAAAAACAAACAATAAAAACCAAATAGTAGTACGTTATAGTACATGACATAGTAACCTACAAAAATGACTATTTAAAACTAGGCGTTCAATTTGAACATTAGAGGCGTACACTGAAATGTATCAAACAATATACATACAACGCCCTGCATATGAACGTAATGTGTAGGCATGTTTTGTAATTAGCACATTTCATTTCGAATTGTAACAAACAAATAGTTACATACATGTTGTGTGAATGTAGAGATTATAAGCGAAACTAAACGCCTTCTTCACTTCATGAAACTACTCACGAATTCATTTTGTCTTTGCAGTGAACACTACATGTTCATAAGAATTAAATTCCATGTCACTTTAAGTTACTTTGTGGTTTCAAATTTAATTTAAACTAAGCATCAAGTTTTTAGTGACAGTTTCAATTAAGTTCGTCTCTCAAAAAGATGACGAAAACAAATACTCTGAACAATAAGGCGAGTCAAATTTTTAAACGGCTTGGCTCAACAAAAAAACATAAAATTTGGCATCATTTTAAGCTTTTCTTTCCAAGAAATCATAAACAAGTGGAGTTATTTGTCGATTAACAGACAAATTTCTTCTGTGCTTCGTGCCTTTAGAGCAATGAAATGTATGACCGATCTCCACACTAATTTTTCTTCCTTAACATTTCATCCAAAAATATACTTACCCCAAGGAATTGCCGCTAAGGCAATGATGTGCAATTGATGTGCCAGCCATTAATTTTGCCTCATCAAAATTTTCTCCAAACACACTTACGCCTTAAGGAAACTCCCGTACAAAATTGATGCGTGTTTGCAAATCAGGAATGTTTTCCTTTTTTGGAAAGCATACTCCAAATGATCAAATGATCTTTTTCTTTCGAATGGTACCCACCTGTCGGCAAGCAATTGGCAATTCTTCCGACAGTAACAACTTGCCATGAAAAAGCTTCTAAAAAAGAACTCTGTGACAAAGCTCAGAAAAAGTGATGTCACAAGTGTTCTGCCGTTCGGAACCGGCTAAAATAAGTAGGTCCATTCTAATACTGTCCAAAATTTAAGACGCACAACAGTAATAGAAGAGAAGCTCGGCCAATGAGCCCTTTGGGGCTTTAAGTGCCACATATTTATTTTTTTTATTTTTATTTTATACTCCAAATGATCAAAATTTTATGTTTTTCGCTGAGTCAGTTAGTCAAAATTTTGTTCCATACAATTAAGCCACCTTTCTGAATAAGGAATCAAACCACAGTCGCCATATGCCGATATACAGGCAAAAGTTCTAAAGCACTATTTATTAGAATACTTCTTCAATACTAGACAATCACCTTGATAGAACTCACTCATCATCATCATCATCATCATTTCTTGTATCTCTAACTGGAGCATAGGGCCTCTGTAAAGCATTTCCACCTGGTCCTGATTTTTGCTAGCATCTATATTTTGTTCCACGATTTTCCACATTCGTCGATTTCTTTTTGTAATATTCTTCTCCACGTAGTCTTAGGGCGGCCCCTTTTGCGGCTGCCTTGACTTATAGGCAAACCTCCGTTATGTCTTTTCGCAGTGTGTGGCCTGACCACCGCTATTTTCGCAGTTTAATAGAGTTGGCCACCACACCTTAACAGCACCTCGGAGGCATCTGTTAACAAAGCTTTGAATTTTCCCAGAAACTTGGTTACAAGCCATGTTTCGCATCCGTACAGCAGTACCGAGATGATATTAGATTTAAATAGTCTAACTATTGTCTGGAATGATATTTGCGTCGAACTCCATATATACTCCGTAGCTGTGAGAATGCGCCGGTTGCTTTGTTTATTGTTTCGCTGCACTATTTTTCGCTGCCTAGGTAGGTAAAATCGTCGACTTGTTGAATTTCTTTACCATGCAGCGTGAAATTGCCATTGGTGTTGGTGTTCATGTTCATTGATTTCGTTTTGTCGATATTGATATTTAGGTTGAACTTCCCGATTCATCGCACACATCGTTAAGTTTGGTTTACATGTCCAAGTGTTTTAAGGAGATTAATCAGATGTCGTCCGCATATGCGAGATCTTCAATGTGTTCGGTGAAGTTCCAGTATATGCCTCTTCTCTTTCCTTGTATGGTTTTATGCAGTATGTCATCAATAACAATAAGAAAGGGGATCGGGAGAGAGCAAACACCCTTGACGGACACCTGCGCTAGTTGTGATGCTGTCTGGGAGTTCGCTGTTAGGAACTACTCTGCACTTGAAATTCGCATATTGAGCTCTGATTAAGGCTGTCAGATAGAACTCACTGACTTATTAAAAATAAATTATTTTACACACTGCAGTCTGTAACATACATGAATTGTTATCTTTTTATTGAGATTATATTGCATCGAATATAGAATTTCACCTTTTGTTAATCAAAGCAAATGATTAAATGAGATATTACAAATCAGTAACAACTAATTAGAAAACAATTTCATAGATGTTGATATTATTACTGCTTGCGGCCATATTCTTCTTGCTCGTTGTTAAATAACAATAAAATTCTCGAATTATGGTTCCCTCTCAGTAACACTAAAAATGACTGTTAATCTTATTAACAATTCTCATTATATGCAACAACAACAAAAATTCATTACGTACTTTCATAAAACCAAATTAAATGAAAATTGTGGAACGTTGTGATTAGCATAAATTGAAATTTACCTTTTAATCATAACGATCGAAATATATTAAGTTCAATATTCGTATAATAGCATTATTTTTCTTGTATTATACTTACACATAATCGTCATCAATTGTATTGGCATGTATTGGATTTAATCAATATATTTTCTAATTTTTTTATTCATTGTTAATTTCTAAAAATTTACAGTATGCTCACAATTATGCAGATTTATTTATTAATACCGATCATCAGAAATTCACATTTTCTGATTTGATTTGATTTTGATTAAAGCAAAAATTTTGTAAATTGAGTCAAACTGTTTCATGTTCACAAATAACAAATTTGATTTTTGCCCGATTCGGTTTATTTTTGAATAATATGTTTATTAAACCCTAAAAATTATCATATGTTCCGACTTTCAGCTTTATAACTTTATATTTTCTTGCGAAAAATGTGATATCATGCATATCAAAGCATAATTTTGTATGGGATGTAGGTTGAATTTTTACCCGATTCAGCCCATTTTTGAATTGATTCATAAAACAATAAAAATATTCATTTGTGATCAAATTAATTTCATAATATATTTCTTAACTTCATATTTACAATGATACAACGTTAAATTATTCACTTCTTGTATACAGCAGACTAGTTACAAAAGTTCTTCATATTCATAGTAACGTGAATATACTGTACAAAATTTTGTACAGTTTTGCGCATACCTAAATACGCATTTATATTACATGCTCTAGTAGTATGTAATATGCCGGTTAGTAGTACAATGGCAAGAGGCACTTAGGAAAAGGCATCATTAGCTCATCTCATACTCAGAATATGCGTGTCTTTTCTCCAAGAAGACGTTTATATATAAGTAACATAAATACGTATATACATACGTATTCATACGTAGATAAGAATATTTACATGCACGCGCAAAGTATACTAATGGATGTATATAGTATGTATTCGTATGTACTCAATTACTTTCTGCCACCCTTCAAAGCATTAGCCCTATGTATTTCTAATCATCAAATTTATTGAATGAGCTACTTTTGTTAATACTTCTACTTATGTACTTAGTTACACACATGTACTCCGAAGGATATTTAATCAGCACCACATATTCTCCCATCTTTAGAAGTAAATCGATTTGTTAATTTGTTTATGCATACTCCTATATTCACGTGCATATGGGCATGCATTAAATTGTAAGTTTGTGTGAATGGTGCAAGCTCATAATTAATTGAATACAAATACATACGTATGAGTATATGCATGATTAAGGCTCAACATTTATGTATGTATACCACTACCTACTACTAAAGAGAAAATTATATAGGTGTAATAAAGTAAGTGATATAATTCAAAATATTTTATAATCGATTTTGGCTTTATATTTTTCCATTACTTGTAATTATTGTAATTTTTACAATTGCCAATATACACACACAGAGCCACACACATGTACTTGTACACCGTAATCATTTATTTATCCACATTATTTACATTAAATATATATATTAAAGTGCATAGACATAAAAATAAATAGCACTACATAAAAATGCTTAACTAAATGGCTATATTATACTTATACTTAGGAGTATATATGCGTAAAACATGAGCCTATCATACATGAATATTACAATACAGCACAATAATATAAAAGCGAACAATATTATAGAATATATATATATATATATATATATTGTATGTAAGAGTACGAGTAAATTGCATAAACGCTTTTAAAATATTCAAATGCTTATGTTTTTTAAGTCTATATTACCTACTTACAAATACACGCATATTATAAATGCGTGTATTGGTGCAAACACCAACGCATACTCAAACCTGTGTGTGTGTGTGTATGGAGGACAATTTTAGAAATATTATGTATTGTAGGATACTTTCAAAAGTACCGGTACATGATTATACAAATAAATTGTAAGAAAATTATTTTCGACGAGCGATATTTTTACTTCATTTGCAATAGTTTTGTTTGATAAAAGTAACATTTCTCTCGGTCATAGATAACACTCGATGAGCTTACAATATTTTTTATTCCACTGTAAAATTATTCTAACATAATGGTCCAAGATAAACGTCCAAGATGACATTGTGAGCACTCTCAAATCTCAAAAATATCGCTTAGAATTGAATTAATCAAAATTCAAAAGTGTTGTCAATCTCTTACTTCATCAAAGATTTATGTATTGAACTTCCAAGTATATCTGCTTATGAAGAAATGCGTTTCTAGCTTCTAAATTAATATTCTTTCAATTTTATAAAAATATCTCTTATGTAGGGCAGAAGAAGTGAAGATATAGTGTAACTTTGCTTGCAAGAAATATTGAGGAGATAAAATTTATAAAAGTTAGTGATACAATGGTTCAGTGGTTAGTGCTTTGGCCTTCTGATCTGTGGGTCGTTGGTTCAATCCCCGGCTGAAGCATAATAAAATTTGATATCGAAAAGATTTTTCTTTCGAACGGTACCACCTGCCGGCAAGAATTGACAATTTTTCCGGCAGTAACAATTTGCCAAAAATGCTTCTTAAAAGAGCTCTGTGGCAAAACTAAGTTAAAGTGATGTCACAAGGGTTCTGCCGTTCGGAATCGGCTAATATAAGTAGGTCCCTTCTAATGCTGTCCAATACGCACAACAGTATTGGAAGAGAAGCTTGGTGGTATAAGTGTGCCCTCTCAGAGAGAGGGCAGCCCCATAAACTAACCTAATTTTATAAAAATATTTCTCTTGTAGGGGCGAAGAGGTGAAAATATAATATAAATTTGCTTGCAAGAAATGTTGAGGAGATAAAATTTATAGAATTTAGTGATACATTTCTCCACTTTATGTACAATTTCTAAACACTTTTGATGTTATTTGCCGCTTTTCAGGTGTTTTTACGATCACTTTGTAGGAAAGTCCCATACTTAGTAATACAAATTAATTAGAGTCGGTCATAAATTTTATCACTCTGTGAGCTCACTCTGTGAGCCGAGTAGGCGAAATTTATTTTTAAAAAAAACCTCAATTTTGTATGGAAGTCCTTCTAATGGTAAAAGATAGGGGGTAATTATGTTCAGCAAAAATGCTAAGAACCAAAAATTAATGGGAATCGATCGTACAATTTACTTGTCCAGGGATGATTTTGGGTATTTTATTGAATATTTCAAAATTCATACACAAGATTTTCAAGGTTAAGACGAAACATGAAAAATTAGAAAAATTACAAAAATTGAATATAATCCAAATCAAAAAGTTGTTCATGATTGAACTTCCAAAAAGTCTACGCTATGAATTACAAGAGAACAACTAATAAAATTGTAGCGTACTTTCTCTACAGTATGATTGGTTTGTTGGGAGCTAAGATCGAGTGCCACTTTTGAGTAAACAAAATTGACAAAACTAAAGTTTAAGAGAAGCCTCTTAGTGATTTAGATGGGGTAAAACAAAAACAATTTCAATGTTTTTTTCTTATAAAGTTGTCAGTTCTACATTCGTTTCGAACAATTCCACACTATTTTTATAAGAAAGACAACAAATTCTATGTTTTCACGTAGGTTCCTTCCAATACTAATAAAATATAATATGCACTTCAATACCAGAAGTAACAGAGCTTCTTCGGCGAATCCAGCACTAATTTTTTAATAACAAATAAAAAAAAAAACATTTTGCCGCCGATTAATTTCAACAGATTATTGCCTAGTCGATAACATAGAATTGGTACTACGTGTTATTATTCTTTTGATAGCAATGCTCATCACTAAAATTCTGAATACCATAATCAAGAATATAAAGTTTCACATAGGAATAATGTCAAATGAATAGGAAAATATAAACTTCAACGAAATGTGTTCGAGAACTTTTGAAGTTACTACATGCACATATACCAATACCCACACATGCAATCATCCAGAAAAGATGAAAACTTCTTATGAAGAAATTTATTTTAATGTAATTGAATATAAAATGAGGTAATATTTACATATACATCCACACATGTACATCTTTCTCTTACCTTGTTTTTTTGTATTTCCATATACTCGTATAGAAGTATATGTTCGTTCAACAACAACAGCAGCAACAAAAATCATTATCAATAACAATCTTAACAGCATGAAAACAGCAAGATTGTTATTATTGCTGCTACCGCTGTTGCTGTTTTCTTTTTTTTTTTATCGACATTTAAATTTTGCTATAAAGATTACAATGATTACATTCATTTGGCGCACACACCGACCGAAAAAACTTACGCAGACACACATAAGCATATGCACATTATGTTTGTTACAGAATATCTAGTATATAATATACATATATATGCAGATATACGCGTTAACGCGTTGACTCGTTTATCAGAGCATACGTGAAAAGAGACACACTAACCAACACAGTCTACAGGTATCTAATTGAGATGTCAGTGGAGACACTGATGGTATGAATACGTGGTGAAAAAGGTAAAATGTGAAATGAACCAACAACAAAATGTAAGTGCGACGACGACGACGACGACGATGACGACGAATACAACATCAATAAATGATTGCCTAATGTAGTGCATAATAAATTTATTAACCACATTATTAACCGCAACAAAAACGTTGTTGTCTCTCCATTTACATTTTCAATGGCAATGCGAAAACATTTCGATACACCTAAAGGTGTATAGGAATAGGTACTAGCATGTAGGCTATTGTGAACAATATTCGAATGAAATTGCTTAGAGTCGCATTGAATGTGTTGATGTGCATATCCTTTAAAGTAAATACCTACATTTTCAACTTGAAAGCATATATAACCAAGGACAAATCACCTCATCATATTAGATACTTATTCGAAGTCATGTAAAAAGCAGAGCCTAGCATAAATCATTTGGAATAAAACTGAAATCAAGCAGCAATCAAACAATCAAATAAAATCGACATACTCATTCATTTGGAAACTGTTAAGTGTTTTCGGTGAAAATCGTCATTTCTCAAATCTTGTGGGTACATGTTGGAATGGTGGTAAGTGTTGTTGATGATTGTTTAGCAAAATAAATATTTAATAGATGACATAGAATGAATGGTAGTGTAGTGTATGCCGATAATGGGTACATATTAAAGAGAGCCAAAGTCAAGATATTCATTTGTATTTAGTGTGTTAGTGTGAACGTTGACGTATGAACGGATGACTGAATCATATAATTAAATGCAATATATATAGTATTTATGCCGGGGAAAAAATGAAAATAATTATATGGATTGATTGGGATGTACTAAAATATAAAGTATCGTTGAAAATCAATTACTTCAGCCTACATCCAATGACTTGCAATAAATTGAAGAAAAAACACTCGAATAGGGCGCTCAAATCCTTTGTCCTCGCAAAAAAATCGCAATCTTATATTACCATAATTGCTTTCCTATTTGAGATAATATGTAATCATACTAATCATACTGTTTAATTTGACCTTCAATGCTGTCTTATTGTTCAAAAGACCCATATCAATATTTGAAGGAAATAAGACATCATGCCAAGTGATATGAATTCATTAGCCGCATTCCGATTAGCACATTTGATCATTCTCATGCAGTGTGTTACCGCATACTTGGAATGCTTCTCTTGTAATTGGAATATATTCTAGCGTATTTTTGTTGCTCATCACGATCTCATTATAATCTAGAAAAAGTATTTCATATCATGTTGACATTTAAAATATTAGGAAAACGTTTATAATATGATTTGTAGAATGAAAAATGAATCCCATTGTTGTTCGGATGAATCCTTGTAATAATTTCTCTTTTGAATATTACATTTCAATTAGGATATTCTAGTTTCTTCATAATACACACTTCAGAATAGCTCATTTAAAAGCTATTTAAAAGATAGCTCATATGTAAACATATTAGATTTGTTCAAAAATGTTAAAGACTTTTTGTATATACTATGTTTTTCTGAGAGATCTTTGCAAAAAACAAAAAAAAAAAGAGTACTTGGTCTAGGAAAAAAAGAATTTTTTAGAAATTTCATATTAATTTTTTTTTTTTTCAAAAAGTTTAGTGTTTAGTGAAGTTGAACATATTATTATACCCTGCATAATGCAATATGCATGGTATATTCATTTCGGTCAGATGTTTGTGTCCACTTGAAGGAATCTCCGGAGATATAGCCATGGATATATATTCGTGATCAGCGTCGATTAAATTTTCGATTTAGCGATGTCCGTCCGTCCGTCCGTCCGTCCGTCTGTCTGTCACCTGGCTGGTTCGCACGATAACTTGAGTAAATATTGAGCAATTTCGATGAAATTTGGCATAAGTAATCTATGATCCAAGGGTACGGAGGGGATTGATATTGGGCATGATCGGTCAATAACCACGCCCACACCAAGCATTCAAAGCGACTAACCTCGAAATTTTCAAAATCTTTAACTTGCTATAACTCACATAATATACCACCTGGGACAACAATATTTCGCTCATAGAGTTACATTATACTACTATATAACCTCGCCAAAAGTGGGTGAGCCACGCCTACTTTCTAGCGTAGCTCCCATACAAAGTGTCTGTACTTCTTTTAAATTGAAACTGCTGTAACTTCTACAATCTTCTGTCTAGAATAACCATAATTGACACTTAGATTAACACGGTAGTCGGAAATAATATGGCAGAAAATCAATGTGCCACGCCCACTCCTTTTTGGGTCTCCCATACAAAGTTGCAGAAATTAAAAAAAATGTTACCGGTTATAACTTGCAAACTATGCAGCGTAGAACAACGAGATTTAAGGTGTGGATTATTATTGTACGAGCAACTAGGCTCACAGAAAATGGGCGCACCACGCCCAGTGTTTATCGTAGCCCCCATACAAATTTTAAATTGAAACAGCTGTAACTTCGGCAATCTTCTGCCTAAAATAACCATAATTGACACTTAGATTAATATCGTGGTCGGCAAAAATCTGGCAGAAAATTAGTGTGCCACGCCCACTCCTTCATGGGTCTCCCATACAAAGTCGAGTGAATTAAACTAAAATTTTAAGCTCCATAGCTGACAAACCATTTAGCCTAGGACAACGAGACTTAGGGTATGGATTAGTATTGTACGAGCAACTAGGCTCACAGAAAATGGGCGCACCACGCCCAGTGTTTATCGTAGCCCCCATACAAATTTTAAATTGAAACAGCTGTAACTTAGGCAATCTTATGTCTACAATAACCATAATTGACACTTAAATTAATATCGTAGTCGGAAATAATCTGGCGAAAAATCACCGTACCACGCCCACTTCTTATTGGGGCTCCCATACAAAGTTGAGGAAATTAAACAAAAATGTTAACCACCATAACTTAGAAACTATTCAACGTAGGACACCAAATTTAAGGTGTGGATTAACATTGAAAAATTAATTGGATTTACTAGAAAGTGGTAAGCCACGCCCACTTTTTATATAGCTCCCATACTAAGCCTCGGAATTATCTTAAAATCCTTTTACTTCGTCAAAGTCAACCATATTTCGGGTGTAAATTAGTATATGCAAAAATTGTATCTCGAAAAGTGGAAATAAAAGAAAAGTTGGATATTCGAGTAAACTTTTTATATATAAATCTACATATGCAGGGTATAGTTTGGTCGGCCCCAGCCGACTGTAAGGAGATTTTTTTTTACTTAATTTTGGACCAAATAAATATGCTAATTTTTTTACTGCATACACTAAATAATGGTTCTTCAAAAGTTATTTCTCTATTTTCTACAAAGAAAATTTTTGCAAATTTTATATTCCCAAGCTCTGTGAAAAATATTGACCTTTATAAGGTATACTTATTTATAAATTTGGAGAGATATATAAGTAATTATAAGTAATTATTTTTGCTCTTGTAATTATCCCAATCTTCCCACTATATAGAGTAAGTGTTGGTAATTATGAAATAGGCTCTTATTATGAAAAATATACATATTATACTCATACTTAATATAAATAAAAATTGTTACTAGAATTCTTTTTTATTCGCTGCAATTTGTAAAATTTCAAAATTTCCTTCATTTCTTACTTGTTGTTGTTGTTGTGATTAGTTTTCATATTGAAATTATACGATTTAGATTGCTCTGTTGAAAGTTCTGCCCTACACTGTATAATTAGACGCAGTTGTTGTATATATTTGATAAAAATAGCCACAAATTATAATTGAATTTCTTTCATTTAAGTTGTTATACAAAATCACCTACACATGATTTAAATATATGTGCAGTATAATATGTTTAATACGTGAGAAATTAAAAATATGTGGTATTTTTTAAATGAAATTTACAATTGAAGAAAAATGCAAATAATTATAAAACACAACTACCCTCTTTGGCCCCCTAAAAGAAAATTGATGCTTTTAAAAATGTTTTAACATCAATTTAGTATGACAGCACCCCTAATAAGAATATGCAAATGGTAAATGTATTCAAAATAAATGGCACAAAAATTTTAATGAGAGTTGGTTGAACATTTCCTTTTTCTAGCGATTAACGATTCCTTGCAATTATGTGATTATTTATCATTTTGCGGGTAATTTTAAGATAATTTTGTATGAAAGCTTCTTTAAGGAGTAAATATAGAGGGTAATCCAAAACTAATAGGGATCGATCATATATTTGAACCACCAAACATCATTACTTAAATTCTTCAATTGATTTTATTGAGAGATTTTTTAATAATAACACTTTGTGGCACTTTGCACTTTCTTTAATGCACCTTGAACGTGGATAAACCTTGAAATATAATATTAGTACACATTACTCATACTACCCGTTGTTCTGGTTCATATTTAGCTTGTAAACAATATTGGCAAATATATAACTCGGAATATCATACTCTAAATAAAATTCCATTTAATATTTTCGTATTTTATATTTTCATAAATTACATAAGACCGTTGTACTTTGCAACACATTACGCACATGTGCTTATTATTATTATTATTAAATGTATGATTATATTAATATAAAAACGAAAATAGAACACACACACACACACATATTAGGAAATGAATAATTTAAGTAATAAGCCTCTAGAGAGTTTATTGGACTCAACTGTTTGATTGTAAATCAAATAATATTAATTATAATCATCAGCAACAATATACACCAAAAGCAGTTAATATTCACCATATGGCCAATTATTAAACCTATACTTTCATGCTTGTGTATACTTGAATATAGTTACTCATACTCATGTATTGCAACATTTTATTAATTTTATCAACAAAGAACTCAAAGACAGAATGAATATAATAATATTAATAATAATTGTGCATATTTTCTAAACAAAATTATCATAATATTGGCTGGGGGAACATAAAGAATGAAAGTCAAGTGTTATTTCATAAATGCTCACTCACATATTATGTCGTCACACGGTGCTTATCAATGGCGACCGTATGCAGTATATATATATACGTATCAACATTGATATTTATAATATGTTATAAGCTAATAAATTATGCGATTTTCATTCAATCTACAAACTATATAATACTATGATGGTATATGATTAGCTTAGATGTAAGTAGATAAATGTTTACTCTCTATTACAAAAGCAAAAATAAGTTGTGGCTTATCTCTTATTTCATTATTTTTTTTTTCTCTTACCTACATATATTGTATTGTACTTTGTGTGGTTTTTTTTTAGCTTAGTTAGTTTATTATTGTTAACAGGAAAAAAATTATTAACTATTCAATTTCTGAGAATAGTATGAATGATTAATAAATAAGCGTATAAAAATGAAGTTTCCTACTATAAAAAACAACATGAACATTTTAATGCATTTTTTGGACTCACCGAATTCAAACACTTAGTTAGTTTGGCTCAAACAGGTTGCGTTTTGTTCCTAGACGCTCATAAAAATATCTAAAATCGCCCCTTGGTGAATGAAATATTGTATATGGCCGACCACCATTAATGTTTCCTCCACAAGATCTTTCACAAAAATCAAAATCAATTATGTATTCGATATTTTATTTCATTTCGCTTAAATTAAATGTAAATCTCATTAAATCGCATGTGATCGCGATTTAAAATTATAGTCAAATTATATTTTATTGATTTTTTCCCCCACCTGGCTGTATAACATATTTATTGTTGTTATTTCCGATTTTCAAATTATAGTATACGATTTAATTTTAAAATTTAATTATATGAATACATAAATCTTTGTGTATTTTGTAGTAATTAATCTCGTAATAAATGTGTTAATCTATACATTTATAAATATTTATTGAATTTGTTTATTTATTTGCATATTAATGTTGTTTACTTTAAGTATATGGTTTTCTTTGTGTTTGCTTGTTTGATTTATGTATTTTGGAAAGAAAAAAAAATAATTAAGAGATCCATATGTTATTATATAAAATTATTTTGCCTATAAATACTGCAAATATTTGTGGCATATACCATGATACCTATGATATAAATATTTTAATTTACATCCGTTTTTTTTTTTTGCTCCATTCAAGATATTGCGCATGTATGTATGTATGTGCGGTCATATCATATATGCATATTATAATTCCATGCTTATAAATATTTATTAAACATTTCTAACAAACTAATAATAACTTTTTCAACAACTAGAAAGCCAACTGCTCGACAACAAAGTATTTACGCATAATACTTAGCTTTGTGTTATATTCAATATGTGATGTGTACTCATATGATGTTTAAGAGACAAAGTTTCTATGAGTCATTGTTTGTAAGTACATTATAGCTGTCCAAAAGCAATATTGCCCGTAGTTATAGTCAACGTTAGAAACATCTTAAAGTTAAAATTGACTTATTTGACATCTCTTCAATACGACTATAACTACGGGGCCATGAGTTTGTTAATACAAAGAGGTTTTTTAAAATTGGCAATAAAGTACAGCAACAAGTGTCTCGGCGAATTGCTCTTGTTGTTGTTGTTGTTGTTGAAGTGGATGCTTTCTTCAAGAAATACCTAATTAGTGACTAGCACCGTTTTACTATCACGTATACTCGTTAAGTGTTTTATTTAAATGTTGTATTTCGATATATTGGAGAGGTTGGAACTTCTCGTAGTTTCCAGGATCCTATCTATTAAAATGCTACAACCACTTAACAAAATTCTTGTTATCTCAATATCCGAGATTTCGGCAATACTTTGAAGAAAATATTTGCCAAAAGAGCGGATTTTGGAAGATTCAGTCTCTCTGCATATTTCCCTACTTTCTAATGACCTGTCAGAACCGCAGTGATGTGTGTGATGTTTGGACGTGAACAATTTAGCAGTTGATTCGTCCTTTGAATGCTATACCTTGGCCATGTCTGTCTTGATGCGGTACAAGTTGTCAGCCACTTCCATCTGTGTTGGAACAGTAGTGAGAAGCTATGGTACTTTTTATCTTACTGAACGGAATAGCTACAATTTCCGCCAGTGAAATATCCAATGCAGAACCTGCCCTAGCCAATTCGTCTACTCGTTCGTTCCCCTCAATGTTTCTATTACCTGGAACTCAAACAAGAGTATTATTATTATTATCGATTATCCCCCTTCGCGGAGCTAGAGTGTGTCTATTAGCCCAATCCCCTCGATGAATTTTAGTATTGGTCCTACTTCACAGAGTCTGAGTTCATCCTCAGGTATAATGAAATCTCCCAGGTATTTCCTTCTCTTATGCATCAGTGCGGAAAAAGTTCCAATGTTGTCTGCATTGTAAGACTAGTTTTGAAGATATTGTATCAGAATCTAGGGCTTTAATGGCAGTTTGACTGCCTCTTGTATGGGATGTATGGTACATGCCTCTTTTATAGCCAGCATTTCTGCCTGAAACACGCTGCCCTCATTAGGAAGACGTAATGATTTGGATATTTGAAGGGGCCCCAAAAAGATGCCACCCCCCTACCCAGCAGTCCATCTTTGAATCATCGATGTAGATTTCCCAATCAAAACCTCCTATGGCCTGACACTTTTTCCATTCGGCTCTTGCTGGAAATCGCAGCAAGAAGTCTTTCTTGAAATTGAAGCAGGGTGTTAAGTAGTCAGTGATGGTGTTTAGTAGCGAAGGTCTCTGAAAAAGTATCTTGCTGTGACCATAAATTCTTGTGGTCCAGCTTTTGAGAGAAATCTATTCTGAATTTCAAAATTGACATCTTCAAAATCATTCTCATGAAGATGTAAACAAATAATTAAAACTTCGATAAAATAAGAATGAAAAAATTGATTTAGCAAATTAAACGACATGTAAAAAAGTGAAACTTTTATATTCTGAGATACGAAATTATTAAAACAATAAATTTTAAAACTTTCACCCCAGATAATTTCTTTCAATGAAATAAAAGTATATAAAAATGATTTTTTTTTTTTTGGAACTCTTTGATAAATGTTCTAAGACGTTTGTGCTCTAAATTAAACATTAGCCGAATTATTTTGAATTTTTTCTAAGCATTTTAATATCGTAAAATGCTTCAAAATTCATATAGCGATTGCCTCTACTATTTCGCTCAAGTTTTCAAACAATTAAACACATTTTTTCAATTATTGTAAAACCAAATTTCTTACATTAAGCTCTCAGTATAAATGTCTCCCCATGAAATTACATCTTTTGAAAATCTTAACATATCTAATGTATATTTCATACATGTACGAGTATATACTAATAAAAATTTACCAAGCGCAAGCAAGGATACACTACTCTTTTGTAGATAATATCTTTTAACAGTCCTTATTCATTATTGATATTGTTGTTGTTGCTTTTACTACTATAACTACTACTACTACTACTTCAAATATACATATATGAAAAGCCACAAATATGTGTATAATTTGTCAATATCATTTTTGATCTCTTTGTGAATTCATATGTGGTTATCGTATGTATGTATACGATAATAATAAAATTCTATACAAAAGGCAGCTGTTGCAAATACTATTTGAAAAATCTCCTTACAGTCGGCTGGGGCCGACCAAACTATACCCTGCATATGTAGATTTATATATAAAAAATTTACTCGAATATCCAACTTTTCTTTTATTTCCACTTTTCGAGAAACAATTTTTGCATATACTACTAATTTACACCCGAAATATGGTTGACTTTGACGAAGTAAAAGGATTTTAAGATAATTCCGAGGCTTAGTATGGGAGCTATATAAAAAGTGGGCGTGGCTTACCACTTTCTAGTAAATCCAATTAATTTTTCAATGTTAATCCACACCTTAAATTTGGTGTCCTACGTTGAATAGTTTCTAAGTTACGGTGGTTAACATTTTTGTTTAATATCCTCAACTTTGTATGGGAGCCCCAATAAGAAGTGGGCGTGGTACGCTGATTTTTCACCAGATTATTTCCGACTACGATATTAATTTAGGTGTCAATTATGGTTATTGTAGACATAAGATTGCCTAAGTTACAGCTGTTTCAATTTAAAATTTGTATGGGGGCTACGATAAACAGTGGGCGTGGCGCGCCCATTTCAAGTGGGTCTAGTTGCTCGTACAATACTAATTCATACCTTAAATCTCGTTGTCCTAGGCTAAATGGTTTGTAAGTTATGGAGCTTAAAAGTTTTAGTTTAATTCCCTTGACTTTGTATGGGAGACTCATGAAGGAGTGGGCGTGGTACACAGATTTTCTGCCAGATTTTTGCCGACTACGATATTAATTTAAGTGTCAATTATGGTTATTATAGACAGAAGATTGCCGAAGTTACAGCTGTTTCAATTTAAAATTTGTATGGGGGCTACGATAAACAGTGGGCGTGGTACGCCGATTTCCTGTGAGCCTAGTTGCTCGTACAATACTAATCCATACCTTAAATCTCGTTATTCTACGCTGAATAGTTTGCAAGTTATAACCGGTAACATTTTTTTTAATTTTCGCAACTTTGTATGGGAGATCCTAAAAGGAGTGGGCGTGGCACATTTATTTTCTGCCATATTATTTCTGACTACCGTGTTAATCTAGGTGTCAATTATGGTTATTCTAGACAGAAGATTGTAGAAGTTACAGCAGTTTCAATTTAAAAGAAGTACAGACACTTTGTATGGGAGCTACGCTAGAAAGTAGGCGTGGCTCATCCACTTTTGGTGAGGTTATATAGTAGTATAATATAACTCTATGTGCAAAATATTGTTGTCCCAAGTGGTATATTGTGTGAGTTATAGCAAGTTAAAGATTTTGAAAATTTCGAGGTTAGTCGCTTTGAATGCTTGGTGTGGGCGTGGTTATTGACCGATCATGCCCAATATCAATCCCCTCCGTACCCTTGGATCATAGATTGCTTATGCCAAATTTCATTGAAATAGCTCAATATTTACTCAAGTTATCGTGCGAACCAGCCAGGTGACAGACAGACGGACGGACGGACGGACGGACGGACGGACGGACATCGTTAAATCGAAAATTTAATCGACGCTGATCACGAATATATATCCATGTCTATATCTCCGGAGATTCCTTCAAGTGGACACAAACATCTGACCGAAATGAATATACCATGCATATTGCATTATGCAGGGTATAAAAATAATCATAATAATGGTTAGAAGATCTACTGCTTCTATGAATTACATATATCTACATGTGTATGTTTGTTGCATTAGTTATGCATGTGTGCTTATGTTACGTCAAAAGTTTTTATTCCTGCTACCGCTACTGTTGCTGTTGCTACCGCCTGCTTTTTATTGTTCTATTTGTTTTTTTTTCATATTTCGTTTGAATAAACTTTTAAGGAAGTATCGTATCTACATTTATATGTTGATAAGTATATGTATACAAACTCATGTTTATATACATGTGCGTGTATATATACATATTTATATCGTACACACTTTCCAAGTGACAAACCATGCATGCATCAAAGACATACTCCATTCATATGAAAGCAAATTGAGAAAAGGCAAATGATTAAGGTGTAGTTTGAAGATGAAATGAGCTACTTATTATTTCATTTATTTCAATTTATTACGTAAAACTTTAAAAACGTAGTCAAATATGAGTGAATTGTGAAATGTGTTCCTCTGTCCTTAGTTTTACTTTACCTAACTACCAAAGAAAAAAAAAGAAAACTTCAAAATCATATTATTACTTAGTTTTGCGTTCATTAAACTTTTCATAGGGAAATACAATATTTGGCCATTAAAACCCCATAACACAATTTTACATAGTTGTGAATGCTGCGAGACAAGAAATATGATATTTGTATTTAAGTTCGGTACAACGATCACAGTGGTAATAATCGTTTTCTTATCCTTACACTGAATGTACGTACACAATGTTGAGAAAGAAATGTTGAGTAGTGTGAATGTGAATGAATTGGAGGATCTGTAATAAATTTTACTCTTTCAAAGGCAGCACAAAAATGTCAATTTCATATGGGCATCCTGGTAAAGGGTAAAGGAAAAATATATTCAGCACAAATGTTAATAAGAAAAAACTGATAATATTATTTAACCATCCAAAGATAATTTTGTACCTTTATGGAGAAAAAAACATAAAATTTAGATAATTTCAAATAATTCTTGCTAAGGAAACATAAAGAAATTCCTGATATATTCAGACGAACACTGAATGGTGGTCAGTTATACAGTTCACATCGCCCCTATAGCTGGTAAATGTATGAATGACCCCTTTTAGTTTTCACCTTTCTTCTAAACGTACTTACCTCCCCATTCCTTAATGGGACTCCAATATAAAATAACTTTTAAAAATTACCTGAAAATCAGCAATAGCTGTCCAAAAATCGATCAAAAAGTGATAGAATTAAATTTTTTCTCCTCAGTATTTCCTCCTAAAGTACTTAACTCCTATATCCGCCCCTTAAGAGGACTCTCATATAAAATTGACGAAAAAACATATGAAAATCCATAATAAATGTCCACGAATTGCTCCTAAAGTGATGGAATGTATGACTAGTCCCCCTTAATTTTCTCTCTAATCTGATTTAATCCTACTAATCCTATATCTCCACTTCTTAGATGGGCTCCCTAACAAAAGTTATGTTTTTATAGTGAATTTTAAAACTAAACTAAGTATGTGGCTCAAAACAGGAAATTCGTAATACTTTCTTGGGCAGAATTGATTGAAATTATTCACATTTGATAATTTCCGCTATGCCAAACCAACTGAAAAATTTATCCGCCTTAATGCATCATACCTGTCTTCTTTCATATTTGTCGTCAACAAAAAATGGTTAAAAATGTATTTTATTGATAGTGACATATTGCATTTGTATATGTAAGTATTATTTTGACTCCCCTCTCTCTCTCTCTCTCTCTCTCTCTTCTTTACAATCATACAAATATGTACATTACACATGTATCATTTGTATATAGATGATATTGAATATTTGAAGCATCATTGCATTGTTGTTTAAACATTCACGCGTAAATACATGTAACAAATCACAAATATATACATTGAAAAAAGTAAGAAAAAAGTATAGTTTAACTTTGATTTATCACTAATACTAACACATGCATATACATATGTATGAATTCGTATATGCATGTATTATTGTTGGCACTCATATATTAAATGTATATAGATTCATCAAAGACGACATTTGATGAATATCCGCAGGCGTATAGCTACTTAAGTAAATCGCAACTTCTAGCTGCCATTTCTTAAACTGGATAAATGGATGAATGGCATACATAAATTGAGCAGCAGGTCTATTATGCATGTTCTCATATGTACATATAGAGACATATAGGACCGAATACATACATATGAACATAGGGTGACTATAATCTACTATAGACACTATAACCACACATCTTACATACGAGTGTAAATATGTATTGTGTTCTTGTTGTATTACAATCATTAAGTTGACATTGTTTGGTTCGGCTTGTTATGGCATTACATTGCGTTCTTCAAAATGACAATGGCAATAAACACCTTAAGAGCATTTCATGTTATATACACACACCTATGTAATAGTATGTAATTTATTATTACTTCTACATATTTATATATGTGCAGATGTATATATACACAATTAACTGCTACGGTTGCATGTGTATGTATAATTTTGATTAATAATCAATTGTAATTTATTATTATTTCTTATAAATCCATCTACTTTTGGCCTTTATTCACTATCAATATTGCGGTATCTCTCTCTCCATATAGTATGTATGTACTACTGATGGTATTAGCACAAAGAGCTTATTTATTTATATGCTGGTTAATTATATTTCTGCTAATTGTTGACTAATGGTGAAAATAATATATATTAAGTAGATGGTTTAGTAACTAATTTCATAGCATTATAAATGTCAGAAATAATCTTCTAAAAATAAGAATGACAGAAGATAGCAAATATAAGAAAAAACAGTCCTAAGTTATGTTCACTCTGACTTCAGTGTAAATGTATAATTTTCCTAACATTTTGAACATTTCGAGGAAAACATGGACTTCAGAAATGAATGAACTTTTGTAAAACGAAATTTGTGGATTTTTTAAGTGACAATAATAATTTCTACCCTGACTCCCAGACATACACCGAATTATCACCACATCTTTACGGACGGCTCTAAGCTCGAAGGAAAGGTGGGCGGTGGTGTATATTCGTATAATTTCAATCTCAGTATTTCTTTTCGCCTGCCTGATCACTGCAGTGTATTTCAGGCAGAAGTTAAAGCTATTCACACTGCACTCATTTGGATCAAGCAGAACAATGTCTCCCATTGAGAGATTTACATTCTGAGTGACAGCCAAACTGCCATTAAGGCCCTTGATTCTTTTCTCGTAAAATCGAAGATCATTCTGAACTGTCGCAGATCTCTTAATGTGATTTCCGAGCAGCGTAATATCCTCATGTGCTGTGTACCCGGACACAGGGGCATACGAGGAAACTTCAGAGCTGATGAGCTCTGAAGACAGGGTACAAACGAAGCTCTAACTGAAGAAAATCTCCACTTGAGGATCCCCATTGTCACAAGTAAACACAAATTGGATGTATTCACACCAAACGCCTTCCAGAAAAGATGAACGGATTCACCCATCTGTAGGACGGCGAAAATGCTGTAGCCCACACTCAGTAAGAAACGCTCGCGTAAACTCACTGACCTTAACAGAAAAGATATCTTGAACTATGTTGGAGTGGTTACCGACCACTGCCTCATAGGACCTCACGCAGCGAGAATGGGCTTAGGCCAGCGCGTGCATGACTACTGCAGAAGGTGCAGAAGTGAGAAGAAACTAGAGACCGTCTCACATCTGCTGGGTACCTACCCTGCTTTGTGCAAAACACGCAAGAAATTCCTGAGATTTTACCAGTTGAATGACTTAGCTCCCCTATCAGTGGTTGATATTAGCAATCTCCTAAATTTTGTCTAAAGTTCTGGTTGGCTCGACGTAGTAGAGTAGGAATATTCCCGAGCTATCACAATGGGCCTTTCTCTGGCCTATGTGTGCCCTCCTTTTAATTTTTAGCAGATTCAAACCAAACCTACTTGAAAGGCAAATTGTGATGTCAAATTAGTTGGACTATTATATGTAAAATGTTGCGACACTCATCAGAATCGATAACTTTGCAACTTATTTCCATTACTCGAATACGTTTAGCTTGCAACAAAGCAATACGATAAAAGGAAAACACAAAAAGATGTAGAAAAAAAAATGTCTATTTTCTAGCTAAATGAACTCACCTCTTTACATAGCAAAGCGTCGTATTTGTTGCCGCCTTCTACTTTTTTATCTTCCACTCGCAATACCGTATCCACCTTCTTTATAGTACGTTGGTCATATATGAATTTATGCGAATATTTATACATGCGTATGTATTATACATACATACATGCATATGATGTTGTATCGTATCCTTGAGTGCTCGACTGTTGTAAATGTTATCAAATAGAATTGTCTTTTATGTTGCAATTCATAAAAATTCGTTACTTTGTTTATGGTTTGTCGCACTTGTTAGCACTTGCTCACGCAGAACACTTTGTCTATATGTGTATTTATATTTCTCTCTCTCTCTTTTCTCTTTCTTCTTTTGATTTTGTACAAGTGTGAGTTTGTATGCCTATGTATATATATTTGTCGTGTGTATGAGCGAGAGAGACAAAAATATCTCTTTGTGCAACGATTTTAATTTAAACTTTGATTTTCAACTTAGTTTCTATATTTCTTTTTCATATTTAATTCATGTAAAAATATTCACTTTTAATTTATTTACACATTTTTGCTTTCTCATTGTATCAATTTTCTTTTTTTTTTTGTTTTTTATTTTAATATTTTTCTTTAGGCTTTTACATTCTACAAAAATGAGATTAATGATGACAACTTTGCATTGCATAATGTTGAAAATGGTATTGGAATAATTTTTTTTTTATTTCAGTTATTTTAATTTACGCAAAGAAAATTTATAAATTAAACGAAATCAGAATTTTTTTTTTCGACTGAATGAATTTTTTTACCGAATTGTGAATATAATCGATGAAACAACTTTTTTAGCTAATTCTTTAAATCATTGATGAATGAAGAAATGTAAAGTTTGAACGAAATAATTTCTCTTTCACAATAAATATTTCCGCAAATCTTGATTGTAACATTTCATTTGAAAAATATGAAAAAGATTTAAAGAATTTTCCATTTAAATATAATAACATTTTTATACCCTGCATAATGCAATATGCAAGGTATATTCATTTCGGTCAGATGTTTGTGTCCACTTGAAGGAATCTCCGGAGATATAGACATAGATATATATTCGTGATCAGCGTCGATTAAATTTTCGATTTAACGATGTCCGTCCGTCCGTCCGTCCGTCCGTCTGTCTGTCACCTGGCTGGTTCGCACGATAACTTGAGTAAATATTGAGCTATTTCGATAAAATTTGGCACAAGTAACCTATGATCCAAGGGTACGGAGGGGATTGATATTGGGTATGATCGGTCAATAGCCACGCCCACACCAAGCATTCAAAGCGACTAACCTCGGAATTTTCAAAATCTTTAACTTGTTATAACTCATATAATATACCACTTGGGACAACAATATTTTGCACATAGAGTTATATTATACTACTATATAACCTCGCCAAAAGTGGGTGAGCCACGCCTACTTTTTAGCGTAGCTCTCATACAAAGTGTCTGTACTTCCTTTAAATTGAAACAGCTGTAACTTCTACAATCTTCTGTCTAGAATAACCATAATTGACACATAAATTAACATGGCAGTCGAAAATAATATGGTAGAAAATCAGTGTGCCACGCCCACTCCTTCATGGGTCTCCCATACAAACTCGAGTGAATTAAACTAAAACTTTTAAGCTCCATAACTTACAAACCATTTAGCGTATGACAACGAGATTTAAGGTATGGATTAGTATTGTACGAGCAATTAGGTTCATAGGAAATGGACGTGCCATGAGCACTGTCTATTGTAGCCCCCATACAAAATGACTGAAATTCTTTTAAATTGAAACAGCTGTAACTTCGGCAATCTTCTGTCTAGAATAACCATAACTGACACTTAAATTAATATCGTAGTCGGAAATATCTGGCAAAAAATCAGCGTACCACGCCCACTTCTTATTGGGGCTCCCATACAAAGTTGAGGAAATTAAACAAAAATGTTAACCGCCATAACTTACAAACTATTCAGCGTAGAACAACCAGATTTAAGGTGTGGATTATTATTGTAAGAGCAAATATACTCACAAGAAATGGGTTAGCCACGTCCATTGTTTTTAGTGGCTCCCATACAGAATAACTGAATTTCTTTTAAATTGAGATAGCTGCAGCTTCTGCAATCTTCTGTCTAGAACAATCATAATTAATACTTTGGTTAATATGATAGTTATACATAATATGGCAAAAAATCAACATGCCACTCCCACTTCTTAATGGGGCTACCATACAAAGTTGCGAAAATTTAAAAATATTTAAATCGCTATAACTTACGAACTATTCAACGTAGGACAAACAAATTTGAGGTGTGGATTAATATTGAAAAATTAATTGGATTTACAAGAAAGATGTAAGCCACGCCAACTTTTTATATAGCTCCCATACTAAGTCTCGGAATTATCTTAAAAACCTCCTTTAAATTGTCCCTTTTAGAACTCTCATAACATACAAAGTACTTCATCAAAGTCAACCATATTTCTGGTGTAAATTAGTAGTATATGCAAAATTTGTTTTTCAAAAAGTGGAAATAAAAGAAAAAGATGGATATTCGAATAAACTTTTTATATATAAATCTACATGTGCAGGGTATAATTTGGTCGGCCCCAGCCGACTGTAAGGAGATTTTTTCTTCACTTCAAAATTTTAAAATCGTTTTAGAGATTTTCCCACTAATAACATCTTTAGTAATAACATTTTTCCTTGGTAGAAAAGTACAACACATTTGTTGCTAGCTTTATTTTATTGTAATGGACATTACATATGTTATTACATTATGCATCCATTATGTTGTTTTCATTTCATTAAATATTTACATTCAAATTGGTTACGCTTATTATCAAAGTACATTTTGCTTTGTATTGAAATAGAAAAAATGATAAAAATCGAATTGTAATATAATAAAAAATTTCATTTAAAAATGTAATTCGAAAAACAAAAACAATTAGAATTTGAGTTTAGACTCTTTTAAGCTTTTGCTAGTGCAAAATTATATCAAATCTAGAACAAACAAACTTGCTGTAAGTAAATATGTACTACTTATGGAAAATTTACAATATTCGATGTCTGAATACCATCCAAATGTCGCCCATTTGTAACTGCAGTCCACCGTTCCACAGTTCACAAAGTGTAAAATACCCAAGCTCACTTGGAAAAAGAACTTTAAAAAATTTATCAAAAATACAACTGATTCAGTCTAACAGGCTAGCAAACTTTCTAAATATATGTATACGTTAAGAAATGCTTTAGAAATATTTCTAAAATTTGATGAACGAATACAATTAAAAGGTTCGAATTTTGAATAAGATGCAAATATTCGAAAATAATATTGAAGAAACATAGCTAAACTATATTTAAATAAAAATATTCGAATTTAATCTAACAAATCTAGGAATGAATGCCACAAATAGGTTAGATTAGGTTATGTGACTGCCCTCTCTCATTGTGATACCACCGAGCTTCTCTTCCAATACTGTTGTGCATGTTAATTTTGAACAGCAGAACCCTTGTGACATCATTTTAACTTAGTTTTGTTACAGAGCTCTTTTAAGAAGCATTTTTGGCAAATTATTACTCCCCGAAAAAAAAAAATTAACAATTCTTGCCGACAAGTGGGTACCGTTCGCAATAAAAATCGTTTCGATATTAAATTTTGTTATACTTCAGCCGGGGATTGAATCTACGACCTACAGATCAGAAGGTCAATGCACTAACCACTGAGCTACGTCACCCACAATGCCACAAATGCGCCGAATTTATTTTAAAAAGAACTTAAATCCATGGGGAAATTATTGGACAAATTTTGCCAAACTATCAAAATCAATGAAGCTTTTTGACGTTTTTATTCTACTTGTGCTTCACAGAGTGAGAAATGGATTTGGAAGCATTAAATTTGGCGAATCAGAACTTTGTGCTGATTTGCTCAAAAAATGCAATTTTCTTAACCACAATGAATACATTTTTGAATTCAAAGCCTAGAATCGTATTAATAAGTTAGAAAATATACATATGTTCCAAAAAAAAACATAATTGAGTGTAGTGTGTGTGTGTGTGTGAAATTCAAAATAGAATGTGGCTAATCTATTTTTTCTTAATCATAAAGAATCCATTTTTTTGTTTTCATTGAATGTTTTGAGTCGTCTACATAAATCATAAAAAATACTAATACTAATTTTCATAGTCTGTACATATTTGATGCTAATTACAATAAAATTTGACTAGTTTTCGGATACATTAAATTGACCTTTTCTTGAATAAATTTTCTTGTCCATGAACAAAACTTTTATTGCTGGTATCTGAAGTAATTATTTAATGAATATATGTACATATTTCAGTGAAAGGCTTGACCAGATTTCATCAGACCTGTCAGTGCAAATATGTAGTATGCATATGTAGATTGTATCAGGCGGTGGTATACAACCCCTGAACTAACAACTTCCGTTCATAATCCAACTCATACATGTGTGCTTATCATATGAATCTTTATTATATGCATATTTCTATGTATTTATTCTAGTAATTTGCCTACTTTATATATATTTGTATTTACTCACATAGTACCTAATTATATATATATTTTTTTTGTACAAATAGATAAAAAAATATTTATACAATAATATTGATTAGTAGTTAGATACAAATATGCTGAGGGTAAATACGTATATATATATATATATATATATATATATATATTTATACAAATATAGTACATATATAGTACACACATACACATACACATGTATACACACATAGGTCTATGTATTTAGAATAAAACTGAAAGAAGTTTCAAATGAAGTGACATGAAATAGTCGATTGCGTGTTGTTAATGCTTACAAAAGTATGCGGGCCAACATAATATAAAGTACAACACATAAAAGAAAAATATATATGTACAATATACGAGTATGTAAGCCACCAAGTCGTTACTGAACATACATAAATTAGGTTAATGAGAAATGAAACGAATTAGTCAATTTTAGTCCGAGATTATTAATCGAAGATATTTATTCTAAAGCTACATGTTTAATGTACAATGATCAAACTGGCCAGTAACGGAAGGGAAATAACGTATACGAACTTTCATCTTGAGTACCATAGTAGTATCGAAATTGACCAAAACTAGACAGGAATTATGCAAAATCTGCTTAGTATCAATTGAATTATATTAAGAATCCTAAGTTATGACCCTATTTTTGATATACATGCCAAAGTAATTGGATTTGTGGTTTTAAAACATGATTTTGTTGAGACGAGAAGGAATGAGGTGTAATTTTATACCCGATCTACACGTGACCAGCTGGCTACCACAGGTACAATGTACAGTTACGAAGGTGAGATTGTCTCATTGGTCTATCCTCGATTGATATAAAATCATATGAGTCATATATTTAACTCGAATTGATCTAAGCTTAAGAGAAATGGGAGCTGAAGCCCCAATGCATGTTTTTGGACTATAGTCTATACCATCGATGACAATATTCACATAACGTAATAAGAATTTGCACTAATAACTATCAAATTTCAAAATACAGTAATGTATATTCCATTAAATCATTCCATCAATGCTCCTATTCTATTGTTATTATTTGTCGTTCGAATTATTTTTCTTCACAAATCGTTTCATTCTTCTGAATAACCGTCACATTTTCCTTGGTAAATGAAAATCAAAACATAAAAGACGTAAACACCATTTGAAGGTTGGGTATGGTATGTTTAATATAATAAGGGTTTCCTTAAATGCCCCTTTTTTACGTTATCACACGTATTATCAATATCAAATCGCTATGCTACAATTAATATTTTCTTGTTTCTGAAGTGGTATTATACAATATATATATTTTTTCACATTTTTGATTTTATATGATCATTTTGCTGTGAAACACTCTTTATTTTCACTCACATTGTAATTGTATACACATACAAAATATCTTATTTTACACACGTACATAATTAATTGATGATAAAGGTGTAAATAGGTAATATTGGTTGCCAACATAACCACACAAATTTATATATTTTCTTTTTTTCTGAATTGCGCCAAATATTCAAATTAAGCATACATTTTTTTTTTTTATTCCAACCGAATTGACCTGGTGAATTTTTTTTTTTTTTTATTTCATACTTGACGGATTTCTATGCGAACACAAAACGTATAAACGTACCGAAATTTTCAACCGTTTTAATGAACGAACAACCGCTAACTGAATTCTTTAGGTCGACACTGGCTGGTGTAATTGCAGCTGTTCGAGCCAATGTTCATGTATACATACATATATGATACTAAAATATCTCTCTCTCAGGCTCGCTCTCTGTCTCTTTCAGTATTTTGATACAAACGATACATACACATATAAATTCTCTTCATTTCATTTACATAGGTACCTAATCTATTGTTATTCTCTCATATATGAATGAAATATCCTTTGAGTCATTTCATTGTTGGTGCAACTTATAAAGTACTTTGCCCATCTCGGATGATTTGCTCTAACTGAGTGACAACGAATGATGGCCTCGTATGAAGGCCACCTTATGATTTCGTACATATACATAGTAGTTAGTACAATGTATTCGTATAGCGAAGTGTAAAGCATCAATATCCGAATGCTGACAACGAAAGTAACAATAATAAGTTGGAACAACAATATTGTGAATCATCACAATAAAAGAACACATCATTGACAACAATACATTTATAGATAGTACATACATATGTATGTATCTGTAAAAGGTGATATTAAAGTTTTTCATTTTCACAATACAGATTCAATGTCCAAATGTTATCTAAAAGTAATTTATATTAATTTTGCTCTTTTCTTCAGGGAAATATTGAGCCCATGTCTAAACAATTGGCGAGAAAAAAATAGTCTCCTTTTACTCTAATATTCTCCGTCCACCGTTTCATCAATTTTTTGGTGTCCTTAAAATATGCATTTACTTCATCGATGACCTCTTCATTCGACCCAATCTCTTATCGCTGAGCCATTTCTTCATGTTTCGAAACAGGAAATCGTCGTAAAGGGCTAAACCTGAAGAATATGCTGGATGCGAGAGTAATTCATAATCTCTTTCATGCAATTTTGTCATTGCTGTTGTGAAATTTAGCGTTGGTGCGTTGTTCTGGTGTAAAACCAATTTTTTCCTCGCAAATAGGATCGTTTTTACTTCAAATCTCCGTCGAATCGATCCAACAGCTCTGTATAATATGCGCTGGTAATCGTTTTACCCTAATTTCAAAGTAATTGATATGAATTACACATCGCGCATTCTTTTGCCCTGACAGAATCACCTTCTTCGGCTTCAATTCAAAACGATAAGTCCACTGTCTAGACTGTTGCTTGGTCTCTAGTGTGTGGCGAATCCGAACGGCATTCGGATTCCGATTAAACATCTCCAAACTTTCCTTTAAGGTTGTCATATGATTGTATTAATTGCATTGGTCCTGGGTTACGGTATGGTGCAAGAACTCGTTCGGATTGTGATTGAATAGCGCCAAATACTTCTTTAAAATTGCCAAACGATTCCTATTGTTCTCAATTATCAGACAATTTATCACCTATCTCCCTGAAAGCTTTTTAATTTTCAAATATCTATACAAAATTGAAATCACTGATCCTTGTGATATGCCTCTGGTCCCTTCAAGATTATGCACCTTTACTCACTGATCGTCCGCCGATATCATACCGTAGATTTTGTCGATCATTTCTTGTATGGGGTGACCTCAATTGGCCGACCAGAACGTTTAGCGTCACTTGTGGTTTCAATCGATAGCGAAGGGTCTCCATAATACTTTGCAAGCTTTTGTTTTAGCGCAAAAGATTGTGTTTAATGAGCACCCACAATTTATTTTTACCTTGTTTACGAACATAGACGCAGGCGTATGGTTTTATTTGCCAAATTTGTCTGAAAATTTGGGTGAAATCTTTTTCTTATGTACGGGTCAATCCTTGTTTCAATTTTCAGAAACTGATTGATGCATTCTCGCTTGATTGAATAAGCCCTTAAGTTATCACCTTGAAGTTGACATTCAACAACACCATTACGACACCAGATGATTCAAGAAATAGACTGTGAAATATTCAAATCTGAATAGCATCAAACTTTCTAAGAAATAAAGTCAAAATGCAATTTCATACCATTTTATTTGTTTGTATTTTCTTTTAATTCAACATTGCTACGCTGCAAAAAAAAACACCCTTTATGCATTGTATTTTATATTTGTATATACCATATGTGCGTTTGACGGTGATTCCATTGATTGTGTATAGTTAGTAATAGCAGAAGAGAAGTAGTCACCACTACAATAATAAATGTTTGATGATGATGCAGGGGAGCCCTTGGTTGCTTTGTGCATGGTATTTGAAAAGAGAGTGTGTGTGTGTAAGTTAGAGAGCGAGAGAGAGAGAGAGCGCCTAAATATGTGTAGTTAAAATTTGAGAGAAAGGTAAAATGTAACTTTTATTTACAACATGTGAGTACATACTTACATTCTGAGACACAATGCACCAGTTACCTGTGTGCCATTTAGACTCTGATCTGCTCACTCACTTAAGTTACCATTTTGATTTTTATTTGTAGTATATAATTATGTTAATTTATTTACCTAAATGCTTACATGCTTGGGTTTATTTTAATTATAAAGTAAAATCTATCATTTTTGTGATTTATTTTTATTTCTATATGTTAGATGTACCTATATATGTACATATAAATTAATGAAAAATCGTATTAATCAATTATAACACCAATTATTTACAGTGTAATGATTCCATAGTAAAAGCTTTTTCTAAAACAAAAAAGCTTTCACCTAAACATACACTCATATACCAATAAAAAAAAAACATTAAATACCACTTGTTGGCTCTCACACTACGACCCACTGCTCTCATTTTCGAGCACATGTACATAATAATTATATTGAGAGTAAACGTAAACTCTCTTTTTATTGCAAAAATAAAACAAAATAAAAGAAAGCTAAGAAGAAGAAAAAAATTATGCTTTGAAAGATATTTCTTATCAATCGACACTCAGTCATTTATATCGCATCTGCAGACAAATATGTTTCCTTTGCATGCCAGTGTACTAGAACAAATTTGTTTAGAAAATATGTTTTTGAGAATTTTGAATTGAAATAAAGCAAGAACATTAAACCAATGATTAACTAAAAGCTTGACTAAGGTGTAACTAATGTTATTTATTCACAGTGATTTCGTTTATAGCCAAAATATTGAACAAGATAAAAATGTGACAATTCTTCGAAATATGTAATTTCTGAGAGTATAACTTCCCAACCAATATATTAAGTCTTAATACTTCCTTTTCTTTTTTCCAACTACAGGATATAATCATAAAGCACACACACGCAGCGAACATTCGGGTAGAAATGTTCAAAAAGAAAAGATCAACAATTCGTTATTTTAATTGTATTTTAAAATAAAATTTAAATAGTATAAATCACACCAAGATTGTTAAATTTGATGAATGGTTAGATTTTATGAATTATTTGACATTTAATCCCTTTTGAAATGTACAACATTTTTAAAAATATCCTTTTCATATTTTCACACTTAAATAATCGAACATCAAACTATCAGAGTTAACAACAATTGTAAATGATGCAGTAGACTTATTTAATTATTCAAAATATTACCAAAATGTGTATGTGTATATGTACATTTGTAGAAAAACTTGTCATTCCTAGACGATGTCTACCAAATCTGTTTGGTTTCTTAAGTTTTCCCATGATATTTCGTATCTATTTTTGCGTCTTACTTTCTTAGAAGAATATCTATTATTCTTGGTAAAGCATGTGAGCTAAAATGGGTGTATGAGATTTTACATTAACACCAATACGACGTCTTTTTTTGGGTTCACACATAGACCTGTTATATATTTGATCATTTTTTGGAGTGAGTGTTTCAAGGGCAGATACCATATTTTATTTGTCTGTTATTATAAGCATCGCATTAACAAAACAACAACTACAAACAGCATTGTAAAAGGTGTGCAAATTAATTTCAACACATAAAGCTGTTTTTCATTTATGCGTATGTGTATTATGTAGTAGTATTGCCCTTTGTGTGTGTGTGTGTGTATGTGTGTGAAATTTTCAAATACAAGTAAGTTATACATTGCTATTGTTTATCTATAATTTATATTATGTTTTAATATGCTTAAGTCTAAGCATAAGTATATAAAAAATTCAATTAAATTTTTTAATAACAATTTTATGATTTGATTCTTCATCTTCTTATATGTTTTATTATAACACATTTATTTTATGCATTCTATAACCTCATGTGATGAGTTCAAATTTAGTCAAATTAAGTCAGTAAAGAAGGTAAATTTCCGGAGTAAAGGTCATATAATTTTTTGACACAGTTCAATAATTTAAATTTAAAATATTTCTTTCCATTAAGAAAACAAAGAAATTAATTATTTTCCTAACAAGAATACTGACTACAACATGTGATTGGTTACTCATCCGATAATGTTTCATTTGAAAGAAAGTGAGAAGCTTTAACTAATCAACTTTAAAGTACTCAAGATTAAAAACTCCTACTATTTTTATTTTCATTGAGTAATTCCAAGAGAATCGTAAAAAAATGCAATAAAATGAGAGTTAATGCAGCAAATCAATCACGTTTTACGATTGCTTTTATTTGGCATCAGAAAAATATAAAATAAGCCTTAAGGCTATTTCGGAGTCACTGATTAGTTATCAACTTGACATCAAGTAATTTTAAGTGACTTTAAAATTGGATTTTAAAATATGTCTTGTGTTATTTTGTGTAAATCACTTCTAAGTGTATTAAAAATGTTTTGATGACTGAATGTCAAACCAATTGAAATTGAATTTTCTATGCTATAGTCAGATTGTAATTCAAATTAAATTAAATGCATTTATTTAAACATCACATCATTACCCAGAGCAAAACAAAGACAAGTGGAAAAGTTATTTCACTGAATTTTTCTGACCAAATGTTAAATATGCAAAAGTATTTTAGTGCACTTTCAATACAATTTGTTCTAAATACTACTTGTACATCACTTTAAGTGATGTCACAAGAGTTCTTCCATTCGGAACAGGCTAAAATAAGTAGTTCCCTTCTAAAACTGACCAAAATTTAGCACGCACAACAGTACTGAAAGAGAAGCTCGACCAAAGAGCCTTTCGGGGCTTATAAATGCCACATATTTATTTTATTTTTTTTTTTACTACTTATACATATGGCAAGTGAATTTCGTTAAAGTTCTACTCTTTAAATGAAATTTCTTTTCTATTTTTAGTTGTAATAATATAATTTGAAAAATTTTGAAAAATAATCATTTTTACGTTTTAAGAATCTAAAAAAAATGCTATAAAAATAAATATTTTCATATTCTTGAATTCACTTTAAAAATATGTATATATATCCCACTTTTTCAATTTATCTAATTCGTCTAAGATGTATAATATATTATATACTGCAATGCAATATGAGTCCGCATACGTATGAGTAATAACTCTATTTTTATATGGCCATTAAAAAGCACACATAAATTGCAAAATGATTGAATACATACCACCATATATTGAAAATGTCTAATACTGACCACAATTGTAATCAAACTGAGTGAAATACTTCTACATACTTATCTACGTTTACAATAAAAAATATATTCGTTGCGATTATTAATCAGAATAAAAATAATATTTAATTGCATACCTATATGCATACGCTAAGATGAAACTGCGATTGGCATCGAAATGAACATGATGTTCACAGCACAACACTGCGTATGAGTAATAATATTTTTCCATTTATACATGTTGTAAATTTTACGAACTTTAAAAAAAACCAGTTATGGTATAAAAATATTGAATACTAAAGTGAAATAATAGTCTTTAACCATTTAACTCTGTTTTAACTCATATATCAGAAAAATATATTAATTAAGAGATTGTTTTATGCTTTATTTTCCATATTCCATGGAATCTATAAAAAAATTTCCTTTCTTTTCATTAAAAATGAATTGAAAAATGTCTGTACAAAGTGATGTCTAATGATTTTTTACTAGAATTTAAATAATTTATCATTATTTCGTTGCTTACCGAAACACTATAGTCTGAAAAATTATTTTAAAAACGATTTAACTAAATGATTACATTTTTGAAAAGTAACACCTATAAAGTGTCGTTGAGGTGACGGAGTATAAATAAATTCAAAATATATAGGTACAAATTATATAAAATTTATTAAAAAGTAAAATTATATAAAATTTCAGTTTATTCGAATACAAATACAATATTATTCAATTCAAATTTTATAATCCGATTGTCGAAATACAAAAAAACCGGTTATTTGGGTTCGTTTGACTAAAACGACAACTCTAATATTTATGCATTATACATATTGTATAGACAAACGATTTCATGCAACAATTTGTATGACAATTAATAGAACTTTATACTAGAATATTTCCATAAGACAAATCATCATCATCATTGACGGACATTACCCTGAAAAAAAAATGGATACACGTTCTCCAATTCATTCAAAACTGGACCATTGTGATAATGTATTAATATATGTGATATAATAGTGTTCTATAAACAATATTTAGACATTTTGTGCCTTTGAAATTTAAAAACGACCAATGAATTGAAGAATTAACGAGATGCAAAGAAGAGTTGTATTTTTTCGGATGGTGTAATTTGAAAAAAATACATTTCTTATTTATTCTTTTTCATGTATTCTTTTGAACACAATAAAAACGAAACAAATATTGATGAATATACAAGTGAATAGCATTTTTACGTCTGACCTCTTTACAACTCACCTTTATTACTACATACATAGTAACATTACACTCTCAGTCAATCCCATCCTCAGCATTTTCAATGGTTTTCAATGGCTGTTCAACAACAAATCGAAAGTGCTGCCATAATAATAATAATAACAATAATAATAATAGTAATAATAATAATAATAATAATAATAATAATAATAATAATAATAATAATAATAATGATAATAATAGTAATTGCAACAATAAGCAAACTTAAATACAAGTATTCAACGTAACAAATACACTGCCAATATAATAGAACTTGTGAGTCTATTCAACATTTAACACAATAATAACAATAAGCGTTTAAACGGAAGGAAAGAAAAAGAGTATAAAAGTGTTGCAAAAACAGGATATAATAATAAGCGATAAAAAAATGATAAGAAAAAAAAAATTGAAAGAAAACCATTCAACACCTGATGATGATGATGCGGATCATAATGATATTGATGGAGTTGGTGCAAATGTTGGCGATGAGGGAAATGTGTTAAAATGTTTCTTTGCTCCACTTACATAGAAATCGAGTAAAAAATATGTACGAATATGTGTGTATATATAACTTACGCACACTCAATGCGATTGTGCATTACAT
Organism: Megamerina dolium; assembly: GCA_963854835.1. Lineage (NCBI taxonomy): Eukaryota > Metazoa > Arthropoda > Insecta > Diptera > Megamerinidae > Megamerina > Megamerina dolium. Next base: position 64,156,647 of record OY978527.1, read on the forward strand.
TGTAACCACAATAATAACAACAAAAATACTTACATTTATGAATTGCCATAAAAATACATATTGTACTATCTTACATATATGTGTTTGCAGTGTGTGTTGTTGAGCTTTTAATTAAAATGAAATTGTGCACGCTCACACGCTATAATATCTGATATTCATACCGCTTTAATTTCGGCGTAGGCAAATAAATATGTAGAAATTCTTTTCGTTTTCATTCTATACTTCATTTGCATCAAATGCACTTATGTAATAATTTGTATGATAGCAAATGGCCATTGGAAGGACTTTAAATTGTTCTTGTAGCAATATTATGAAACTCTTAGAAACTTAATATTATGAAATTTCGATATGCAAACAGCAGAAAAACCTACTGGAAAAATCAAATAGATTTTGTGGCGCACTTTCTTTAATGCACGTTGACCGTGGATAAACCTTGAAATATAATACAGGGTGATTTTTTAGCGATGTTCTGTTTGGCAACACTTATTTTGAGCAGCTCATCTGTTTCCGTGTAACATGTTATTGTCAAACATGTTCAGTTTGATCTATAATTTAACCGTTAATCGACTTATAAAAGAACAACGCTTGCAGTTTATTGAATTTTATTATCAAAATTCATGCTCGATTCAGAAAGTGCATCGTGCACTTTCTTGTGTTCAGCGACGAAACTCATTCCTGGTGATTATGCCGTATTCGGTGTGAAGAGCAGCCAGAAGCATTGAAAGAACTGTCAATGCATCCCGGAAAATGTACTGTTTGGTGTGAATTATGGGCCGGTGGCATCATTGGACCGTACTTTTTCAAAGACGACAAAGGCAAGAACGTTACTGTGAATGGCGAGCGCTACCGTGCGATGATTACAAACCATTTTTTTTTGTCCAAATTGGAGGAGCTGGACTTGGCTGACATGTGGTTTCAACAAGACGGTGGCACATGCCACACAGCACGCGAAACAATGGCCCAATTGGGAGGCGAGTTCGGTGAACAGTTTATTTCACGTTTCGGGAAGGTCAATTGGCCGCCTAGATCGTGCGATTTAACGCCTTTAGACTATTTTTTGTGGGGCTATGTTAAGACTTATGTCTATAGCGACAAGTCCGCAACGGTTGAGGCACTGGAAGCCAATAATGAAGAATTTATTCATGAGATATCGGCGGATATGTTGGAGGGAGTATGCCAAAATTGGACCCAGCATATGAACCATTTGAGGCGCAGCTGCGGTCAAGATTTACATGAAATCATCTTTAAACATTCTATCGTTCTATCGACTCAAATAAAGATTTCATACATTTCTCTAAATTTTATGTATTTTTTTTTAATCACCCTGTACTTTTTCATAAAAAATTTCTTTATGGAAACAGCAGAAAAATCTACTAAGTAAATCAAATAGATTGCAATAATTATATGCAATCAATAATGCATGGAGCCAAACTGGAATGGAAGTAGGTTCGCCGCTTGGAAGTCCAGCAGTAGATAAGGAAGCGATATTGTCATTCAGTGTACGAAAGTCATTTGTCATTTAATGCCTATTAATGCGCCTCAGTACAGCAGAACCACATACTCGAGTCTGATGCTAAACAAGCGTGACTTGAGAACGTTCACGTATATTCTCCTAATTTAAGTTAACCTAATTACTTATTTTACATTCATTTGATTCATATAAAGTAAAGAATAATTGTAGCTTTTATTTTACTATTCAATTATGACATACTTAATTTTAGTGGGAAGAATTGTGTTTCATACTAATGATGAGTACATAGTGTGTAATTGTATCCTAAATATTAAATGTATATCTATTTAAGTTGAATATACGCGCATATACTTGCCTGTCTGTCTCTTTGTCTAGCTGTCTAGTTGCACAAAAACTTAAAATAAAAGCATTTCACAAATACGCATATTAATTATGCAAAAGAGTTCAGTGACTCATTTTGTTTCAGGACAAGCATACACTAATAGAACATAGAACACATGTGTGTAATAGTAGCAGCAGCAAATAAATAGTACAAGTTCTTTTGTATATTCATATATTTGCGCATATATGTAATTTTGCATCAACACCCATAAATTATGAAAATGAACATTTTGAAGCAAACAAAATATAAAAGGAAAATGATATTATAGTCTATGTACTTATACGCATAGATATAGTACTACACCTACATACGTTTAAATTATTTATGAATACATATGTGCATTTGAATATGTAACCATTCATAAGCGCAGTTCCTCGTTATACTCTTCCTTCTGTGTTGTATTATTTTATTTAAGATTTGTCATATGAAACCCACACATAAGTATGTGTGAATATAAGTAAGTAGGTACATTCATATGTATATGTGTATATTGTATCCTTGTGCGCTATTGGTATAATGTTGCAAGTCACATCTTTTATGTATTTTCCTTTCATCATTGTTTTGAATATATTTTTTTTTTTATAAGAAAACTGTGTTGGTCTTAATTTAATTCTACAAAAGTAGTAATTTAAAAACACATACTGGTCGCCGCTATTTATTTTTATAACGAATATATAATAACGAATTATAGAAATTAAAGTGAGTGAAAAATGAATGTTTAAAATTTTCATTGAAAGCTTAGCTTGAGAGCATCTTGAAGACATTGAACACAATTTTTTGGACCATAAAAAATCAAAATGATTTCTACATATTACATTTTTATTTAATTTCATCTCTGTGGTTTCCGAAGCCTATTTTACTGCTGATATAAAGTTATAGCTCAAATTATATAGAAATAAATATTTTCCAATGAATAATTTGCAAAATAAAGTAGTAATTATTCATCCGAAACCTTTACGCAGACTTTTCTTCAGGTCTTAAAAGGTAAAAACATTAATGGTATCAAGATGTTTTTAATTTCAAGTTTCTATCCTAAGGTGTGGATGTAAAGGGTTATCCATTTCGCGGTTTCAAAAGTATAGGGCTAGAATTCGACATCTGTCAAACTGAGTTGTCATAACAATTTCTTTCTTTTTCAGTTCAAAGTCTGACATTTGCGAAAATGGATCGCTTAACTATCGCACAACGCATTAAAATTGTAAAAAACTACTACAAAAATGGTGATTCTGCCACAGCCACATATCGTGCTTTAAGAGGAGATTATGGTTTACATAATCGTCCAACTACGCAAGCAATTGGCAAAATTGTGAAGAAATATGAAGAGACTAGATCGGTTACAGATAATGTAAGGCCTGTGCATCATCGTTTCGCTCGTACCACCGAAAATATCGCTGCTGTAAGTGAAAGTGTTGCCGAAGACCCGAATGTGTCGATTCCTCGTCGTTCTCAGGAATTAGGACTGTCTTACGGCACATTATGGCGTATTTTGCATTTGGATCTACACCTACATCCATATAAAATCCAGCTCACACGACAACTGAAGCCGGCTGACCATTCACAACGTCGTAGATACGTCGAATGGGTGCTTGAACAACAGGCGGTCGACGGCGATTTTTCGAACAAAATTTTCTTCAGCGACGAAGCACATTTCTCACTCGGTGGGTATGTTAACAAACAAAATTGTCGTATTTGGAGTTCTGAGAATCCTCAAGTAATTGAAGAGAGGCCACTGCATCCACAAAAAGTCACTGCTTGGTGCGCTCTTTGGTCCGGAGGTGTGATTGGACCTTACTTCTTCGAAAACGACGATGGAACGACTGTCACCGTCAATTCGGAGCGTTATGGTCATATTATAAGCGACTTTTTTTTGCCTGCTATTGAAGAATACGACTTAGAGAATATGTGGTTTCAACAAGACGGTGCCACATGCCACACAACTCGAGCGAATATGGCTTTATTGCAAGAGACATTTTCTGGCCGCGTAATTTCTCGTCGTGGCGATATCAAGTGGCCACCAAGATCATGCGATTTGACACCACTTGACTTTTTTTTGTGGGGCTACGCGAAAGACCGTGTTTATGCAGATAAACCTTTAACTCTTGAGCACCAAAAAACCAACATTCGTCACGTTATGGCTGAGATACCGCCCAATATGTGTCAAAAAGTGGTCGAAAATTACCTCAAAAGAATCGATGCTTGCAACAATTCGCGTGGTGGTCATTTAAATGATGTAGTATTTCACACATAATGTCAACGTTCAAACTTTATAATAAAAAAGAAATATAATGATAAAAAATATTTTATATGTGTTTTATTTACATATACTTTTGAAACCGCAAAATGGATAACCCTTACAATAGAAGGTGCGTATATTCGGAAGATATATTGGAGAGGGAAAATTAAAGGGGTCGTTCTTACACTTGATTTCTTTAAAGGCAATTCCTGGTCAACAATGCGGTTATTTGTCGATTTTATTGTGTTTTTGCGTTCATTTTGTATATTAGGGAAAAATATTGAAAAGGTAAAACATAGATACATGTTACCCTCCAAGAGGTGATTTCTAGGGTGCAATGCATTTAAATATTTGTGATGTTTCTGGTGTTTTTCGTTCATTTTGTACTGCAGCTCCTTTATATGGTACGTTGCACAGAAAGCAGCACTTTCCGGCGGCTTTTTGATCTTAGCGTGTCTGCCCACAGTTCGCTTCCGTAAAGTAGGATCGAGTTCGTCGTTTCCATTAGCAGTCTGCGTTTGGCTTGTCTTGGACCTGCAATATTTTCCATCAATTTGCTTAGCATTCCCGTTACTCGCGCGGCTTTTCCCGCGGCGTTCTTTATATGCGCCCAAAATGTCAGTCGAGGATCTAGTTGTACACCTATATACTTCACCACCGTTTTTGTCGTCAGCTTTGTATCAAGGACTTTCATGTCGACCTCCAGCGGTATGTGCCGGTTCAGCTTTCTTTTTGACTCTTCAGTATTACGAGCCGTTATTTTAGCAGCTAAGTCATCTGCGTATCCAACAAGATGGACATCGTCAGCCATCTCTATACGCATATCCTCCAGGGACATTCCAGTCCAGTTAGGAGTATATTTTATAAAAATGTAAATTTTATGTGGGAGCCTCTCTAAAAGGTGGAAATGAAGTGAAAAAGTAAAATAATGAGGGCAGATTACACATTTAACACCTTTTAAGGCAACTCCAGGCAGCGAATTTTGAGCATAGAGCGGCATGTGGCTTATTAATGTGTCGATCATGCATTTAACCCCTCTAGAGGCAATATTTCATTGCAAAATAATAATAAATATTATGAAAATACAAAGTGTCCCGGCGTTTTGGACAACACGTCACTGTTGACAATTAAACTTTCGAGGTGGTGAAGGACTTCGTCTATCTTGGAACCAGCATCAACAACTGTAATGACGTCAGCTTGGATATCATGCGTAGAATAACTCATGCTAACAGGTGTTACTTTAGGCTGAGTAAGCAATTGAGTACTCGGTATCTCTCTCGAATATCGAAAATCACACTCTACAAGTCCCTCATTATTCCTGTCCTAACATATGGCGCCTGGACAATTTCCACCACGGATGAGAGGATGCTTGGAGTTTTCGAGAGAAAAGTTCTGCGCAGGATCTTCGGTCTTATTTGCGTTGATGGCGATTATCGAATAAGGTAAAATGATGAGCTGTACACTGACATTGACGAAGTCAAGCGAATCAAAATCCAGCGACAGAAGACGCTCCAACGAAGAGGGTATTTAATTCGGCACCCGCTGGAGGACGCAGAAGAAGAAGAAGACCATACCTCTGTTGGAAGGACCAAGTGTTATGTAACCTAATATCCAATTGGCGCCAGAAAGCGAAGAGCAGAGAAGACTGGCGCCGCATTATATGTTCAGCTTAAATCGATCACCGGTTGTTATGGCCACATAAGAAGAAGAAGATTCGTTTTTCAACTTCGGGACTCATGAGCGAGTCCGATAATATTGTCAATCGCTACGAAACTTTTTATTTTGTAGTTTTTTATTAAATCGAAATTTTTCAATACCGGTGCGCGAGTTCTAAAATTTTATCAATATCTACGAAACTTCTGCTTTGTAGTTTTTTTATTAAATTGAAAGTTTCTAACCGATGGGAATAAGAATTCTCGCTCAAAAATTTTCTCCCATACATTTGGCGGCCATCTTAATGTATATATTTTATAGGATAATCTGCAGCTGATGTTTGTGTCTTTTAAAATAACAAGCTACGTATTAAAGATTTGCAGTTATGTGTTAAAAAGCAACAATTGGTAGCTTATTCATGTGCTTCAATATATTATCGGTTATGTGCTTGTATCATCATATCTTTTTCCAGTCATAACTTGTTTGATTTAATAATGTTTCATAATGCACTCCACATAACTAAGTCTATATAAGATCCCTATATCTATATAGTCTATATAAGTCACCATACAAATCTTACAATGTTGTTAAAATACATTGTACTCCATTTTCCCTTTGGAATAAAATATAAAGCCTTTTGCAGCAATCAGGCAAATTTAGCTATTATGTAAAATAATTTTGATTAATATTTTCCTTAAAGCTCTTTATTTTTATTTATTTTAATCATTCTTGGGATTCATTTATGTAATGATATACTCGTGCGTACATAAGTACAAAAAAATGTTTTATGTAACAATATTATGATAATATGTAGCTATGAATATTAAACTATAGCCTATTAAATAGCTAAGTAAAGTATAGATAGATCAAGAGAAATGAATTTAAAAAAAAAAAATAAGGTAAGAAAAAAAATAAATAATCATAAGATAGATATTTATACATTTGTGTAGTAATAAATACATTTCAAAAATGATATCATCGTTATACGTATTTAATACATTTGATCCGAGTTTTGCCTATATAATTAAATATTATCAGTTAAAGTACTAAAGATTGTGATGCTAAAATGTTAGAATTATGTTAGCAGATTATCATCATCATCATTATTATCATCACTATGTGATATTTATTTAGAAATTTTAACTTTTTTTTGTATTTATTATAAATACTATATGTGCTATATGGCTTAAGTGGAGTGCTATGCACCTAAAACATGCCATCCGAGTGTGCAATCGGTATAAGTATAATTAAAAATATTACAAAGTTACGTAATACTAATTTCCAATCATTCGGCACCGCATATGGTAGTAGAATTTGTGTAATGCGATGCACTTCGTGCGAAGCACAAACGAAAATGAAGGAAGTAATGATCATGTTGAGCGTGGGAAATCCTGGCAATAAAACAAGCACACCGTGACGATCGGCTGCAAGCCAAATATGATACTGGCATATGAACAATTCCAAAGAGATGCGTCCGAACCAAGCAAAAAATGTGGAATAGCGTGTACGCAATATGCCCGATATATTGCGCAATATAATATAACCTACAATGGGAATGAACAGTATATACGAGTGTATTTCTTCACAATTTTGTTCGTTGCGGCAAAGAAACGTGAACGCTGTGTAAAAGCCAACACCGAGCAGTGCGAGTAGCGTAACCGTGATTGAGGTGCGCCTTGCAAAGAGATTCCCATGGATGGTGTCGTCGAATAGACTGTATTTTTGTGCAATATGAAAGCAAGCAGCAAAAATCATGCCAAAAGTCACCGTGTAACGATCCAGCTTCCATTGGTACCACCATTCGTGTATGTCATCATCGGTTGTGACAAAAAGTGCCTTCCAGGGGCGCGTTACAAATATACGCTCGAAAAACACCTCCGACATAAAGAGGATCGTTATGCCAATAAAGCAGCCAATTACTTTAGCAACCAAATATAGATAATGCAATGCATTCAGATCCACAGATTGTGATGTGATGCGTGGCGGCAGCGATAGCACAAAATAGATAACGCACAACCAAAATGAGAGCAGCGGCACAAAATAGTAAAACTGATATGGACGATTCATGCAGAAGCACAGCACAACGGTGATGAAGTTCAGACGAAACATCACTTGAAAGAAACGTACAAATCCCGAGTTGCCCGTTTGCCACATGTACGCGAAATGTGTGTAACCCGTGAGGAAGAGGTAACCGCTAATGAGCAATTTAATATGCATGTGTATCGGTAGGACACGATGTGCGCCCGTCATATAGTATATCAATACTACCAACATAATCCAGCCCTTCAACTCGTCCGTTTGATCTCGATTGAGCACCTTTGTGAAACGCGAATCTTCAGTAAAGAAGAGGCCCAATGCAAAAACATAACCGATCGGTATCCAAAAGCTGAATTCCGAATAGTATTTGTTTTCTTTCATGAAGAAATTTGTACGATCACATATATAAAAGTACAACATGATAATGCCCAATATACCCAGCGCCACAACAGGTGTGGAATAGTCCATGATGGGGATTTCGGAGTCATTCACAGATCCATTACTATGATGCTGTTGCTGAAGTGGTGTGTATAATGTATGACCGCGTATATGGAATATCCAACGACGCAGCACCATGCCAAACACTAAAGAAATGCTAAAGGAAGAAGAATAAGAAAACACGCTTTTGACCGAAAGAAAGCCACAATAGCTATATACTTACCACACACCGAACACAGCATAGGTGACTATTTGAAGATTCGTATATGGCTCAGCACTACTGCAGCAAGTTCCATCATTATAATTCATATAATCATTGCAATACATATTTAGAATCAACTGCACTTCATGCCGCAGTCCAAGTGCTGAAAGTTTGTAGCCATCGACAGCTGTGTCGACAAGACCATTCGATACATGCCATGCTGCTTTCCAGACAAAGGCATCCGAATAGCGGAATACCTTTTGTGCTGCATTATTCAAACGATCAATATCGGCATTTTCTACTTGTTTCCAGGCTTCTGGCAATTTTTCTTCATTTACACGATCTTGCAGTTTCCACAGTACCTTTGCTTTACGCGCAACAAAACGATCGAATGGTACAATCAATCGTGTAAGATTCGTTGTATACGATTTAAGCAACTCATCGGTCACATTGCCAGCATGGAAATTGCGATGCGTAAAACCGATAATAAAAACTGCTGGTATCTGTTTGTACATTTCGAATTTGTCCAAACGCTCTAGCAACGCATCGGAAACTTGATCAGCATAGATGTATCGAGCGTGCATATTTAATTTGCGTTCTTCAAATTCATTATCTTGTGCCGGTTCCGCTTCGAAAAGTAGCGAGCCATTGTCGTCATCGTTCAAATGAATGTGATTGATGAAATTTTGATACAGTAGACGTACGCTTTCATCACCAACGAACACAAAATTGTTTTCATTACCCCAAAACGCCAAATAGCGAAGGCAACGCCTAGTATCACTGCAGTAAAATGCAATATAATTAATCGATGTAGGAATATTTCTAAAAAAAATGCACTTACGTTTGTGTGTATTTATGCATCATACAGCCGTACGGCTGCCATTCACTATCACCCTTAAAACGTCCCTTGGACAATAACCACTGACATGAGTCGCTACCTACAACAACATGTGAATATAAGGAATAAATATTATATGAATTTGTCATATCGTATACTCACCGTATTGCCAATATAGTAATCCATGAAAAATAACAAAACCAAGCACTAGAAGAAGTGCAACTTTTTTCGCATTCGTTGCATTCAATTGTTTTATGAATAGCTCAACTTTGGACGGACGCGGTACACTTGCCTCCACACTAGTACCATTAAGAGGATTCAATTCGATTTCTTCGTTCATATCTTTGTGATTTTCATCAGCATTTATATGGTGTGGTCAAACACTGTTTGTAGCTAATACATTTTCTTATCAATTTCCAATTTATGCTTTGTGCGGCTGTCTTTTCAATGTTTTTCACTTTTTTTCGTCGTTTTTGTACTCGCACTTCAAATGTTGATGGGATTTGCTTTTTGTTTACAACTCGCTTTTAGCAGCTGATTGGTGTTGTTGTTTCAATTTGCGCCAGTGTTGGAAAATCCCGTCTGTGGGTGATTTTAATGTTTTAAATTAAAAATTGTCTATTTCATTATAGATATAAAAAGTAATAAATTTTAGCAAAACTTATTGCCTATTTAATTCCAATTTAATAGAGCATTGCAAGAAAACAACTAATAGATGCATTTTGTACCGATTTCAATTTATGACAATCAGTTGAGACGCCATGTATCCCTTCAAAATTATTGCTGGTTAATGTCATTTCGTTCAGCTGTCAAATGACTCTAGACGGAAAGAAGAAGCACAGCATGTGTTTATTATACGGCACTCTAAATTCGAATATTAATTGAGTGCGAATTTAGAGAACGAAGTATTTCACAATTAAATGGCAAATAATTAAAGCGCCAATGCGTGATTTAAATAAAATACTTCGACTTTTTGAAAACGAATTTGTTATGGATTATTGTGAGGAATTTGATGAGCTCAAATCTATATTGGAATATGTAAATCAGCATGAGAAACCCTTCAATAAGATACACTTTCGTGGAGGTAAAGTAGAAACAACATCAAAAATGTGTGAAATAATGTTGGTATGCTTTAATTTTTACACAGGTAATGAGGCAATTATTAATGAATTAGTACGACGTTTACAGCAAATGCTATTGGAACGCCAATTGGTTGATACATTGGTTAAAGAGCCAGTAGCGAAATCGTATCAAATTCTCCGAAAGATGGTGATGTTTCTTTTTGCCAACACCGATTGCACTTACAAATATAATCTGCACGATGATCCGAATATAGCTCATGTGCTCGAAATTTGTCCATTATTGCCAAAATTTTTACTTGTCACACTCATGTGGGATTTGAGTTTGGATCAGTTTTTCTATGAAGTGCTCTCATATGCGCCTTGCTGGTTTACCTTCCAGTACTTCGATGTAGCTTCAGACTCCCTCAAATATATCGACGACCCAATTGAGGTATTACATAAAGTCGAGCAATTGGTGCGTGCGATTTATGTCAGCATCACACGTTCTAAATACCGAATAATGGATAAGGTTGATGTAAAAATAATTTTTGGAAAATTATATGATTGCACTATGAAACTATTGCGTCAATTTTATACACCGGATTCGGAGAAATTTAGGCATTTTACCAAGAAACAATTCTATAGTTATTCAGGTTTTGCGCTGAAGCATCTGCTGCAAATGATTCTATTCGCAATTGATGTTTACGAGACACCCTCGAAAGCAGATCCCACCATTGATATCGAAATTTATGAAATTTGTCAAGAGCTGTGTAAACAAACACCAATCACTAAGGGCAGCTTACCGGAAGAATCAGTCGAGTTGAAAGAACAGCAAATCAAGATAATCACTGCTCTGTTGAACTCATTACAGAACAATGTGATGTTGGTTAAAATTGATATATTTGTATATTGGGTAGAAATCGATGTCACACCGCAAATAAATCTACAGACGGCAATCGGTGAAATGGCATATGCTGTTTGTGAGCGTCTTAGTAAAAATCGGCGTTTTGCACACGACGTCGAACAACAGTTGAAAATGATTGCCATACGCCCAAAAACGCTGGCGGAGACTGTTGAGGCAGCGACAATAGGTGATATTTTGCGTAGCTTAGATGAACCATTGGCGCCGGATGTTAAGAGCGCATGGCTCAATGAATTGATGAATCGCCCCCTGGCTTTGGGCAATGATGAGTGCTTGGATGCGATAAGAGACAATATGAAATTAATTACAGTTGACCACTGTAAGAAGATTTTGGATTTTATAAATCTCGAAATAATAAGAAATGCAGAGGAAGAAAAGGACTATGGCGATGATGGTGCTCAAAATCGACAAGATTCAAACGAAGAGAAACAACAAGATATACAAATTGATTACGATGCTTATGATGACTTAATAGTGATAATATTGCGGGCTTTGCAACAGTTTTCCAAAGAGCAAATACTCGAGATGCTAAAGCATCAGTTGAATGTATTCGGAAAGTCGGCGAGAATATGTTGTCGCCCAGACTTCCAGACACGATCTACAGAATTTCTAAATAAATTTGCAACTAACTTTGATTTTCAGCAGTTTCTAATTTTTTGCGTTGAACATCCGACCATGATGTGGACAAAGTTTTTCGACTCGGCATGCCATAATGACATACATATTAAGAATTTTTGTACTACAGTAAAAGAGGCTCGTCCATTTTCTACGGACTATTTCCATACGCTGCTTTCTGGAGCCATGCGTGATCGAACAAAAATTCAACAGAAATTCTTTCCGGCGCTTTTATCGGAAATTTATTTCGTATTATATTATCCCGATCAAAAGACGGAATTCTTTAAACAATTTGTTAATAAAAATGTTACCTCACTGCTCGATGGTCAGGATTTCGATTCATTGCTACCTATTGTGAAAATGCTAAATATAATTGCAACGCGTGGCGAATCACAATCGGTGAAGCCACTCAATTTCGGTGAAATAACTGCGCCCGTCCTATTGATGGCAGCACAAATCATGGATAAAACACGATGGGATTTAATTACATACACCGATGTGCGTGATGAAATTGTGCGTGAATGCATACAGTTCATACAAAATACTTCCAAAAAATTCCTGCCAGTTGCCACAGAGAAAGGTAGGTATCTAGTTATGTAAATAAATTTGAAATCGAAGATGGATTGTTCAATAATTTTTTCCCTTCAGATCGTAAATGGGTAACTAAGGCCATAAAAGATTCGTATCGTCCCACCACACAGTATTACTTTCAGAAGTTCTCTTTGACACCTGAACAGAAACCAGTGAATTTTGATCGTTTCTTAATACGTCTAGAAATGGAAGATAAATCGGAAGCGGAAATGTTTTTGATAATAGTAAGAAATGACACAAAATAGAAAACAAAAGATCACATCTTTATTCCTTTTACAGAATTATGTTCGTTGCACAATGAAGGAGACTGAATGGCTGGCTCGTAGCGAACGCTTATTGCCACATATATCGGACGTTATGATTATACTTGGTGGTGTAGTACAGGAAACTGAATCGAATACAAATTCCATTAACAACTATCGACATTGCCTATCGAATTATGCAAATATTGTTAGAAAGTATCTATTGCCACAAATCGAAAATGATCCGAAAAAAAGAGAGAAACTTGTATTGAAAATATTGGAAATTATCAAATCAGCTCCGCCCCAAATATATGAAGAATCATTTATCAATTTCGAATGTCTACTATTGGATATAATTACAAGTTCTAAGCATTCTTTTTCTGAGGATAGCGTAAAGGTTGTGAAAAAATTCGTGGAAAGCATGACTGATTGCAAAGCAAAGGAAATATTTTTGGAGAAATTTCAATCTGCAATTTTGGAAAGTTCAAATTGAAATTATTGATAATTATTACATTTATATAAGTTTACATATGCATATTTTAATATATATTAATAAAGCGAATGTGGGAAAATTATTTTCTTCCTAAAGAAAAGTTTTACATTTAAGCCTTCAATTTCGGAAGAAATATTTAAGTTCATTATATTTGAATTGGAAATTTTGCTGAATTGTTTGTCTTAATTTGAAAAAAAAAAAAAAAACAATTTGTTGAGAAAATTCGATATTTTTTAATCAATGTGAAGTACTATCGAGACAATTATGTTTTGAATACATCATTCAAATGGCATCCATGTGTGCTTTTGCAGGAACGAATTCTATGAACCGAATTTTAGAGCACATTTTCCACTATATCGGGTCGTATGTTATGAATAGTGCGTTGATTATTGGCTTTTATATCATGAAGAGAATCTGGTTTATTGCAATAGACGCCAAATTTAAGCGTTTTGTAAACAAAAAATAAAATTTTGTGATTAAAGTTGCAGCTTGAATACCATTGTGTCCTCTTTACTTTGTATCCTGGCGAATACAATGGATATTTAGTTACAAGAAAGTGCTAGTCGCGTAGCGCGAAATCACGCCATGCCGCGACGCGCTTGTTTAGGTAAAGCAGTAATGATTATAATATGGAGTTTTTCATAAATCATGCTTATGTTAGGCTTATACGCCAACTGACAACTTTCTGTCGACAGTTGTTAACAATTGTACGTACCCGTGTACTCGATTTATGTGACAGAGAATTCAAAATTGAAGATACCTGATAGTTTACGATAGTAAAATTTTTCCCATCACTTTCCATCACCTATAGAAAAAAAAATCCAGCTGTCATTTACGTACTGTGATTGTCAATTTGCAAGTTTCTGATAGGCTTCCGTTCGCGTAATTCCTGTATATGTTCTAACATTGTGAGTGTAATTTGTTTTTACTCTGCTAACGACAGAAAGTGATGGTAATGTACTCGAACAAACTTATTGACACAAGCATTAATAGCTGTGGAAAAAGAGTGATAGAAAATTATGTAGGAAGAAAAAGCCAATTGGAATGCAAATTTATAAAGTTACAAAGTTATAACCGTAACATCTAAATCCTTCCAATATTCGATACAACGAAATAATAAAACCGAAACAACACGTACTATAGAAAATGTACAAATTATAAAAAATAGAACTTTAGAAAAAACAATGTTTGCCTCCAATGCCACCTCCTAAATCCATTATGAACTAGGCTGTTACTCCGCTCCGAATATTAGCTTGGCTTTCATCATATACTTTTTAACTTTTTTCGTACGTTCTTACAATTGCTATAATAAAACTGACTTTAATTAAGGGGTCAAATGTCGATATTACATGTGAGCCCCCAAACTAAAAAGTCTTGAATTTTGAATTTGAATATTATTTTGCTCTGTTAAGAATTTAAATCGTCTATCGTTATCTCGGTGTCCAAAATCTTTTATGATTTGCGAACAATTTGTGAAATAAATTTATCACATTTCAATTAGATAATATTAAATTTATTTCCTATATAAAAATCTTATCTCATCTTGAAGATTAAATAAAAATTTAATTATAACTACTGGCCCTTCGTTCAAATCGTACAGTAACGAGCAGTTCTTCAGTACGACTTTAACTCTGTTTGTCGTTTAAACAAAGTTTAAACACGATTTTCAGATTTTCAGTTAAATTTCAACGTAGTTTTAACCTGTCTGTTCTTACACTCCAGTACATATTTTCTTGATGCGGTTTAAAATAAGTTTAAGCTTTCAAGAGTATGCAATTATTTATTAACAAGAAACAGTTAAAAAAAGTATGTGTAATCAGCAGAACAGTAATTTTAAGAATGAAGAAAATTATTATTAACAATTATTTATTATTTAGCAATTATTTATTAACAAGAAACAGTTAAAAAAAGTATGTGTAATCAGCAGAACAGTAATTTTAAGAACGAAGAAAATTTTATATTAAAATTTTCTTCAGTGACATAATTCCAAAATAAAAAATAACGATTGCTAGAAAGATTAAAACTAAAGTATAATAAACTGAGCTTCAACAAGCTTAAACACCGTTGACGTAAATTAGTTTAAACCTGGTTTAAACTTGTACTGAAAAACTGGCTCTAAATAATTTTTAACTTCAGTAAATGCTCATGTTAATGAACAAACTCACAGCGACCATTTTATTGGAACATGAGCATCATTGTTAAGATAACGCAATCGAATGTGTCTTCTCACAGATTCAGCGAAAGAAGTAGAGAGGAAAAAATAACAAATATATATGGGCAGTGAAGCAAAAATAAAAAGAAAATAACAAGCACACGATTTTGACACTATTCGTATACATTTTGAACATTTCGCCAGATCGCCAATAGAAAGGTTTTACAAATTGCTTCACCTGGTAGCCTGTTCTTAATATTAGAACACAACCAAAATCTCAAAATTTATTGCTTAGCGTTATATCTTCTTAGTAGCTTTTATAAAGAAATAGCTATATGAAAATTCATTTTAAACTTTTGTTATCAGTAATAGAAAAATAATAACGGCATTTGTTTTACAACAATTTTGCAACCGTGATTATTAAATCGAATAAAATTGTGCTAATGAACACACTCGACGGCGAATTGATTCCAAAATCCGGCGAAGCATTTAAATGTGACGCATGCGTTGCAATTCTTTCTTTTTGTACAAAAAAAATTGATGAGCAAAGCGTACGGAACGTAGGCAGAGCAAACGAAAAAACTGGAAAATTAATCGAAGAAAGTCTTGTGTAAAAATTATAGAATTGTGAAATTTGTTGTAAAAAAATCATCACATAATCATAATTCACTGGAATTCAACGTGAAAACCAGTTGAAAGTATATTACTTTTAAAAAATTGAAACGAACATTGTTGCAGAGCAGCAAACAATAGCTGTAGCAGCAGCAGCAGAGCACCCTGCCCGAACAGTAACGAAAGCGAAGCCAAAAAAGAAAAGCATAAATTCCCGTGCAGTCATCATCATCGGCAGAAGCAGAAGGCGCTGCAGCAGCGATATTTGAATTGCCAAAAAGGCATATCTTACATGAAAAAAACACAAAAAGCAACAAAGAAAA
The DNA here is from genome assembly GCA_963854835.1 of Megamerina dolium. Lineage (NCBI taxonomy): Eukaryota > Metazoa > Arthropoda > Insecta > Diptera > Megamerinidae > Megamerina > Megamerina dolium. The sequence continues at coordinate 64,172,912 of OY978527.1, forward strand.
GGGAAGAAGAAGCCGATTTTAATCAATCTCATTCGAATACAACAGTCGGGGTCATTACAACAACAACAACGACAACAACAATGGAGCAAGTGCCGAAAGCATTGATCATTGATCCACCACATGATTTGCGCTTTGTTGGTGAGTGTCCTAATGTACCAACTTATGTATATATGTATATATCTATTATAAATGCGCAGCAGAGTTGCGTACGATATTATTTATGTCTGTTTTATTTATTTTATTGTTTTTTTTTTTTTTACTATGACTGTATGTAGTCCACAAAAGACACAAAAAAAGTCATATTTTCATATTTGCATTCGACTAGTAAATTATTACATATCAAATATGTACCCTTTCGATTACAGTCTGTTGTAGCATTGTGTATAAATAGGTGCAAATGTATTGAAGGTGATAACATTTATTAATGATCAAAGGGCAGAAGCAAAAACCTGTATTGAATGTATATTTAGTTTGATTTAGTTTTTCAAGCAAATAAAAGTGTCTCAAGGCAAGTCTTTTTTACCGCATGCAGAACATCGATTGAAAACAATAAATATACATTTACATTTACGTAGATATCTTTGTACTTACCGGTGTATGTACATCTGAAGATTCATTGTTATGTTGCCTTGCCGGTATAATTTGTTCCCTTAGTAGGTTATTAGTGTCACCCATTGTGTGGCATGTACAACACGAATTAAATTTTCAATATATGGCATGTTTTCAGTAAAGTTAATAAATTACTACAAATGCAGCAATTGGTATTCATAGTATTTACGGTTAGAAAGAACTTTCAAATTATATCCAGCCATTTGAGGTAAAATTATTCAAATCTATCTAACATAGTGGAAAAAAAAAAGATTTCAAGAAGAAAATAGTTCATGGTAATAACCAATAATCCCTAACCATATCCTACTATCCTGCACTTCCTTTAACACTCACAGAAACCTCATCTTTCATAACAACAATCTCATCAAATCGATCTCAAATCTAACAAACAAAAACATTTTTAAATTACAACTTTTCTCAAATCTTATAGTAAAATTTAAATAAAATTTAAGGCTTAAAATTTGAATTATAAGTTTTTGTTTGCTTTACCAGTTCGTTTCCTCGAAATTTCTGTGTGTATTCGCAATGTGTTACCTGCATTGTGGATAACTTTTGCATGTAAAGACAAATAATGCTACCTATACGTGTATATCCTTGTAGAAGGTCATATATTACCTATTCATAATAGTTTAGTCATAAATCTAAATTTTAAGGGCGTATCCGTAACATATTAGACGTTTATAATACCTAACAAAAATATTTAAACTGCAATTGTTTCAACAGATTTCGACCGAAACAAATCATAAAGAGAAATATCTATAATTCGGCTGAAAAATATATAGAAGGTATATATATATTTTTTTCTCTGTAATTTTTCGAAATCACTGAAGAACGGAATCAATAATGCGCACCTCGATTTTTCTTATTTTATGAAAAACGATGCTCAATCATCACATCACAAGAATATATACGAATAATCATATAAACACCCATAACTAATGTCTCACACATGATGGACAGATGCAAAATTATTCGAATGAATATATAATGTCAAATTATTTGCGTACAAATTTGAATATAAAATTATATTTAAGACATATAAACAAAAAACAATAAAATGAAAATAAACTAGTATTGAGCAAATAGCAATTCTCTATGCTCATATTCTAATAATGCTTCCTGTCAGTACGCATCATCAATTGTGTGTGTGTGTGTGTATGTGTGCTACCATCAGTCAATATAGAGCTTTAGGTTGCATTTATCAATAATAAAAATATATTAGCAAAAGTATTTGAACCAGAGATCAAAAATAGGTATCTCCACTTTTGAATGGTTCCAAAATAACTCTTATTATTTATGGGAAAATATATCGTACAAACAAAGCAGGTGATTTATTTTTTGTAGATGTATGCTCTCACCCAGTGGGAAGTGGTTATTTGCATATAATTTCTGTTGCTGTTCTTCTGGGACACTTATTGCAATTTAGTGCAATTTAATTTTATAATTGCAAATTACATTGCTCCACAGTATTTTTGGTGAGGGGTTGAAAGTAACTTTTCTGAGATAATATGACCATTGTGCATTCAAAAATAGCCTTCATTTTGTTACATCAGCTCTAAAACATTATTTTTTGAATGCAAATAATATAAAACAAATTTTTTTCGGAAGATCATTACCACATTAACTGTTTTAAATACTTGAAACGCAACCATTCTTGTGTTTATTCTGCATTTTTCATAATTGAGGCTCTCTCTGGAACTTCTAAACCTTCTTCGATCCGCATAAAATTTCATATTTAGTAATTTTTTTGATAACTTTACTTTTCTAGAGGGAGTCCTGCAAAAAAAAAAAACTTCCGCATACAAATTATGGCTCAAAGAACACCAAAAAATATAATAACACCTATATCAATATTTAAATTTGCTTATACTAAAATTTACAATGCATAAAAATGCTTAATATATGTATAAAATTGCTTATTTGCAGTGTATTATTTTACGAATTGGTGCCGCAGCTCAGCGGCTGAAGCATAACAAATTTAAAATCGAAAAGATTTTTCTTTCGAACGGTATCCACTTGTCGGCAAGCAATTGGTAATTCTTTCGGCAGTAACAATTTGCCATGGAAAAGCTTCTAAAAGAACTTTGTGACAAAGCTCAGAAACATCAGAAAATATGAAATCTCATAAACTCTGAGTTTATTCTTTCCGGCTTGGAACTAAAACAAACCAAGTCACTTAAAAATATATGTCTCTGCCAAAGTGCCTTTTCCTAACAGAAATATTAACAGTTGCAAAATAAGCCACAACAGAAAACACAAAAAAAAAAATCATACAGAGAGATTTAGCACATTAAGAAACACGTTTTACTTGAGAGTGTGTTTGTGTCTGTGGAAACACAATGAAAACGAACTGAAGGAGGGTTACTTTCGATCTCTGATTTAAACACAAATTGATTTTGACTAGAATATTCTCAAAAATCTAATTGTCAAGTACCTTCTTCATAAACGTAACTACGTAAAGAATTGTTATGACCGACTTTTAATAATTTATATACCAAGAAGACATATTAAATAAGGTTGTAGTAGATAGTACCAGGTCAACAAGCCATAAAATATGCAAAAGAGCCATATTGCTCTTTTTGTTAATTAATTTTTTTTCAAAATTGTATATGATATTAAAAAGTAAAATAAAACAGCTGATTTAGATATGAATATAGAACAAGTTTTTATTCCATTCTCTGTGTACTCTGTCGTACAGAAATGTGGCAGCGTGCTGTGTATTTATTTGATTTTCTGCCAAAAAGGAGAGCATATAAAAACATTTTATCTAAATTTAGACACAAAATATACGTATGAATCAAGAAAATTAGGCGATAAGATTTTTATTTAAAATATACATACATATGTACTTATGTATGGACAAGTACTTAATACGAATTATGCATGTCCATTTTTTTTTTTTTTGTTTGGGCCTACAAAAATCAACAGAGATAGAGCAAACATTTTTTCAATATAACAGGCTATTCAATAAGTCCGTAGGAAAGTATGAAAAAAAAACAAAATCTTGACAAAACTTGATTGATTGATTGATTCAACTTGATTGCCTTCGAGGGTAATTTTTCCGCTTTTCGATACCACTTTTATAGTACAATGTTTCTTTCTCGTCAAAGTAGGCCTCAATTTCAGCGAATACTGTATCATCGGACTTAAATTTCTTTCCAGAAAGCATTCTCTTGAGATCTTAAAACCAGGAAAAAGTCGCTGGGGGCTAAATCTGGAGAATACTGTGGTTGGGGAAGCAATTCGAAGCTCAATTCATTCAATTTTGCCATCGTTTTCATCGATTTGTGACACGGTGCATTGTCTTGGTGAAACAACATTTTTTTTTTCTTTTGTAAATGTGGCCGTTTCTTTGCGATTTTAGCCTTCAAACGATCCAAAACTTTACAATAATAATCGCTGTTGATGGGGGTTCGTCTTTGGATATAGATAGTCGATGAATATTATTCCGTTCGCATCACAAAATACAGACGCCATTACCTTACCGGACGACTGTTGTTTCTTTGCTCGCTTTGGATTCGATTCGTCGACTATTGTCCAATCAGTTGACTGTCTATTGGATTGTGGTGTGTAATGGTGAAGCCATGTTTTCATCCATTGTCACATATCGACGATAGAATTCGGTTTTATTGCGATTTAACACCGCCAAACACTCTGTTGAAGCATCGATATGTTGTTGTTTTTGGTCGACTGTGAGCTCACGTGGCATCCACTTGGCACAGACCTTTCGCATACCCAAATGTTTGTGTAAAATGGTAAAAATCCTATCATCTGATATCTTTACAATGTCGTACTATGAACACAGTACGCTCGATATGCCCTTTTATACGATGCTAAGAAGATTTATACAGGACCGAGAACACTGAGTCTCCAATCATCCGACCATATTTTTATTATGAGCTGGTGCATGCTGGTGAGTAGCTCACGCTCATTTCTACTTGAATTAATTCTCAACGTGAAACCACTTACATTTGGCCTACAAATGGTTTTGGAACAAGAATTACAATTTAAATTGGTCAGAATTTGTATGAATAAAAATATACATCACACATATGTGTGTACATATATAGGTCGATGTATATATTGTCATATTTTTATATTATTGGTTAAATGACGCAATGACTGAGAGTGTAACATATTTACTTCATATGCTGCATACTCGAATATATGAATGTGTCCATATGTACATGGACAGTATTTGCCCTCTTTATAATACCAGCATATTAGTCAAGCTAGCAGCTGTGTTCACATTATTTGGCAGTCGAATATACATTTGCATGTGTGAGTGTGTGTGTAATAACAAAGGTAGTTGTTGTAGTAGCAGCTATTGTTGTACTGTACTATTATATTTATGAATTCAGTATGAGTATTCGTTTCGTCCATTTGCCTTCAATATATTGTAACATATATGTATCACCCACAATACGACGCCTTTACCAGCGCCAAGTGCATACACACACACACACACACATGTAGCACTTAATATTTTTGTATGTACAAAACGTATATGAATTTTTGTTAGTTGCACTTTATACCATCTATATACTATTTCTTTTTCTTTGTTATCCTTTTTCTTTTATTCGTTGAGTACGTTTGCTTCCATATATACAAATGTGTGTGTGTGTGTGTGTAATTTTGTCCATCTTTATATTGTATTTTTTTTTTGTCATAAATTTTGAATAATATGTTTTTGTTTGTGTGTTTTATTTTTGTGATTTATTTGCCATTTCTCAATATCTTTTTCATTTCGTCAGTCTTTGCTTTTGTGTCTATCCCACTCTCGCCACATAAGGTGAATGTACCAGCTTTTCATTATTTCCTTTGTATATTTTTATTATATACCCCAATTGCGTATTGTTTTCAAAAGAGACTAGTTCGAATATTGATTCTAGTTGAGGCACTCGTTAAATCGAGGCTACTATTTATATTTCGGGAATAGCAAATAATACATTTTTAAATGAAAACGGCTTTATTGTTTTTTAAAATATTCACCATGATGGATTTTGCATTCGTTCAAATCATTTGTCATAGCAGTTTTTCCATTCCTCTTGAGACACTTCCAAAACATGGTTTTTGATCGCTTCAACTGCTTCTTTGGCGCACGTAAATCGTTGACCACGCAGTTTACCTTTGATATTCGGGAACAAGAAGAAGTCATTGGGTGTCAAATCAGGACTGTACGGAGGATGAGTCATCAATTCGATGTTTTGACTGCTTAAAAATTCACCTTTGATGGAGAATGATTCGTCTTTGGCGGTTGGTTTTGCGAATTTCTCTGAAGACGACTACCGGCAAACAAATGGTCGTGTATCACTCAGAATTGACATGTCCCATGACCCATTCGGTCGAAGAAACAGACGACCATTTGCTTCAATGTGCTGCTGGCTCGAAGAACTTTTGTTGGATTTGGTTCGTTTTGGAACACCCACATGGGCGATTGCTGTTTTGTTTCCGGTTCATACGCATATATCCATGATTCGTCACCTGTCACATTCTTGTTGAAATAATCCATGTCGAAAGTTGTGAAAAATTATCTAACGAAAACCTTCTCTTAAAATTTCCATTTTTTGGCCAAATTGATTTTCTTAACTCACTGTAAACGAAACAAATAGCACTTGTACATCAAAACGTTGTGAGCACGTTTCTGCTAAAAAATGTCAAACTTTATTATTGGTGTTGCCAGATTTTGGCTATTGACATTAGTGTTGTCAGATCCCGAAATATAAATAGCAACCCTCGTATTGAGTCTCAATTTGTAGTTTTTCCTTAAGCTATTTACAAGTTAATGTGTATTCAAGAACAAGGCAAATTTATGGCAATTTTTTCTGCTTTATTAAATTCCATTTAACAGAGCCCTTTAAAAAGTAAATTAATTGCAAATATTTATTATCAAACACATTGGCAAGTTCTGAGTATATGATTTTAATTTGATATAAGTTGGAATTTTTTTGAATGGGATTTTCTATATAACTTCTTTTCTACAACTCATTCCATATCATATGTAGGAACATTGTACATATACACATACCATGTAGTTGATGATTTTCTTGATATTTAAAATTCAAAAGGTTTTCTTGTTTGTTTCTTTGTAGGTAGTACCTACTATATTCCTTGTTAAGGTTCGTTTTTGTTTTTTTTTTTACGTTTTATTAAACTTGACCCACATTACATTTGATTTAGGTATATACAACTACATACAATGCTTTTGCTTTTTGAACGGGTGATAGAATGATGGGGTGATGTTAGGTGATGGGTGTTTTAAATATGCGCATATCTAAATATTAGGTTGGGGATAAAGAATCGAGCCTTTAGTGCGTATTTAACAGTATGTTTTTTCAATGAAATCTATGCAGACATTTTTCTATGCAATTGAAAGGTGAATATTTTAAGGATCAAGTGTATTTAGTCGAATTAATCAAAACACAAATTATTCGATTAATCGGAATCTTGATATATCAAACCAATTATCAATTTTGTATTGGAAAAAATTATCCTCAACAAATTGTCGAGTGAAAATTTTCACTACGCAGCAATGCGAAAATTTATTCAACATAAATCTGAATAGTGTTTTTCTGATTAATTCATTAATCGAATAATATTAATTTTTGATTAATCAATGTCATGATTATTCAAATAACAATTGTTATTGGATTAATTAAAAATTTTGATTAATCACATAAATGATAAATCAGAATTTTATGGTTGAGTGGGTGTAACCAAACGGAAGAATGAACTCAATATACTAGGACAGCAGCGCGATTAATGATTTTATCGAAAGGTCTGATTAATCAAAATACTAAATAATCAGATTTTTCAAGAAAATGATTAACTGCACAGCCATATCTTACGTTTATAATATTCAAGAGAAGAGGTTACAGATATGAACAAGTTTAAATATTGGATTGTTGATCAAAATCACTCTATGAGTCGATTTTAGCCATGTCTGTTCATCCGACCGTCCCGCCTGTTTGCACGATAATTAACATGATAATAAAACGATTGATGTAAAAATTGCTAAATAAGCTTATTTTCACCAAGGAACCGATAAGTTCATGAATGGATGAAATTGAATAAAAACCACGCCTACTTTGCACACAAAAATATATTGTTGAATGTGTATTATCACATTTTGCTAGCACTCGATAACCAGGTGTTGGTCAGGCGACTGCAACAACCTACGGTATCTTCTAAGTTGGTGCTCGAATGTGTTCAGAAACTTAACGGATGTGCTCGTAGTTATGCTTGATTACTCTTATGTGGGTGAAGGGACACATTGGTATAGAACAAAATGAAGCTGCAGACGCCTTGGCTAGACAAGGATCTAAAGCTGAATTTTATGGACCGGAACCAGTAGTTGCTCTTAGTAGCGTGACGGTGAAGGCAAAGGTCGAAAAGTGGATAAAGAAACTCCATCTCACGAGAAAAGGCTTTGTTGAGGCTATCAAAGGGCAGTGAATCGGGGAGGGCTCTAAGTCTAGGACGATTGACTCTAAGCTGATTGACTGCATTAATAACTGGGCATGGCAATTTCAGGTACCCCCTCAGCAAGATGGGTCTTGTTGAAGGGGAGTATGCTGACATTTACAGATTATGCATGGAAGATGCAGAGACAGCGGCGCACATAGTGTGACAGTGTCGTCCTGCATTGGCAAACAGGAGGATGTCCACACTGAGTCGCCAATTTATTGATGAACTCGAAATGTGGAACATACCCCACAAAGACATGCTTGAAATAAAGCGTGATGTTATTATGAGGAAGGAAGTAGAAGAATTCTGCAACCGAACAAATAACAAAAACACACGATTTGAGGGACGAAAAGGGACCCATATAAGTGATCTGATTCGGGTAATCCCTAAAATATATAATATCACATTTTGGGCGCGAAAATTTAAAGCTATCAAAATTGTACGTGGCATATAAAGTTATTCTGATCACAAAATAAATATATTACAAAATGGAGTGAATCGGATAAAAATCACTCATACTTCCCATATAAAAGTATGTTGTTGAATGTGTGCTCTCACACTTTAAACTCGAAAATATAAAGTTATCGAGATGAAATTCGGTACATGCAATTATTTTTACTAAGTAATAGACATAATCGAAAATGAGCTGTATCGTATGGAAATAACTCGTACCTCCCATACAAAATGATGCTTCCGTACTTATGTTTTCATACGTAGCTCACAAAAATATAAAGTTATCAAGCTGAAATTCGACAAGAAAGATAACAATTACTAATTATTAGACATATACAGGATATCTCTCATAGAAAAGTATATTTTTGACTACCCTGTGCACAATCATATGTGGTTATAAGCTTAGCATATACTACAATACAATAATATAATTTAAAAAAAATGTATTTTGCTATAGAAATTATAAATGTAATCTAATATTCTACCGTTTCTTCTTCTTCTTCTCATTTTACAGGTCCATTCAATCGTCCTGTCATTACCTATCTGAAATTGACGAACCCAACAGACCATGTGTTTTTGTTTAAAATCAAAACAACAGCTCCCAAACGGTATTGTGTGCGTCCAAATTTTGGTTCTGTTGAACCAAAGCAATCGGCTAAGGTTGAAAGTATGTAGTACACCTCCCCTCTATGCTTGTTAACGAGTTGTAATATATCTGAAATCTTTCCTTTTTTTTTTTTTTTCGTTTTATACAGTTTGCCTACAACCTTTTGCGTATGAACCTTTCGAAAAGAATAAGCATAAGTTTATGGTACAGAGTATAATACCTCCAACTGACTGTGAAGATTATGCCACAATAGTAAGCATATATTTGTTGTAAAGAGGACTAACCGTGATATTTATTAATACTATTTTGCATAATTGTAGTGGAAAGAAGCTGATCCAAGTCAAATAATGGATGCAAAATTGAAATGTTTCTTTGAGATGCCACCCGGTCCATCGAATAATGAGAAGAGTTTAAACCGTAAGTTTAGAATAGTTGATTAAAATTGTATGTGTTTTGCTAATGCTTTGCTTTGTTTGTAGTTGCTCCAGAGGTGACTAAAGATTATACACCTGAAGAGAAAGTAAGTTCCGCAAAGAATGTAAGTTCATGTCGATGGGGTAGAATATATGGACATAATTGAGAAAATAATGAGTTGCATGTTATTTTTGTAGATTTCGAATTTGCAAACTTCAGACCAAGCGGATACAATGTTAGTTGAGCTTAGGCAATTGCGTGAGGAGAATACTAGCATGCGGAAAGAGGTCATTAATTTAAAGGTTAGACTAAAAATAATTGATCATTACGATTATTATATTGCTGATGATTGAATTTGTTCATGTTGTTGCAGGAGCAAGTGGTACGACTTCAATGCTCACCATCTAAGCCGCCAATGGATGAGCCATATGCGCCGATGATGGCAGAGAAGCAAATTCCAATATTTTACATAGCGATCTCGATTGCTGCGGCCATTTTTGGTCTCTTACTTGGCAAATATTTACTCTGAATGAATCAATTTATTATATTGCTATAGTAAAGTCAAGCTGAATGAGTGTTGCATCTCTCTGATTATATATATAAATATATCTCTCTTTCTTTCAACATATATATACACATACACACACACACATAAAACAAACAAGAAAAAAGAAAACAGAGAAAGAAGAATAGAAAGATGAGTAAAATTTATAAAATAAAACAAACAAAAAAAAAAACTAGAAATACAATATTAAAAAATATATACATATAAAATGCAAACTAAGAATGGATATGTTATTTCCGAAATAAAATCAATACAAATGCAACAGCAGCTTCAGCAAACAAACAACAACAACAACAACAACAACAAAGAGACGAATATAACAAAATGAAAGAAGAAGAAACAAAAAAAAAATAAATAAATTTAATAAAAATAAATAATTACATAAATCAAACACGATAAAAACGATCGTTTGCAAAAAAAAAAAAAAAAAAAACACAAACCCAAAATAATAAGGAATTTCAAAAAAGGAGCTGTTAATCCATCACAAGAAAAACGAAATGAAATTATACAAAAGCTATTTATAATAATAATAAAAAAAAAATCAACACAATATATAATAATAATAATTACGATGATGATGATGATGATGATGATTATGCTTAACTTAAGAAACAAAAAATAATTAAATAATTTTAAATGCTGCAATTTTCTTTTTTTTTTATTTGTTTCAAATATGCCGTTTTTCCATTTGAAAAATTGTTATATGTACCTAGATAACTAATTTCAATTTAAAGCATTTCTTTTTCATCTTCTTCATCATTAATATAGTATTTTCTTTTTAACTACGAATCTACCACTTGCAGCTGTGGTTGAATATCATCTTCAAATATCGCTTCAATCTTCAAACACCCACCCAGCCATATTTCACTCACATACACACACACACATACATAATCACTGTTACCTATGCATTTGCAATACATTCAGTTTAAATGATGATGATGATAATGCTTTTTAATTATTTCGCTGTGTAATGAAAATAATTGAATAAATAAAATATACATACATGCGACACACACACACACAGACAAATACACATGTAGTCATATTGCAATTGATAATATTGGTATTATAATTGTTGATTTAATGTGAATTACTTTGATTTTGATTTGTTCTAAATGTGGGGTGGAACTTTGGGTGTAGAGACTTATTACTGTTGCTCTCCACTTTGTACGACTATTTTTTTTCTCTAGTACATTTTTTATTATTATTATTATTACTTATAATTATTGTTAAATTTAGTTGATGACAGCATACCTACATATATTAATACAAATAAATATCATAATTATAAAATTTAAATAAAAATTTGTGTCTTTGGAGTCGTGATTTTTTGATTTAATATATTTACTATTAATTATTTTAGATTATTTTGTTCAAGTACTCTTTTCCGTTCATGTATGTTTTTCTTTTTATTATTTCGTTTTTGAAAGAAAGAAAGAAAGAAATGACTTATCATATACTTGTGTTATTACTGGAAAAAAGTGAAGAAAACAACATTCATAACTAGTACGTGTATGTTCCCATATTCAAAATACTACAGAAAACAAGAAAACTGCTTGATTGTATTATATATGGAATCAAACAAAGTAATTCGCAATGAAATAAGTAAATCGAAAATTAAACATGAAAAAAATATGAACACAGAGAGTGATTACATTAATACGTACATAATTGAAATAAGTGGTTTTCTTTAAATTGTTTAAATAAATTGAAAAATAAAGAAACTATAAAGTATAGCTATAACAGTTGTTTTGAATATTATGCATCACATCCATCAGTAAGGAAGTAATTGGAGAAATGAAAATGAATGCTTTTTCGTTAACGTTCTGATCATTGATTATGACGCACATGTCGACGTGGCCATGAAATTATCCCGAAAAATTTGAAAGTCGGGTAAATGCTGCCATTGATTCTGAATGAATCTTAACTTTTACAGCTTGACATATCTAAAATGTCTAATCAATAAGAAGAGTTCGCTTAATCAAAACGCAAATACAAAAAAAAATACAAATTGCCCTCTCAGCTTTCGTCACTTGTCATGAAGACTTTGAACACATAAAATTTGTGAATCTTCATAGTGCTTTGCTATAAGCACCTTATTACTCTTTCAATGTTTTGTGTTCGATGTTTTTTCCATTTTTTCAGCATATTGCTCTTTCAATGTTTTACTGTCAAACTAACAGAATTGTGGTGCTGACAAATTAATACAGCAAATGGAGGGAATGAATAGGTCATTTCAAACAACATGGCGTCTCTTGACCATTGTCGAAGATATCCATTGCAACAGAAGTTTGAACGTGAAATATGGCATCAATTAAAACATAAAAAATAAAAACAACAAAGAGTTAGAAGAGCACATAGCGAAATTAACACCTGGTGAAGCGTCAGACTACTCTTTGTGGAAATCAGCAAAAAACTCAAATCGGCCAATTCTCACTGATTCCCCCATCCGTTTGAGTGACGGTAATTGGGCTAGAAGCAACTGTGAGAAGGGTTTGGCTTTTGCAAACCACCTAAAAAGTGTGTTTACACCCAATCCACCCTCTTCACAGTCCTCATTACCAAAATTAACTTCTCAACCTTGCTCAATAACGCTCAAAATTAAAAAAAAGGACATATTCAAAGCAATTTATTAAGATTTAAACCCAAAAAAATCACCTGGTCCAGATAAAATTACCGGTAAAATGATAAAAGAGCTACCTCCGGCTTCAGTAATTCATCTGATGCACATTTTCAATGCTATCCTTCGTATTAAACACTATCCCAAATGCTGGAAAACTTCAAAAATTATTATGATAGCAAAACCAGGAAAAGACCCTACAAAAGTTGCATCGTACAGACCTATCAGCCTCCTGCCTCTACTTTCTAAAGTATTCGAAAAGCTACTTGTCATGAATATAACTCCATTTATTAATCTCAACCAACTGATTCCTCAACATCAGTTTGGATTTAGAAAACAGCACGGCACAATAGAACAAATCCACCGCATTGTAACTCTGATAAGGAACACTTTTGAAGAAAAAAAGTATTGCTCAGCTGTCTTTCTTGATATCACTCAAGCTTTCGATAAAGTATGGCACGATGGCCTTATTTACAAACTCAAACTATTACTGCCTGCAAATGTCTCCTCATTGCTTAGTAGCTACCTCACGAAAAGACAATTTCTCTTACATTACAAGGATTACACAACAAATCCATTGGATATTCACGCTGGCGTTCCTCAGGAAAGCGTTTTGGGCCCCTTACTGTATCTCTTATACATTACAGATATGCCCAGCAATAACTATACATTTATATCGACCTTTGCATATGATACGGCAATATTGTGCTCTCGCTCTAACCCCATAGAAGCTACTAAACTCCTGCAGACTCATATCGAAATCTGGCTAGCAAAATGGCGTATAAAAGTCAATGAATCAAAGAGCGTACATGTAACCTTCACGCTAAGGCCAGATACATGTCCCCCACTTAAAATTAATGGCCAATCAGTTCCACAATGTTCCTCAACAAAGTACTTGGGTATTCACCTCGACAGAAGGCTGACCTGGAAAAATCACATAGAGGCAAAGAAAACTCAGATCAAGCTTAAAATTAATCAGTTATGGTGGCTGATACACAAAAGATCAAAGTTGAATCTCGAATACAAAGTGCTATTATATAAAGCAATCCTAAAGCCAATCTGGACTTATGGTATTCAGTTTTGGGGCACCGCATCTCCCTCAAATATCGAAAAATTGCAGCGAATACAATCCAAGTGTCTGCGAATTATTGTAAACGCGCCTTGGTATATGAGGAACGTTAACATCCATCGAGATTTAAATGTACCCACAATTTCTGAGGAAGTTGCAATGTCTTGCAGAAGCTACATCCAAAAATTACACAGTCATCCGAATCCCCTTGCTAGGCAATTGTTGCTGAGCACGGGGCATCGTCGATTAAAAAGAAAAGACACACTGAATATGCTGTAAAATTGCTATACCTCGTGACTCAACAAATTGTGATGGAACGTTGGGAATATCACATAATTTTATTTAGTTTGTAAGATTTGATTAATTATTGTTAGTTTCTAAGTAATTTTAGAAAGATCCAATAAAAAAGTTTTTTAAAAAAAAAAAAAAAAAAAACATTGAGAATGTTAAAATAAAAATTAACTATTTTCAACTGTATATTAAATATTGTTTGATTATCCCTGGAGATATATGATTAATAAGCTTAGCCCGAAATTAAAACGAATTAGATAGCAATATTTGAGCCTACTTACATTCAGGCCATTTAACCATGATCAATTGAACGCAAATTTGAAGAAATATAGAAGATCAATTTTAGAAATGGACTTATTTACATGTAATCCTCCCGAAAGTAGTAATGAAAAATTTTACGAAACTTTTGGAATATCGCCAAAGATCTATTTAAGAAACTGAAATAGTTTAAAAATAAAATTTTTAATGAAAACAATAAAAGCCCACATTGAACTTCATATATAAGCCTACTGTAACCTCCCATCAAGGTAAGCCATGGTAATAATATAAAAGGATTAAAAAACAATAAAAGCAATAGGGCGCTCAGAAAAAGTTTTTTTCTAATGCTGCAACTAGCCACCGACGTAAAAACGTAGAACGTGTCAGCTGACACGACCTATCTTATGGGAATGTCGTGTTAACGAAAACTCACCACCGTATGACGGTGACGTAGACGTTGCTCGGAGCGGAGAAAATCAATGCAATTTTGTATGTTCTTACGTACGGGCGGTACGTATGTACGCTACGTCGGTGGCTAGTTGCAGCATAAAACCAAAAATGAAATGAATCATAAAGGGATAAAGTGATCGCATTAATAACACCACTTTGGGAATTCTGCCATGCGCACTATGGTGAATGAGTTGCTAATGAAAGAAGAAGCAGTGTGTCTTCTATAATTCTGATTGTAAAATTTGGTTTGATTTGCAATGAAAATGCGCCAAAATTGATTGTAATTTCTCTTATCTAATTCGTATAAAAATTAAAAAGTAAAATTCGATAAAAACGGCAAATTTAATGCATCGGGTAATCAGTGAACAACGGCAATAGCAACAGCAGTTGGAGTAGGAGCATTGAGCGGAATGTGTGGTGGAGTATTGAAATTTGTACATGCAACAAAAACGACAAAGATAGGAGTGTAGTAGAGGGAGTGAACGATACATAATAGTAGTAATAATAACACATGTAATAAAGCAAAATTGATAATTAAACGTTTTTATTCAATATACGAACACGTTCATACTACATTCAGACGATTACGATATCTTGTTAAATTGTGTGTGGGATAAAATTGCCAGTCATCAACGCTATTCTAATTCGGTGACAATCACGTGTCGTGTATAACAACGATAGATAACATCATGCCATCCACACCTGTTTTGGAGCAGTGCATTCCGCTGCCAATCGAGGAAAATGTCCTAGTTGAGGTCACTGCCAAGGCAAAAGATTGGGCTCTAATGCATGGAGCTGCTATGCGTTCAAAGACAAATTTCAGTACCGATTCACTAAATGTAAGTGTTAATTTACATAAACAGCTTTACATTTGTTGATATTATCTAGATTGCATAACATATAATTTTGTATTTTTTTTTTTTTTTTTTGTTTATAGTTTGCTCCTTTCGTACTTACACCATCATCATTTCCACGTAAGGAATTTGAGAAGGCAGTTAATTTGCAAACCATCATCAATCGTCTCATGCATAATGTTGCTCATGATGAAGAATTCCTAACGACAACTCTTGCTGAGACGATTAAAGTGGATGAATTCACTAGAAATCTATTTAACATATATAAAAAGGTGTTGGCAAATGGTTTTGGTCAGGTAGGTTTTATTTACATACATATATTGTTGCATACATACATACATTACTATACTATGGACATACATAGGTTAATTAATATGATTTTTATTGTGTTTACATGTAATTGTATATAATTTCATTACCAATACTGGTTAAGGGAGCAAGTAATGTTAAGTGATTGAGAGCGATACACATGAATTGATGAATTTATGATGAGAAGCGGACCAAAATTACATATGTGCACATACGAACTCATGTTCTTAATATTTGCAACACACCAAATATAAGCTCAAATATTCATCATTAGTACAAAATTCATATTTTCATATTACATATCTAGAAACATTTAACATAATAATATTTCAAAACATAATTTTTTTATTTTTTATTATCATGATTATCAATTATAATTTTTGCATATTTCACACATTTTCTATATATATACGATATATCAAAACTTTGTGACTGAAGCGCATATCATTGGGCATGTTACGAAGTGATTTGATGTTGGAGTCGAAATGCAAAGATATTATTTCAAAATGTGGAAAAAATGAACACGGCGGTGATCATAATGATGATGAAGGTGATAAAAAAGATCAAGAAGAAGAAGAAGAAAAACCCTGTGCCTACTGTTGCTGGAAACAAGTTGAAATTAACACAATAGCTTCTGGTTTTGGCCACTTAGGACCAGCTAGTAAAGCTATACAAAGGTGCAATTAATTATTTAATTAATTATAGTTCTTTTTTGCTTTCTTATTTTCGCCCCCCTGTAACAATAACAACCGCAAAATTTACAAATGCGCTACTTTCCTACAATCGAGTATTATGATGAAATTTTGTAAATCACGACGAGTGAAGGCACTTTATTGTGAATATTTTCAATCGTGTTAAATTTGAACACTACTAGAACTCGGTGCATCTTCTTTCTGTATATATTATTTCCAATTAAGTTCTTAAAAATGTTTATGCGTACAATATTTGAAATTAAAAATGCCTTGAAAATATTTTAAAATCACTGTTTCAACCATTGTGTAACTAACAAAGTGATAGTGTTATTGACATTTCTACTTAGAGAGTCGCCATTACAAAAATATATGACTTTTCTGTACACATGATGAAATGATCTACGATGTAAAGTATTCCCAAAATAAGAATTAGAAATATTGAAGAGTGAAAGAAATTGCTATAAATAATAAATAATTTCTGCACGGAATAAATTGATGGCATTTATATATGAAGAAGCTAATATTTTTTTGTTTCAATTAAACTCTAATTTTTCGTCAAACTCGAAATAATTCGAAATTATATAGCCTGCAGTGTGATGCGTTGCGTCGTGATTTACAAAATGTAAATATTATTGTTTAATCCTTTTGTTAGATTGATTGTCTATCGTTTGTTCTCTTCTGAATTGATTATCGTGTGCTATTTATTACGTTATTTGTTGAAAACAAAATGTATATAATATGCATGCTCTCCAGTATACATACATATGTACCTATAATATGGAAATAGAGTGAATACAAATAACGCTTGTATGAATTGCTATTATAATTTGATTTTGGAATTTTGCTAAATTCTTAGTAGCTAATATTCAATTTAATTGCTTTTTGTTTTTTGTACATATTTTGATTAGTTATGTTTCTAAGTAAACAAGATTGTTGTAGCATCCGATTTGAATCATGGAGAAATTCGTTCTTTTCGATGAATTTCTATCAGTGCAATTTCTATCGTTACGGATTCTATGACAAATCTTGATTGAATTGGTATTTTGTAAAGAAATGAGCTAGGTAAATTCGTTTCGTTAAGCAAACAGTTTGGCCGGGGAGAATTTTTACTTCCGTTCTACAAAACATCAATAGGACAACCAACGACGCTTCTCAACAAAGTGAGCCATCATCGTACATTGAAATATCTGCATTACACATGCACCACCATCTATGGGCAACAATTATCATTGTCATTGTAGTTGATTCTTTGCTCATGATTATCATGATTATCATGAATTGGCACTAGAAAAAAAATGATGTAAATTTTTATAATTTTTAACAGTCAATTACGATTAACCTACTCCCTCCCACCTTCGTTTTGTATCACACATGTCGCACTCTCGCTCCTCACATCACAAAAATAATTTTTTTTGTTAAAGTAATAAAAAATGTTTTTTTTTGTACACTTCATTTTTTTTTTAATAGTTTTTATATGTATATTTTTTTCTCTCTGTCTCTCTATGGGCAAAGTTATAGCCTACGAAATAATGATGACTGTATTGTATACATAAATATATATATATATATTATTGCAGGCTTATACCCTTGGTCTATTACGTTCCGACTATTTGGCTCACTTCTACGACAGCAATACAATTAGACAAGTTGAAATCAACACGATTGCCTCTAGTTTTGGTGGCATCTCCACACATATGATGCCTCTGCAGAGGTATTTTTTTATTATTTACTATTGTACTTTGATTTATATTCTGCGATTTTATTATTTTAACACACACACACACATATATAGTTTTCTCTAATCAATTCGGCTCAATTGAAAAATAAACATACATAATATGTGTCTATCTCTGCAATAATAATATATCGACATATTGCCAATGATGATGAACATTTTGCTCTCGCTTTGTTTAACACTTTTTTCTTCAGTTTTCTTTTTTCTTTTCACTTTATGGTATTATAGTAATTGGTAGACTAATTTGTGCATTTGTGATGATAGTTGAAATGAATTTAGCATGTTTTTTGAAAACTCTTCTATGTTGGATGTATGTTGTCGTCTATTGTGTATAGGTACTATATATGGTAGTACAATGTTGTAATATGTGATCATACAATTTCGATGTGTTTCCTTATTGTTCTTTATGTGCACAATGATTGTTTTGTTATTTTTTGCTAATACTTAATGCTTTTTCCCTTCCTTTCTATATACATATACATTATAGTTTTGCATTAAGCGAATTGGGTCGTGCTGATAAGATCAAAAATGTAAGCTGACAAATTTTCCAATTCAAATGTAGCCATGATCTCTGTAATAGAGTGTTTTGGTATTTTTCTTTATTTTTTTCTTCCATCACATACAGATGCCTGAAAATAAAGCACTCTCTGGTCTGTGTGATGGCATGATTAGAGCCTGGGAGTTATATAGCAATCCAAAAGCTGTCATTATGTTTATAGTTGAGGATATTTCCTATAATATTTGCGATCAAGTAAGTACAATTGTGTAATTTAATCGGTTTTAATTTTAATTAATTTCAATTTTTTTTTTGCAAAAATTTAGCGTTTTCATGAATTTTATATACGTGAGAAATGTCCACATATTAAAGTTTTGCGTAAAACACTCACTGAAGTGCATGCTAATGGTCGTCTTGGTTTGCAAAAGGAACTCTTAATGTAAGTGCATATATGTCTTTTGTGATTCACAGCATTGGTATTCTACATTTCGCACTAGATAACATAGTAAAATGTAAAACAAAACAATTTCCACAAACATATTTATCAAACATATTTATCCACACATTCGATATTTAATCGAAACTATATATTTGGGTTTATATAATTTTTATAAAATTTTTATTCCCTCCATAAGTACATGGTACATTCATTTCCATCAGATGTTTTTAACCACTTGAAGGAATCTCCAGAGATATAAGAAATGATATGTATATAGGCCCTTATTGGGGCCTACGGTGGGTGCCGTAGTTCAGTGGTTAGTGCGTTGGCCTTCTGATTTGAAGGTCGTGGGTTTAATCCCCGGCTGAAGCATAACAAAATCTGTTATCGAAAAGATTTTTCTTTCGAACGGTGTCCACCTGCTGGCAAGAATTGGCAATTTTTCCGGCAGTAACAATTTGCCAGAAATGCTTTTTAAAAGAGCTCTGTGACAAAACTAAGTTAAAGTGATATCACAAGAGTTCTGCCGTTCGGAACCGGCCCAGTTGATTATCGATCTTCGATAACCAACGATATCCGTTGGTTGGCCACCTGAGTTCAGTCAATAACTTGAACAAATATTTAGCTATTTAAATGAAATTATACATGAATGACATGTGGTCCAAGAGTACGGACGGGATTCATAATGGGCATGATCAGTAAATTGCCACGCGCACATGGAGTAATCAAAGAAACTAACATAGGAATTAAAAAAATGTTTTACTTGTTGTAACGCACCTAATATAGCACTTAAAACAAAAAATATTTAGAGTATAGATTGATGTTATACAGCCTAATAAGTTGATAAAAATGGACGAGTCACGCCACCTTTTTAATGTTTTAAAATTAAACCGCTGTAATTTCTGCAGTCTTGTGCCTAGAACAAACACATTTGACACTTATAGCTCTGACAGACGGCAGCGTTAATCCGGATTAACGATTTAATTCCAATTAACTCGGGCATTAACTGCAGCTAATTCGCATTAATTCCACGAGTTAATTCTCAAAATTAAAGAGGATTACGGTAAATTTTCGATAGCAACAATTACGAACTGTGAATGTCAATTTACAAGTTTCTGATAGTTTTCAGTTCACGTACTTCTTGTAGATTTTCTCATATCGAGAGTGATAGATGACAGAAATTGATAGTGATAATAATGTAAGTGAGCAGACCTAATAAAACAGCAATCAGTTGTTTAGTTAATCCGCAATACTGCCGTCTGTCATGTTAGTGGTTTATTCGGGTTAAGTGCGCCGTTAATCCGGATTAACGTTGCCGTCTGTTTAGGCTATTAGATTAATAGTATAGTGGGAAATAATCTGCCAAAAAATTAGCAAATCACGCCCACTTCTTTATATGGCTCTCATACAGTGGTCACGGAATAAAATTATTTTTTTTACCGTCATAACTTAAGAAACATTCAGGTTAGTATTTTATTCGTATTAAGTGCGCCGTTAATCCGGATTAACGCTGCCGTATGTCTAGGCTATAAGACAACCATATTTAATTTGTGGATTAGTATTGTAAGGATAACTAGTCGCACGAGAAATGGGTACGCCACGCATATTATTTAACGCAGCTCCCATACAAAGTAGTGCACTATTTCAAATTTGCATGGCTTTTCCTCTAGAACCACCATATTTGACATTGAAGTTCATATTGAAGAGAGAAATAATTTTGCAAGAGGCGAGTCACGCCTACTGTTTAATGTGCAGGATATAAATATGTAGGTCGGCCCAGCCGACTGTAAGACCATTTTTAATTCTTTAATTTGCTGTTACGTGCGCTAGCTAAAATTGTTTTCGAAAGTTGATATTTTTTACTTTACAGTTCCAATAGAATTTCGAAAGTATACATTTTCGCTATCTCTCTCGCAATTAAGATGAAATAAAGATTATCAATACACATTCGTAGTTACTATTCGAAATTCGTAACTAGATTTTAGAATAACTCAGTTCCTTCAATTACTTGAAAAACGAAATTTAGTTATTTGAAATTCTTAATCGAATTACAGAATATTACCCACAATTGTGTAATAACATTTTTACACTGTATTATTTTCATTTCTAACAGCGGTGAATACGAGATTGCTGTTATATATTTTCGTGCTGGCTATGAACCTGGTCATTATCATTCTCAAAATGAATGGGATGCTCGATATTTAATGGAATGTTCACGTGCCATCAAATGTCCCTCCATACATTATCATTTGGCTGGTACCAAAAAAGTACAACAGGCATTAGCACAACCCGAGATGTTGGAGCGTTTCATTAACGATCCAGAAGAGGTAAAAGTAATCGGAATTGTCGTCTTAGAATTCGATAGTCAAATGTACAATAATATGCCATATACTCGATTTAGATAAAAGCAATTGGAAAAATATTTACTGGACTCTACTCGCTGGAGGATAATGAAATTGGTAATGCAACATATGAAATGGCAATTAAGTCACCCGAGAAATATGTATTGAAACCGCAGCGTGAAGGTGGTGGCAATAATGTTTATGGCATAGACATTCCGGCTGCTCTGAAGGTGATAATCAAGTCTTAGTTTTTAATTCTCGCTCCTAATTCTTTTTTTTATTTTACTTCGATTAGAAAATGAGCCGCGTTGAACGGTCAGCTTGGATACTTATGGATCTAATACATCCACCAGTTTCTAAGGGCTACATGATAAGACCAGGTGGACCAATGCCACCACCTGTGGTTGATATGGTATCTGAATTGGGCATATTCGGAGTGATTATTGGTGATGTAGATAATATCATTTGTAACTATCAGGCAGGTCATATGCTGCGCACAAAACTAGCCACTGCCAATGAAGGAGGTGTTGCCGCTGGTCTGGGAGCACTCGATAGTCCATATCTTATTGATTAACATGAACTACTAATACATTGATATGTAATTTTTTAAAATATAATTTTATCTTATGTATGCACTCGTACAATAACGTGCGTTTCTAAATTAAGTACAATACAAATTCTATATACACATAATGCATAACACAAGACAAACTTGATCAAGAGATATGATATTAATATGTGAACTTTTCGCACACGAAAATTTATCAGTTTATATTTTTATATTATGAAACAAAAATGAAGAGAAAATCAACGACAACAAAAAAGTGCATGGATTATTGTATAAAAATAAACACATTTTATTTAAAAACAAGTTGTATATTATTTAAATACATATGCGTGTATATATTATTTATGGAACATGTCACAGAAATAATCACAAAATATAAAACATCATCATTTAGAATTAATTGAAAACACATACAAAATTTAGAGCTCAAAACAATTTATCACCCACCACACAACACTCACATCGAACACACACTGGTACAAGAGACAAGCTCTAATTACTGTTAGCTACTTCGACTTTCTACTATTTTTGTTGATCTGGGCAGGCCATTTGATATAGGAATTGGATCATGGTTCTTGTCGGACGGCCGGTCATACGATCCTTAAGCAAATAAGGAATCGTCCCAAATTTCGATAACATTCCCACACCACGTATATCTATGTGAGCCCAATCGACACAGGGTACCATTTCCTAGATAGCAAGAAAAGCAATATAAACACAATGGGCGAGATTTCTTGTTTGAAATACTAGGCAATTATTTACATGTAATACAGCTGCAGCCAAACAAGATGATGCTGGTCCATATCCATTATTGCTTATATCAAAGCTCACATTATCTTATGTGATGATTAAAATTAGATTTAGAATTTAGAAAAGAAACTATGCAAGCGCACCTGTAACCAATCGTTTATAATAATGCCATAATGGAAGACGCCAAAGACGGTCGCCTGTGAGAGAACCGGCTTTCTGTAATTGTTTCCAAATGTAATGTGAATTCGAGAAGACACCAGCAGCACCGCCACCCAATCCCTTTACAACGCCCATGCCTAATGTGGCAAGGTCCACAACCAATCTTGGCTTGTATGTTGCTTGGGCATAAAGCAATGGATCGGCCATTACAACAACTCCAGCTTTGTCAAGATCCTATAGCGAATCAAAATACCATCCACAGATGGCACTACAATAAGCCGCTGAAATGTGAAAGAGCATAAGATCACTCACCCGTATAGCCAATGTCTTGCCATTGAGCAGTGTGACAACATCACCCGGCTTGCATGCCATGCCCGAAGGCATATTCTCACAGAGTGGTATTACGGAGGATATGTTGATAGGCAGTGAAAGAGCTGCGGCAGCACGAATCGTAGCCACACAGACTGCAGCACCAGCCATGGAACCACGATATTCATCCATGCCAGGGCATGGTCGTAAACAAATGCCACCGCTGAAAGTCGGAAAGGCAAAGTCGAATGAGTCGGCACATGCGTTTATCGAATATTGGTTGTTGGTGGCTCATCTTACCTATTGAATGTTAAACCTTTACCCAATAATAAAATCGGTTTATCCTCTGGCGCTGTACCACAATAGCTAATCTCCAATAGTACTGGAGGCTCACATGAACCTTTCGCAATCATAAGGAATGAATTTAGACGTTGTTGTTCAATCCATTCCATCGTTCGTATTTCCACAGTGACGCCACAAGGACACAGAGCATCAACGGCTGCCTGCGCAAAGGTCGTTGGTGTCATTTGGTTGGATGGCGCATCGCTTAGACGGCGCGCAAGATTTTGTGCTTCGGCCTTGAAGAGACCTCGCGTCCACGCATCCACATCGGGGGAATCGTACAGCTCCAGCTTGGGAATAATTAGCCTGTCCTGTTTCCTTTTGTTCTCCTGATAGCGCCAGATAGCCAATGAACTACCCTCAGCAGCCTGTTCTGGATACTCCATAGAATCGACAAACACTTCAGAACACCCTACATATTGCAGACTACGAGCACCAACACCAGCAGCAACTCGAGCATTTTCCTAAACAAAAAATATTTCACAAATATTTCGAATGGCACATTTCAAATGTTTCAAAAATATTTTGAGAAAATTTTGTGAAAAGTTTCAAAAAGTTTTTCAAGTCAAGTTTTTAAAGTTCATTGTCAAATGAGGAAAAAAAAATTTCAAAAAATTTTTGTTGTTTTTGTTTTATTTTTGGGGGGGTTACTTACCATTCCTTCATCAATCATTTCGAGTTCATTGAATGCAGCACCTTCTCGACCCACTCCGACTACAGCAACCGATCGATATTCAGCATCAATATTGTTAAATACTTTGCCCTTTCCCAATTGCCCAGTTATGTTGGTTCTGTGTGTCAATTGATGCCATTAGTTTTCGCATTAAATCACACACACACACACACACACACACACACCATCCATTAACATGTCATACTTACTCCTTGATCAATTCTGTCACTTTGCCTTGCACCCGATCGTCGAATTTTTCACCGCTCGATGTGAGTTTTGGCTCCTTGTCGCCTTCTTTTTGATAAACACCAATGACAAGTCCTTTCTGAAAAAATCCCCCCACCAACAAAACAGATTTGTTATCAAATCATCACGATTTCGTGATTCGATCATTTCAACTTTGCTCACCGTTACACGCGATTCATCCGAAAAGAATCGACGCGAAGCGCGCTGTAAATTTTTCACATTGGTCAATCTCCGCATTAGCGATTTTGATAGCCAACTTGTAATGCGTAGCGTGGACATATTTAGCTTGTTCTTTCAGGTTTGAATTGAATTAATTTTAATTATTTCCTTTTATGCAAATTTTTATGTATAAAAATTGTTTTAAGCTTAAAAATTTTCAATTAAAAAATAAAATATAATTTGGATTGACTGTATATTTTTCAAAGCTTGTTGAAGTATTATTCAGTTGAAATTTTTACAGTGGCTGCCCTCCACATACTAAAGTTTTGTATGCATATATAAAGGATTTTCTAATTGAAATGATTGCACAGTTGTAAATAAATAATTAATTTGTTGAAATTTTATTTTTTCAATTGGGGAGTTTTTTTTTACCGCATGTTTTCTTTAGTGTCGTCCTTTCGAAGTTTGAAAGAAAATGATTTGTGGCATATGATGTCTTGTTCAATATGGTTAATTCAACTTTTAAGTCGTATTGTGGAACTCGACTTCAATTCGTCCATAGTTGAATTGGTGGATCTTACTCAAATAATGTTCAGAAATTCTGTTGCGAAATTATTCAATGGCAACCTCTTCTTACGCACAAAACAATGGTGAAATCCACGTCCGTTACCTAACAGTGCGTATGAGTACTAAAATCTATTCATGCTCGAATCAAACATTTGTCGCGTACTTACGTTTCGTTTTGAGAAAAAAATGTCCATTAATCCTTATTGAAAAATACAACGCTTTAAAAGATATACCCTTCATATGGAATAACATGCACATTTTACTAGAACTAATACAAAAAGCTAATAACAACTACATTTTACTTATGTAAAGTAAAACTATATGAACACATTGAATTCTATTGCTTATAGTTTGCTACGAACGATATCCATCACATAATCGACAAACCGATCGATGGGTTGCACTATAAAAGGTATTGAGCAGAGGCCAACTACAGTGGGTGTGACGGTAACGATTTCCTTACGCATTTTACTTGACCGCAATAGACGGGAAGTGATCCAAGTTATTCTGAAAAATAAATATCATAATTTAAAATAGAATGTTGACTTTGTAGTTTTCGTTATAACCTACCTATTAATTGTAAAACCAGGTATTATAACCGAGGCAAACATTTGCCAAACAAGCACATCAGCGGCAGTTATAATAACATTTTTGGCACTCTCACCACGTGCGTGTGCCTTGGACGATTTATCATAAGCATCAGCACAGCAGTATCCCGTTGCAACGACATATGATGAAGTGACAATTGAACGATGTATCAAGGGCCGAAAAGCTTCACCGACTTCATTTGCATATCCTAGATATGAGTGAAATTACATTGATTTTACAATTTCTATGTACTTACAAATAAATAAAACTCTCCAATATTTACCCAAATAACGCCAATTGCTATCACGATATACATCGTATTCCTTCATTTCGTCTTACATATATGTTGTTATATCACACTTGATCAATTAAGTTAATTTAATTTAAATTATGTAACGTTTAATGCATCGCAACACAGTCATTTGACACAGTGTTTGAGAAAGTCAAATCACTCATTTACATTGTGTTTTTATGTGTTTGCTCATTTATTTATCCATTTAGATTCGTCTCGTATAAGCTAAGCTGTTGTTGGTTTCTCGTTAGCAAGTGTTACTTTTGTTTGGCGTTTTCAAAAGCAGTAAAAATCTCTCCAAAACAACAACAACAAAAGTTATGTAGAACAATAACAAAAATGCACAATCCTATCAGCTGATTGCAGGCGGCTTTGATAAGAGCAGTGTCGGGAATCGTATTACAAAATATACCCATCTAATGAAAACTTTACATAATTATTTTAAATAATGTTAAATATTATTTGTAAATAATAACTTATAATTTGTTATTTCATGCATGGTTATCCATTAAGTAGTCGGTACGCAATGTGTAACTCAATTCATTTTTGTATCCGAATATTCGAAATTACCTTCCATCTGAAATGTGAGGTTTTTAAAACGTTGCCATATGAATATTTGACTATACTTTGATGGAGAGAATTTTTGTGAAACAATAGCTACATTATTTTCTAAGCGAGTTGCAAAAGTACACCAACTCGCATATAACTTCTATTTTACTTGATTATTATTTCCCTTTAGTTACTTAACAACGCTGGTGGTATATATGGTTGTTCGTTAAATTTATAAACGAAATAAAAACAAAAAAGAAGCAATTCTGTGGAACTTGTGGTAAATGTATTCGTTTATTTAAAATAAAATTTTATTTGCACTTGCTTTATTTTGCTTATTTTTGTTTATATTTACAATAATTTGACGTGTTGTTGAAATTTCCCAAGCACATAACACTAGCTTACTCACAATAGTGTTGTTTTTTTACTTTGCAACACTATAACTCAGATCGATTAAAATATAAGCAAGTTCAATTGAACTCGGTTAAAATAGCCGATGTCGCTTATTTTTGTTATTGCTTTGCATGCAGTTCGGCAAATAAGACATTGTTCTTTTACAACTCGCGTGCAAAAGAAAGCAGCTTATTTCAGAATACACTTTTATGAAATTCTTAATACGATACTTGAACAAATAACTAAGCTCAAAGAACCTAAAGAGAAGAAATGTATGCAAAATTTTCGGTAAAAAATTAAAATCCAAAAATTTCGTTTTGATAAAAAGAGAATATTGTAAAAAGATTTATGAACCTCACTCCTTTGTTTCATGTAATTGCTTTACGTGTTGAGCAATAAACGTGTGGATTTCGATGAACGTGAGAAGGCCATTTTAACCGTATTTAATTTCTGACAACTTTACAGTAACCAACAGTTTGAGCTACAATTTATTTAAAACTTGTCTATGTTTATTGTGGTGATTTTCAGTCGTATGGCATGTCGATTAGTTAAAAGTTGAAAATGTGCACTTTCTACACATGAATGTATAATGAGCTATTACCCACCAGACCAAAAGTTCCCTTTTAGCGACTATTGTAAAATGTGTACAATTTTTGAAGCAATTTTGTTTTATTTTATTTAAGTTTTTGCAAAAAACGAACAATTCTCGAAAGATTTATCGCTATATTACTCGATATATCTTGTGTTTTACGAAGATGTATACATTTGTTTATGAATGACTTTGACAGCAAAGACCATGAAATTGGTGTAGCTCAGTTGCTTAGTAAGTTGTTTTTTTTTTTTTGAGTTTGAATCCCGGCCAGAACATATAACAACAAAAAAATACAAAATTAATATCATAATTAAATGAAATAGATGAATTATTGCAAATGAAATTTTTTGTTGCTATCAAAACATTCTGAAAAATGTATAACACACTTTTCAACAAGCTTCTAAAAGATTGGAGCAACTGTTTTGGCCATATCATAAATTATAGTCGTAAATGAGGTCGAATTCGATAGTTTAATTAGAGGAAACCGATGAATAACTATCGATATCGTAAACGAAATGAACGAAATTGTTGTTCATATGAAGTCTATCAAAATAACAACGTTTTTCAATCGCCAAATTAGAAAATTTTTTAGAATTTTGCAGGAAACGATACAAATTGTGGTGGATTAAAAATATCTGGCATCCCTATATGAAACCGAATAAAGATACAAAACGAAATTGCTAAAAACGTAGAATGGCAAATCGCATCATCAGTGATAGATGTAGTGGAGTGTAGTTGTATTGAAAAATTTGCGTCTTGCAGCAAAAACGAAATAAAAATTGAGAAAATATTAATTGCAAATTAATTCAAAATATATCCATTTAAAAAATAGCAACTGATTGAATTCTATTTGAGTTTACAACGTTCTTTTTGTTTTGTTTGTAAAACAAAATTGTAAAATTCTAAAACACATACATGTAAGTAGGAAAGCGCTTTGTGAAAATGTAAATTCTTGAGAACATGTAGCGCATAATAAAATGAACAATCGTCAGTCGGACCGTCGTCAGTCGGACCGTCGTCAGTCATATTAGCATGATTAGTCATTAATTCCTACTAAGATTTTTGGAAGTTGTTTTTTCGTGTAAAAATTAATTTATTGCAAACTTAAATTTACTTAAGAAACTAAACGACAAAGAGTATTTTAATCACAACACAAAAAATCGATTTCAATGTTAGCTGAACTGACGTCATTATTCATTTGAGAAGCCTCGTTTTGTAATCAATTATATTGCATATATCATCATATTTTTTATTAGACAATAAACTCCCATCATTACTCACAGTTTGTATTTACCTTGCAATGGCATCTGGTACAACACTACAGAAGGCCATCGATTTGGTGACTAAAGCTACCGAAGAAGATCGCAATAAGAATTATGCGGAAGCACTACGATTATATGAGCATGGTGTCGAATATTTTTTGCATGCCATCAAATGTAAAATCCAATTTATAAAAATACATCCGATTCAATATTTTTATTCATGAATTTCATATGCATATATATAGACGAAGCTCAAGGTGAGAAGGCCAAGGATTCGATACGTGCAAAATGTCTTCAATACTTGGATCGTGCCGAGAAGCTTAAAGAATATCTCAGAAAGGGTCAAAAGAAGAAACCCATAAAGGAGGGTGATTCTAGTTCAAAGTATGTATATGAATTTGGGGATTAATATATTAATACCTTTTGTCACAATTAGAGATGATAAGGATAAGAATGATAGCGATGATGATGATGGCGAAGATCCGGAGAAGAAGAAATTACAAAATAAACTCGAAGGAGCTATTATTATTGAGAAGCCACATGTGAAATGGTCAGATGTAGCTGGTCTAGATGCTGCTAAGGAGGCACTCAAGGAAGCCGTTATACTTCCGATTAAATTTCCGCATCTCTTCACTGGCAAACGTATACCATGGAAGGGTATTTTGCTCTTTGGCCCACCCGGTACGGGTAAATCGTATTTGGCTAAGGCTGTGGCGACGGAAGCAAACAATTCGACATTCTTTTCGGTGTCCAGTTCGGATTTAATGTCCAAATGGTTGGGTGAATCAGAGAAATTGGTGAAAAATCTCTTTGAATTGGCACGACAGCATAAACCGTCAATTATATTCATCGATGAAATCGATTCGATGTGCTCGGCACGTTCCGACAACGAAAATGACAGTGTGCGTCGCATAAAGACTGAGTTTCTTGTGCAGATGCAAGGTGTCGGCAATGATACAGATGGTATCCTGGTGCTAGGTGCCACCAATATACCATGGGTTTTAGATTCCGCTATTCGACGACGTTTCGAAAAGCGCATCTACATTCCATTGCCAGAGCAACATGCTCGTCTGGTAATGTTTAAGATTCATTTGGGCAATACAACACACGTCTTGACAGAGGAGGATCTCAAGGAATTGGCTGGCAAAACTGAGGGGTAAGTGAAATGCTGTATTGCAGAATAAGAACGATGTAGATCATTTGAATTTATTTCTATTTTAGCTACTCTGGCGCTGATATATCGATCGTAGTGCGTGATGCTCTTATGGAACCGGTACGCAAAGTGCAAACAGCAACCCATTTCAAGGTAACATCTTTGGTGATTTATTTATTTGCAGTTTAAATAACAATTTTCTAACAAAATGTAGAAAGTTACTGGTCCCTCCCCTACTAACAAAGAGGAGATTTTCGATGATCTGCTAACACCATGCTCACCTGGTGATCCAGGTGCCACTGAAATGAACTGGATGGATGTGCCCAGTGACAAGCTATTTGAACCGCCAGTTACTATGGTAATATTTTGTACATTCTAAAACGACTATGAGTAATTTTGAATAATTCAATCTATTCTTCAGCGCGATATGTTGAAATCGCTGTCACGCACGAAACCCACTGTTAATGAGGACGATTTAATTAAGCTACGTAAATTTACAGAGGATTTCGGTCAAGAGGGTTAAATACGAATAAAGCAGGCGATTTTCTCCCCCGAACAACATATTGATAAAATGGTTTTCTTAAATGTGCGAAATAGAAATTCTAATTGTTGCCTATTTCATAATATCTTTATATAAATATGTATAAAAACAAAACGCAAAAGTAGAAGTAAATACACACATATACACACACAAGGACAAACGTTTAAACTGCTACTTATCGAAGAAGTTAAAAGAACATTTATTTCAAAAAATATCATCTTGTGTAATTTACAAAATTTTCTTATTAGATAATATTACTTTAAGGCATTTTAATTTTAGTTACGAATCTATCTTTTTTTATGTTACATCATTTTATAATTTAACCGAGTTATTCAAACGCCTCAAATGGTATACATACACAACACGCAGAAAAAAACAACCAAAATGAATACAAAAATAGAAAAGTGTCCACTTAAAGAAATTGTATTTTTGTACTAATACTGTAGATTGCATTGAATTGTAAAAGATAAAACAAATTCGAAATTTGTACGCACTATTCCAAGATTGTACCCTTCAATGTAGTCATCATCTGCCTTTTCGGATTCAAACAAATGCTTACAATAAAGTTAATCAATTATAAAATGATCAAAAGAGAGACGTAGATTAATTTCATAAATACAAGTATATAATAGTCAAAAAAAAGTGTCATACATAATAATTGTTATTCATCAGGATCATCATTTTCATCATCGGTAATGTCAGTAAGATTGCTTTGCACTTTTAGCATTGGCTCTTCGATATTATAAATAAGTATCATTTTCTGCAAATACATAGAAATACACACACTTTGCCAACTGTGTTTGTGAAAAAAGGAAAATTACTCGTTTACTTACTTCGCAGATTTCTAAATTCAATGAACATATTGATTGTGAGTTATCCTTTTCCATTTTTCGTTCATCCGATGTGACCAAACGTACACATGGGTAACCATCATCACCTGTCTCGACCGTCACAATACTATCGCGCACTAGAAAAGCCAATTGAAATGCATTTTCTACAGTGTTCATAAAATTCTGTGGGTCTATGATGAGCTTGTAATATGGTATAGGTTGACGTTGGTTGGCTTTGAAGATTTCTGCAATTTGTTTATGAACAATGTTGACTTTTTGAGCGCCTTTATCTTTTCGTTTTAATTGTTCTACCGTTTCGGGACGTTTTTCATCAGCCTATTGAAGGCATAAAATATGAAAATTATCTGTACTAGTAAGTATTAGTTGTACGCAAATAGTCAGTTTTACCAATTTCGTTCTTCTTCTTTGTGAGCGCTCTTTAACAACGCGTTCTTTCATCTCCACTTCAATGGCACCCAACATAGTGGATTTAGTTCGACACGTGTACGCTATGTCGCAAGCAATCTCAGTGATGGCATTCCAATTAATATTATCATCCTTGAAGGCAATTTTGGCCTAAAATTATTTATTAAATAGATGCATAAATATATTTGTATTATACTCATAATCATACTATGGCATTCTGATACATGCGATCATTGAAATCGGAACTTTGTAACAACACTTTTGATACTAGTTCATGATTCATTTTAAGAACTTGCGCATCCATGACCACTTCTGTTGTGTGCTCGGCGCGATCCTGAACGCTACCCTCTGCAATGATATCATCGGAGGCGCTGATAATGTTACGTATCGCCAATAAAGTTTCTTCTGAGGTTTGTTGTGGAATTAGATTTTCTGTATTCGAATCATGCGACAGGAAATTAAATCAAAATATAAAATAAACATCTGTAGCTGCCGTTTACCAATTTGCATTCCCTCGTCGAGCAAGTGTTTCAGTCGTATTTTACGTCCCAACGCCTGGCTAGTATTCAAATCTGGTTGTGTATTGTTCATCTTCTTTTATGTTTTCACGAAATAAATATAAATTGTTGTAGTAGAAATAAATTGTTTTGTTATGTTTGGTAAAATATATTCGCGGTCTATATACGCTGAGTTTTGTGCTACCGTATATTCATTTTGAAAAAATCCCAAAAAATTTTATGTTTCACTTTAAATCTTCATGATTTTTCAAGATGAAAAAAATTTATATATTAAACTGTTTTTAACAATTTTTGGAACAAAAGATCACAGTGCTTGACTTATTGGTCAACACTTTCAATATTGAAATTGAATTGAAGTGAAAAATACAATTCGATGTATGGCGAAGAGAAACTGCAGAATTTTTTCTTTTCTGTGTATAGCGCATTCTTTCGCATTCGTTAAATTTAAGTCATAATTTTAAACAGTTGATCAATGTGGCAACGTTGTTTTTTAGTAATATTGACAAATAAATTAAAAGTGAACTTTACGATTATCTGTCACAAATATTGTGAGAGACTGAAAACGGAACTACCTGTAGTTTTTGTATCTTGATCTTGTTACTCGATTTTGTTCTCACAGTTATCGAAATAAAATGGGTATGTAAAAAAATTGGTAATTTGATTGTGTGGCTGATAATAAAATGAAACATTAGATGAAATAGATATAATGAAGTTCGAAATGGACGAGGGCCTTAATTCCGATGAAGAGTTAGCAGAGGAGGCGGAAGAAGAAATTGTAGTGCCTTGCAAGAGGCAAGGCACTTCAATTTCTCACAATAGGAGAAAATACACGATTAAGTTTACTGAAGAAGAGATGGATAAGATTTTAGACTACATCATCGAACATGGAAATTATCAGGTAAATCTCATGTTCATTTCAATTGTGCACTAATCACTTTTGATATGATTGTATGTTTGTAGGAACCAACATGTCAAATTTATTATACCAAATTGATAGAGCATACTAAAATTGGGCCCTTTACTGCAGCTCAAGTATATATAAGGATGCGCTATCTTCGAGAACGTTTCTTGAAAACAATATGTGATAGTCGACAATCTGATGCTGACCCCAAAGATATTGAATTATGTAAGCTTTTTTTATCAAGCATTTGATATCTCCAGGGCTGTATGGGAATAATCCATTATTTTAAGCAGACATTTCACGCAATTGTCCTCATTATGAGAAATTAAAAATAATATTTGGAGAAGAAGAAGATCCAGATAAACAAAATCAAGATGCGTTGTATCGCCGGCCATGTAAGAAGTGGACTAATACGCAAATTGATCGAATTTTAGATTACATCATTAAGCATGGAAATTTTCAGGTAAATTTAAATTGAATTGTGCAAAAATTTCATTTGGTTTATTCGTATTGCTTATAGAAACCAACCCAACAAATTTATTACACCGAACTAGTAGAGCGTATTAAAATTGATGCTCCTTGGAATTTAGTAAAACAAAAGATACGCTATCTTCGAGAACGCTATATTAAAGCAAGAGAGTATAGTCGTCTATCTACAGATGACCCCAAAGCGGTGAAATTAAGTGAGTTCTTTTCTTCCAAACATATTTTATATCTTTGACTATGTATTGATATTTTCCACGATCTTGAACAGATACTTTACGAATTTGTCCTCAATATGAGAAATTGCATTTAATATTTACCGAAGAAGATAAAAATGACGATGATAATGATAGTTCATTGAAGGAGGAAGGTGTTCCAAATATGACTAAGAAATGTTGGACTATGCAGGAATTGGATCGAATTTTAGACTACATTATACAAAAAGGGGACTTTCGGGTATAAAGTCCACTTGAATTTAGCATAATTCTCATTTGATATAATTGTATTGTTTGTAGAAACCAAGAAATCATCTTTATTACACCGAATTATTAAAGAAAACTCATATTGACGCGCATTGGGACGCAGTACGTATAAAGATGCGACATCTTCGAAAACGCTTCATCAAAGCAAGGGATTATAGCCGAGAATCTAATGAAAGACCCGATGAAATTGAATCAAGTGAGTTTTTATTTTCGAAAATCTTTATATCTTTGACAATGTATGGAGATTTTTCATTATTTTAAGCACAGACATTTTACGCATTTGTCCTCAGTATGAGAAATTGAATGTAATATTTGGTGAAGAAGATAAAATTGACGTAAATGAAAACTCACCAGAAGAAGAAGAAGAAGAATTTGATGAGTCTGACAATAGTCTGCAACAAATTAGTCAGATGAAGAAGGTGTGGACTACACAGGAAGTGGATGAGATTTTAGACTACATTATAACGCATGGCGAGTATCAGGTATAAAGTCCTCTTAAATTGAATACAAATAGCATTTGATACAATTTTATTGTATGCAGAAACCAAATTGCCAACGTTA
This sequence comes from Megamerina dolium, assembly GCA_963854835.1. NCBI lineage: Eukaryota > Metazoa > Arthropoda > Insecta > Diptera > Megamerinidae > Megamerina > Megamerina dolium. Next base: position 64,207,929 of record OY978527.1, read on the forward strand.
TTTCACCAAACTATTAAAGCACACTAATATTGATGCATATTGGGATACCGTGCGTTTAAAAATGTGCTACCTTCAACGGCGCTTCAATAAAGCCAGAGATTATAGACGACTATCTAATGATGAGCCCCATAATATTGAATTAAGTAAGTTTTTTTCTTGCCCGTTTATTTATATCTCTGATTACGTATAGAGAATTTCCATTATTTTAAGCAGCTACTTTACGCATGTGTCCTCAATATGAGAAATTGCATTTAATATTTGGCAAAGACCAATATGATGAAGATATGATGGAAAATTCTGAATACATCATGAATCAAAGAACACCGGATGTCACTAGAGTGTCACAAGAGACTACCTTAGAGTGTGCTGATAAGTGGAAAAAAAGGAATACAAAAATAGACGGAAATTCAATGATTGAGCAGAAATTAGAAATTCGTCGCAAACGATACAGAAAGGAAATGGAATTAGAAGAGAGAAAACTACGATTGCGGGAGATAAAAATGCAATTCGAATTTGAAATCCAGGAAAGAAAATTATTATTGGAGGAGCAAAACATAAAATTTGAACAAGAGCAAAACATTCGGGAATTCGAATTAAAAAAATTAGATATGGAGACAAAATGACCCGTTTCTATGTATTAAGGGTAATTTTAGAATTATAAGCAGAATATTTAAATAAATGTATACATTATTCGACTATAAAATAAAATTGTAAAGAGATTGGGTACGAGGTCTTGTGACGTATTTATAGCAAAAATAGTATAATATGCCCACAATAATAAATAATAAAACTTATTTCTTTTTTTGTTTTATTTTAGTGCGTGCATTTTGGGTACCATTATTAATAGAAATTGTTTGGTTTCCATTGCCGTAATGTAAAAAGAAAATTCAATGACAGAAATAGCATTTTCACTATCACTGTATTCATTACATTCTAGATGTATAAACAACATTATACTGGCAATGCTGTACCTACCTACGAAATCTTATAGTGGAACTCCATTGTATGCGAAGCGTATCCGTGCATTTGACAGCAGAGTAAAAAACGCGTTCTTATGGGACGAACTTCATAGGCATGCGTATATAAGTATTTGAATGCATAAAAGTTAAATTTTTTCTACATTCTTACGTAAAATGACAACTGTTATTTGTGCGCACAAATCCTAATACGATAACGGCAAAGAAACCTGCAACCTCATGGTCCAAATATATTTCTTGCAGCCACATCCTTCTGGTTGTCATTAGCTCTATATATTCCAAGTATACTGCAATTACGCATCCAATCGTCATCGATATAAACATGAAATATTCTTCCATTCTTAAAATTTACTACTATGGAGTTGCCTTATCATAGAAAGGGAGAATGCAATTGCACGCACGCGGATGTTATGGAGTGGACTTTAATATTTGCTTTGTTTACGTACTTTTCCAGTAAAAACTTGCAACGAGAGAGTATAATCAATATGCAGAAATATCTTCTTAAAAACAGAAAATTTTAAGAAAAAATACGTGAACGGAAAATGAGTAAAAATGTCCATATACAAGCGCATACTGCAAATTATGACTATTAAAAATTTGACTAGTAGAAATTTTCAGCTACTTTTTTCTCTCTTACTTTTGACGTTTTTCCTCTCTCGTTGCGTTATAATTTGCAGTAAGTGAACAGACTTAATTTCTCACAGCTGTTTGAAGAATATGGGTATATAATAAGTTAGCAATTGGATTGTGGCAGTAAATAAAATATTCTAATACATTAGATGAAATGGATTTAGTGAAGTCCGAAATAGACGAGGGTTTAAATTCAAGTGAATATTCAGGAGAAGAGGCGGAAGAGGAGGAGGAGGAGGATGAAGAGTTTGAACCGCCTCGCAGGAAGCGTACAAAATTAAGTAGGGGTATGAAGTGGAGTGATCAGATGGTGAATCAAATTTTAGACTACATCATAGAACATGGGGCATTTCAGGTATAATGTCAACTTAAATTGTATTCAAATCTCATTTGATATATGTGCATTGCATGTAGAAACCAACATGCGAAGTTTATTACACTAAACTATTAACGCATCTTAAAATGGATATTCCTTGGTATTTAGCACCCCAAAAGATGCGTCATCTTCGAATTGGTTACATGAAAGCAAGAGATTATAGCCGACAATCGAATGAAGATCCCGAAGATGTTGAATTGAGTTCGTTTTTGTACCCAAATATTTTATATCTCAGACTATATATAGATATTTTTCATTATTTTAAGCAGAAGTTTTGAACATGTGTCCTCATTATAAGAAGTTGAATTCAATATATGGCGAAAAATATAAAATTGACGAAGAAAATCAAACTGACGAAGATGAATATTCACCGATAGAGGAGGGAGAATCTGAAGCGCTTGACGAGAGTCTTCAAAAAAGACAGAAAAAGAAAATTTGGACTCCAAAGGAATTGGATCGTATTTTAGGCTACATAATAAAACACGGAGAACTTGGGGTATACAATCAGCTTAAATTGTGTACAAATCTCATTTGACATTATTTTATTTATTTTTTAGAAACCATCAGTACTAATTTATTACACCAAATTGCTAGAACGTACTAAAATTCGTAGTTGTTGGTTTGCAACATACCAAAAGGTACTCTGCCTTCGACGAGGCTTTAAAAGAGCAAAAAATTATATCCTACAAACAAATGATGATCCCAAAACGATTGAATTGAGTGAGTTTTTTTTCCCTCCAAATATCTTATATCTGACTATGTATGGATACTTTTCATTTTTTTCATGCAGCCATTTTGCGTATTTGCCCTCATTATCAGAAATTGAATTTAATATTTGGCGAAGAAGATCAATATGACGAAGATGTAGAATTGGTGGTAAACAAGTCTCTGCCACAAGCAGATATAGCAACAAAGCGTTCCTTAGGACGTGCAGATATGATGACTACAAAATATGCTATTGAACATGTGATCGGTTCACAAAGAGACAGTAATTCACTACTTGAGCAGGACTTGGAAATTCAGCGCGAACAATTTAGACAGGAAATGGAATTTGAAAAGAGAAAACTACAATTCCATGAAAGAAAAATGCAATTTGAATTCGAAATTCAGGAGAGAAGATTGCTATTGGAGAAGCAAAGGGTAAAATTTGAGCAGGAGCAAAGAATGCGAGAGTTCGAACTAACGAAATTAGAATTAGAGAATAAAACATTCGATCCTATGTATTATGGTTAATTCTGAAATTATTTACAAAAAAATAAAATAATTATAATTACCTATATTACATTAATATTAAAAAATTCTGAGCATTACTAATTTAATGAGCACGAAAGCGAGCAAGTTAAATATAAAGTAGAAATATGAAGAAGAGGAAAAATGAGTACATCATACGTTTTGTTAAATCAGCTGACTCTTATTTTTGACAAATTTATTTTCAGTAGATCTCAACTTTGCTACCCATATCCATTTGAGACGTTTGTGAAATTACAAATAAGAATTTTACTGAGATCAATGAGGGTATAATAAGTTGTGTTTGATAACAAAATTAGCCATCATCAATCAGCAATCAAAATCAAGAGCGTAAACGAAAAAGGGAAGAAATAGCAAAAAAGTAAAAATAAAAAGTAAGTAAGTAAATCCAACTACTCATCTGATGACAGCAATGCCAATTTCAGTACCACTCTGTTCACTACAGTATGGACGTATAAACAAGTTTTTTTTTTGCTTGGCATTGTCGAAATATCCAACAAATTAAGAACTGTTTGAAGAAGATGGGTATGTAAATATATGATACTTTGATTGTGTGCGATAATATAATATGCTAATAAATACTTATTAGATGAATTAGATATAGTGAAGTCCGAAGTCGACGAGGACTTTAATTCCAGTGAAGATTCAGTAAAAGATCAAGAAGAAGCGCTTGAATCGGTTTATAAGGGTCATAGAAAGATATGGACCAAGCGGGAAGTTGATAAAATTTTGGACTATATAATAGTACATAAGAATTTAGAGGTATAATATCCACTTGAATTGTACATAAATCTCATGTGATGCAATAATATTGTATGCAGAGACCAACGATGCGAGTTTACTACACTAAATTAATAGCGGATACTAAAATTGATGCAACATGGGTGTCAGTAAAGGAAAAGATGCGCCATCTTCGAAATAGCTTCAGGAAAGCCGGAGATTATAGTCGACTATCTAATGACTCACCCGATGAGATTAAATTGAGTGAGTTATTATTTTTTGTCAATTGGTTTATATCTGACTGCATGAATATTTTTTCATTTTTTCAAGCAGACATTTTACGTATTTGCCCTAATTACGAGAAATTGAATTCAATTTTTGGTGAAGAAAATAAATACGATGAAGATGAAGATGAAGATTCACAAGAACGCACAGATGCGGTAGCTAGCAAATCTCGGTCACAATCAGATGAAAGGTCAAAGGATCCGTTAGGAGGTGCAGAGGTGCAGTGGAAGAAAACTAATTCAAGATCTGCTATTGAACTGTTGACCGGATTACAAACAGAGAGAAATTCACTATTTCAACAAAAAATGAAAATGCAACGCGAACGATTTATGCAGGAAATCGAAGTAGAAGAGAAAAAACTACGATTACAGGAGAGGCAGTTGGAACTAGACTTTCAAATTCAGGAAAAAAGATTAGAATTGGAGGAGGAAAAATTAAAAATTGAACAAGAGCAAAAAATTCGAGAATACGAATTGAGGAAATTGGAGATAGAGAGAAAGAGATCTGATCAACTGTATGAAGGTTAATTACTATAGTATAATAATTAGGGCAGAGTAATTGTAATTAAAAGATTCTTTTTGGCTGCGCCTTATAATGTCAGAAACTGTTTCCTTGTGTTTGTTTGTTCTTTCTTCTTCTTTCCGTATCTGTTTGTTGTCGTCGTTTTGTCGTTTTGTTTACTTCTTTATTCGTGTGAACTCTTATTGCCCTACCTCTATCTTAAGTTAATTATGAAATAGTTTGTGAAATATTAAAATAAAATAAATCAATTTCTGAAATCCCTCATTACGTATCAACTATTATTATTTTTTTCTTTTGCATATTTTTTTTTTCGTATGTTACACGCAAATAAAAGATTCTAATTGCAGTCAATCAAGTTTTATTTTTGAGCCGCTTACCAACTCAATTTGTCCCTGGTTTAACAATCTTACCGTTCATGCCCCTTGGATATAGAAAAACATCTACAGGAATTGCCAGTTACGTAAATTCAGTTTGAATTGGTTGTTGTAGGGAGCTAGATCGGATGAGTACTGTGGGTGCAGTAGTGAATCGTCTTTGAAAAACTTTCAAAAGTTAAAAAAAGAAGAATGAAAAATAGCTCTAAAACCAAATATAAAAGAAAAATTGTTTTCTTTTGTATTTTTTCGCTTTTTTGCACCAACTTTCAAATGCCTTTGTCAAGAGAAAAATTGCCCACACACAAATATTGCCACTTACAAAACTTATACCTGGACATCAAAATGACAGCTGGTAGGCAATCATTTTGCCTGTGGAGACGCGCTGTTACGTTGCTACTCATATCCATTGAGACGTTTGTGAAATTAACGTCTACACCAAGGTATTATTGTAGTTTATAGTAAGCAACATTTGATGACAGCAATGTCAATTTCAGTACCACTCTGTTCATTACAGTCTGGTTATACAAAGTGTTTTTAGTGTTTTGTCATTGTTAAAAATTAAGAGTTGTTCGAATATGGGTATGTAAATATTGGTAATTGGATTGTTTCCTATAATATAATGTGCTAATAAATATTAGACGAAATTGATATCGTGAAATGCGAAATAGATGAGGACTTTAACTCAAGTGAAGATTCAGCAAAAGATGGAGAAGGAGCGCTTGAATCGGTTTATAAGAATCATAAAAAGATGTGGACGAAGCGGGAAATTGATAAAATGTTGGACTACATCATAGTACACAAGGAATTTGAGGTATATTGTTCATTTGAATTATGCACAAATCCCATTTGATACAATCGTTTGTTATTCAGAGACCAACGATGCAACTTTATTACACTAAATTATTAGCGGATACTAAAATTGATGCAACATGGGTGTCAGCACTTAGAAAGATGAGCCACCTTCGAGGTAGCTTAAGGAAAGCAAGGCAATATAGCCGACTATCTAATGACTCGCCCAAAGAGATTAAATTAAGTGAGTTGTTTTTTGTCAAATTTTGTATATCTGACTGCATGAACATTTCCCATATTTTTGAGCAGATATTTTACGTATTTGCCCACATTACGAGAAATTGAAATCAATTTTTGGTGAAGAAGATAAATACGATGAAAATGAAGATGAAGATTCACAAGAACGCACAGATGCGGTAGCTAGCAAATCTCGGTCACAATCAGATGAAAGGGCAAAGGATCCGTTAGGGGGTGCAGAGGTGCAGTGGAAGAAAAGTGGTTCAAGATCTGCTATTGAACAGTTGACCGGACTACAATCAGAGAGAAATGCACTATTTCAACAAAAACTGGAAATGCAACGCGAACGACTTAGGCATGAAATGGAGGTGGAAGAGAAAAAACTACAATTGCAGGAGAGGCAGTTAGAACTAGAATTTCAACTTCAAGAAAGAAGATTACGATTTGAGGAGCAAAAAGTAAAATTTGAACAAGAGCAAAAAATTCGAGAGTACGAATTGAGGAAATTGGAGATAGAGAGCAAAAGATCTGATCCCTTGTATGAAGGTTAATTATTATGTCATATCTAGAATGCTAGAATAGATAGTATTTTGTGTTCTGTGATGCTATAATAACAAAGGCAGAGCAATTGTAAAAGATTTCTCTTGGCTCCGTTTTATAATGTTAGAAATTATTTCCTTATGGTGTTAAACTTGTGTGTCTGTTGTTTTTTGTTATTGCTCTGCCTTTATCTTATAGCATGGTTAATTATGAAATAATTTGTAAAATAAAATAAAATAAAATTAAAATTAAATGCTGGTTAGCATAATTTCTGAAATGTCTCATTACGTATTGGCTATTCTTTTTTTTTTCCTTTGCATCTTTTATTTTATAAGTTAAACGCAAATAAAAGATTTTAATTGCAGTCAAGGGAGCTAGGTCGGATGAGTACTATGGGTGTAGTAGTGAATCGTGGTTGAAAATATTTCAGAAATAGCCATTGAATGTTATTCGAAAATTAAATTTGGTTTCAAGATTGGTGTGTTTAGAATTTCTAATTTGATCAAATGAGTAATGGTCGTTTCAATGGTCGAGTAAGGGTCGTTTTAAATCATACGAACAACACTATCTTTTACTACAAATTGAAGTCAAAAGGAGTAATTCGGTATTATTCCAAAAGAAGATGAAAGCGAATAGAGTTCCTGTTAAGATATCTTATGTTAAATAAGGTCAAATATGTGGACATTATAGCAATGGAGGGCAATCAATTGATCCAACTGGAACGCTCAAAGATTTATCTATGGATGTATACGTTTTCTGCTCGTTTGATTGTACGCACGTGTACTTTGATTTGTATAAGCCAGATTACATAAGTCTCCGTAACCCGACTCATTTTGACGTGTTCTATACTAAAATGTTGTCTGAATACCGCGGCAACATTCTTGGAGTTTACCGGTTGTCAGTTTTCTTGATTTGTGTTTTGCGCATTTCTTGTGTATTTTGTATTTGTATTTATATTTTGATATTTGCTAGGTCGAATTGAATTTTTGCTGCCGATCGAATTGTTGCTAAATTTTAAAAGAATACCAAATACTGCCTAGTTATTCCCATTCCCACTTATCTCTTTGTGGATAGAAGTCAAAATGAGTCGGTGCATTTCAACGTACCAAAATATGATTCGCTGTCTACCACTGGTACATATGAAATTATAACTTCCAACGTCGATCGCATCGCAGTCGATATGGTCTAACCTTTATTTTAGAGCTTTCTTAACTTTCCCACTGTGTATAGAGCTTTACTTGTGGCTAGTGTAGGTTTGCGTTGTTGCATTCAGTCACCTTTCAATCGTTGTCGTTCGTGGATATTTGTTTTGATTCTGTGTCTATTCGTTAGCAATATTCGTTCGTTAGATGTGATGTTGATATAAAATATTGTTAATTATTTTCAACATCGATTCAATTTAAGTACAACATAAAAGTAATTACATATTTAGTTAGAATAGTCAGTCGTGTCAGAATATTAGAGTGAAAATTATTAGATTGATTCAAAATTGACTTGTCGATTTCAATTGAATATCAAATGAAAGTTGACATTTTGCAAACAATGGTAAATAATCATTTATAAATATTTTACTTACTTAATTTAATTTGTTTTTTATTATTATCTAAGTATTATTACATTATTCAGAAGAATATTGAACTGTAAAATGATGAGTTTATCACATCTACAATTCTTTGAATCACAACTTTCATGTTGAATGAGACGCAGTCGCAATGAAAAATCGTATTGGTTTACACAGGCGCAAACAAAATCAATGCAATAATCACTACATTTAAGCATAACTATTAACTATTAAAAAATCGACTGACTAAATTATAAATGAAGAGGGCGAAGAAGAAGATGGATACAATTTGAAATGTTAATGTTAATTAAATTGGCAAATTTTGTTGATTGGTTATTGTGAAGATGTTTATTTTTTTGTTTTGATTTATGTACGTTTATTTTGTTGTCTGTCTGTATTTGCAATCACTGAAATCGAAAGCATTTGTTTTGAGCAGTTTTCTTCATAACAACGGTGTTTACTATCGCACATTCACTTGTGCGTATGTGCGTGTGACGTGCAAGATTGGCAAATTATATTATTGGTAATATGTGGGTATTTAATTGAAAGTACATTGTAAATGTAGTTACATATAGTGCGGTGTCAATGCTTTAAATATATTGCTTCATAAATCCGCTCATATGTTCATTGGATTTAAATAGCAAAAAATTTCAGGGATATCATCCGCTTTCAGAATAACTTTGTTTCATTGAAGCTACAGTTAAAGTGTTATCAATACATTTTCAATTGAACTTATTTTAAGCAAAAACTTGTTCAGTCCATGCATACCCAGATCATATTTTCCATCTTATATTATTTTATATATATTTTTCTCTCTGTAGCTCATTAGGGAATTATTTATTGAAATTCCATCAATCATAACCAACAGTACAACCAAAAGGTTGTCTTAAAATTCCAACGCACATCGATGCTACACCGTCTTTGTTCCATAAATAACAATTTATAATATCCAAAGTTGTTGTTGTTGCATTTATTCATATTTTACCTTGCATTGTAATAATTAAAATTCGTTAAAAAACAGCAATAATAATAATAATGCATAAGCATCATTGATTAACCTAAATTTCAAATAAATCGTTTAGTTGTGTGTATTAAGAAAAAAAAAAAAAAATGAAAGATTTAACAAGTGTGTTTTTTATGCCATGATGCCGTTATAAGTTGCATGATTTGCTTTTTTTAATGACTTTTTTGATTTTTTGGGTTTTAATTAAATTAAACTTTAAAGTTGAAGGTAAAATCACACGTATCATGTTGAGTCTTCTCTTGTTTTGTGTTCGTTTTCGATAATATAGTGTCGGTATGGTGTAAAGGGTGTTTCATTGTTTTATATTACTTATAGATACATACATGGATACATGCATATATGTATATGTACCTACATTTATGCTTGCCTACATAAATATATTATTTAAAATTGTGAAATATGAAATATTGTTTCTTTCTATTTTTTTGCTACTAGTTATTCTGTGTGTTGTATTTGTTGTATTTTATATGTTTATTATTTTTGAAATTTTAGTTACGAAATTTTAACTTGGTCGTGGAGTACAATAGCGTTGTTAAAAAAATTTATATATAAAGCATTAGGAGTGTCACTCTAAGAATTGTTGTTAAGGGGTAAGTTGGTTTAGAGAAAATGCTGAGGAGCAAAAATTAATGGGGGTCGATAATATATTCCTGAGCATCTATTGTCGATATTCAGGTTTTTTTTACGTTAATTTTGTATGGTTAGTTTGTTTTAGTGGTGGAAATATTCGAAGGAAATGTTAAGAAGAAGAAATTAATGTGCAGCAACCATACAAATCAACGCTCTATCGGCGATTTCTGGGCAGCTATTGTGGATTTTCAGGTATTTTTACGCTTATTTTGTATAGGAGTCTCCTTATTGGATAGGTGTCAGAGGTTAGTATATTTGGAGGAAATGTTGAGAAGGACAAATTAATGGGAGTCAATTCTTGAAGTTATTTCTCGATTTTCAAAATACATGAAAGTCGACAAATAACCCCATATATACCCAGGAAAAATGAAGTAAACATTATGAAGTACTAAAATTTCCTTCTCAAAATTTCTTCTCAACATACTTACCCCAAATCGTCATCACTTAAGGGGACGAACATATACAAACAACCCCGTTAATTTTGCCTCCTCAACAATTCCTCTAAACATACCGCCCCCATATCTACACTTCTTAGATCGACTCCCCTACAAAATCGATGCTTTTATAGTGGCTATTAAATCTAAAAAGTATCCGGCTGAAAATCAGAAATTTTTTTTCTGCTTCCTTGGAAAGAAATATTTGAAATTATTCAAATTTTATATATATTTCGCTGAGTCAAAACATTTAAAAATTCAACCCGCCTTTTTAAACATACATTCGTCATAACAAGTAAAACAACTTTAAGTGGAGTACTTCTGTGTATGTGCATACTTTTGTATTGATGTATGTATGTATTGTATATTTGCAGCGAAAAGGTTGCTATTAAAGTTGTCTTTTAATCGTAGTACTCAAATGTATATACATATGTACGATATGTAAACATAAAAAATATCCAAATCGAAAGACTTAAACGACAAACTTGATTTTTTGCTCATCACTCGGCACAACAGCATCAATTTGTTTATATGTTGTTTTGATGATTGTTATTGTTAGTTATTGTAGTATTTTGCTTTAGAGGTATATAAATATTTTCAAAGTTTATCGCATACAAAGTGTGCCAACATATCGTATAATGTTTAATGTTGCTTGTTATTTTTTTGTGATCCTTTTTTTTTTTTTTGCTGTTGTTTTGATTGTTTTATTTTTGTACTAAAAACAGTGTTAAATAGTAGTATTTTTAAATACTTTTTTGTTGTTGTTGCGATGTAAAAGGTGTGATATTTTTCATAAGAAATTGATTTTTATTTAAAAATTAGATTTTGCATTTTTTTAATTGTTAATAACACCTCATATTTATTAATTAAATATTATATTGCGTGTACTTTGATATGGACATAGCTAAAGCATGACAAAAAAAAAAAAAAAATAAAAAAATAAAAAATAAATAAAAAATAGCTAATCTCATATGTATATGCGAACATTAAATGTTGCTCTTCGGACGACATTGACATCAAATGTAAAATAATAATTGCTTATCGAATCGAAGTGGCATTTAAAAATGAACTTACAATTGCACAATTTGCAATTTAACGATTCTTAGTTGAAGTTCTATGAAGTACATATCACAGAGACAATCATATACATATATTCTCATATGTATGTATGCGTATTAGTTGTAAATTCAATGTTAACTACTTTTAAATGTTCTAAATCAAATAAGCAAGAGAAAAAAATTGAGCTTAACTAATGACAATGTACAAATAAATAAATATTTTCGTGAAATTTGAATTTTATGACGCCTTGAAAATTTCTTCAATTAATTATAGTGTATCGCAGGCATAGTGAATGGATAAGATGTACGCTAATAATAGTGTATATTCATAATTTAGTTGAAGATAATAAAAAATATTTTTAAAATGATCAATAACTTTTGATTAGCAGGCAAATAAACGCACTTGACCATTACCATAATAAGCGTACATAATTTTTTTTAGTAAATAACTACCAATATACAATGTATACTATATACAAAGTACCCATTAGGAAAATTGTAGCAAACTTCTCTATGAAAGATTTCATAGCGTTTTGATTTTATAATACATTAACCATTTTTCCATTAGACCTTCTTGTCTTTGGCTATATGCGTATATATGTGTATATGTGTAATATATATAAATAAGTGCGAGTACGTGCATACTAGGTTTAGAGCGTTTTTAAGGAAATATTATGAAAAATCACATAATTTTTTTTATGTCTTACTAACTAACTATAGTTACTCACATACGTTAAACTTCCTTATTGATATTCATATATACGTATGTACATACATTGAATTTATGATTCCGGTTCCATGAATATCACACATTTAGTACACTAACTTTGCGTTATAAACATACTTATATAAATACCACCAATATTGTATATTAATATGAATTTGGCATATCGAAGCTAGACGGATAAACATTGTGATAGGTAATATATTTGAGGAAAAAACCGTTAGTCATTGTGAATGTTATATTTTTTTTACACAGAAATTCACTTTATATTTATGCATGAATGAATTTATTTGTAGAAGAAAATTCGATAAAAAGGGCAAAATGCACGATTTTTGATGATATTAACTAGTGATCTCAGTAAACTTTTGTAAAAGAAAGTGGTTTTGTTCTTTCAGTATTAAAATAAATAAAATAGAATTTTGAAAGCATCGAAAAATGCATTTGATTGGAACGAAAAGTTTTGATTACAATTTACTAAAAATGAAAAATCAATTTATACATCATTTATATGTTATTGTTTATTAAAATTTTATTTTTTTAAGAAAATTCGTGATAAAAATTGGTATAAATTATTGGAGTACCTTATTCTTGTCGCTAAAATTATATACAAGGTTGTTTTTTATACTTCAGGATTGATTATTTCTATAACATTTTTCAACATAAATAAATATGTTGGAATTATTGTTAAAATAGAAAACAGTAATATTCTTCTATATATAGAATATCTCGCACGTTCCAACCTACTAACGAATTTGAAATCATTTTTAAAGTGACTTTAATTATTATTTAGCTCTATGATTCGTTTTGCATAAGCTCTATTATTGATTACAAAATAGGGTAAATTTAAATATAATATAAATTTAATATAAATTTAATATAAATTAATATTTTTATTAATCAAAATTTCAATTGGTCGAATAATTGATTAATCAGAATTTCGATTAATTAGTTCGTTTAACTAAATGATTAATTGCTCATTTCTAATTACGTGATCTCACATTTTTCATTGAAGGTAATACATTGAAATATAATTCTCAAATGGTTTATAGAAATTAAATGACAATTAATAGAGCATTATGTTCTTGCAGCGGAATCCGTCGGCACACCGTTTATTGCCCATCTGCCTCTATATTGTGAATCTTTCTTTTCAAATTTTGAGAGTTTGCAAGTAGCTCCTGCAGAACTACTTTGATAATAGGTCGCAATAGATAGGAGAATTTTCAAGTTGTAAGAAATTTTCTTTAATTTTTTTTTTGAGAAATACAAAGCATAAAAAGAGATCACTGAGAACACATTTGTAATGAAATTTAGTGTCAAGAAATAAATATTTGGGACTGTGTTGCAGGTTTAGCTAATGGTTAAATAAGCAACGGGAATTGTTGGTTGGTTGTTCAACAAAAATTTTTTTCGAAATTGGTTTAAAATTTGTTCAGAAATCTTAAAATCGTCTGTTCCAATTTCGCTAAGTCTGTACTATACATTGATAATAAATAAATATATAACTTATTATTTCTACTATTACTAAATGCTATTGGAGTATACAAAAATGACCTAATTTTTGATGCATAATTTCCATAATGCATTTGTTGGTGGATTTTTCTTTTCCATTGAAAAGAAACAATCAACAGCAACAACATTTCTATAAAATGCACTATTGTTGCTATTGTTATTGTTGTTACTAAAATTGTTGCTATTGCTGTTGTTGTTTTTGTTGCTATTACTGCTTGCATGATATGATCTAAAGTGGTTCATACGATTACTTGGTTATCCGCTAAATATTACAAATTTTGTGTGCCGGCGAGACGAACGTCAGTGGGATAAAGTTGGTGTTGTGTGTGTGGTGTGCATGAAAAAAATCCTATATGGGCAACTTGACTTGCTTCACAAGTTAGTGAACGCATTTTTTTATGTGAGCATGTATTTTTGCGTGTATTTTATATTACAGGTTTTTGTCCATTTAAGTAGTTGGATGCTTGACCATGATGACTACGAGTATGATGATGAATTGTATTTTTCTCTTAATTTAATTTAATTTTTAAATAAGTTTCTTTTATTAAATACATCATTATTTCATCGCTTCCTAAATACATCGTAGAGCGTTAGAGAATTTTCTCTTTTTTTGTTTTGTTGGTTTGTCTATATTTTACTGAATTAAAATATTAGAAAGTGGTAGGAACGTATTTCTTGCTACGACTTCACTTAATTTAATTTATATTACACAATTATAATTAATAAAGGTGCAGCATAAAATGGGTGGTACCTACATATTTTAAGATTTTCTTTTTGTTTATCAGATTTTTGTATTTGTATTTAGTTTATTTTTTCTACTTCTAATCTATTGAATTTTTTGTTTTGTGAATTGTACTGAAAATCAAAATGTTGGCATAATGTGTGTCTATAATATAGGAGTGGTTGATTTAATAATTATTTGAATTATTATTTCTGACACAATGGTGTACCTACTGTATAAGACAATACAACAACTTCTGATTAATTTTTTAGAAATAATTATGCATGTTTTGCTTGTCTATGTTTTGATATAAGATACTTCGGCATATTTCAAAAGTTAGACAAAATAAACATGTAATCTGAAGTAATATGACTCTGTGATCATACAATCGACAAAGGAGCGGCTTTTTGGCATTCCAATTTTTTGCCGATTTTTTTAAAACATATTTTAAATGGCATTTTGTATGAAGATAATAATTTGAAATGTTCTGTTGATTTTGTGGTATGGATTCGGAACGTGAATTATCAGCCAGAAACATTTTTTAAATGTAATTGAAAAATAAATGAAATAAATAGATGACAATATTGGATCCGAAAAACATTGATTCTGATTCTCTTCAAATATATAAATTATTGATTAGAATCACGATATGTATCTCTTTGCCTGTCTTCAAGATAACTGGCGTAGAGCGATCGAGCTGAAAATTGATACATACAATTATTTTTCTCAACACATGAATGAGCTCGTGAATGAGTGAAATCGAATAAGAACTGCATTTACGTTTTTGACATTTATGAAGCCATCAAGCCTTCCATACAAAAGTATGTTGTGAAATTCGTGAAAATATTAAGTTATCAAGCTAAAACTCGGTACATATAATTATATTTGCCAATGAATGGACATATTCGAAAATGGTCTGAATCGGATGAAAACCACTGCTACCACCCATACAAAAGTATGTTGTAAAATTCGTGTGTTCACACTTTTCGAGCGAAAATATTAAGTTATTAAGCTAAAACTCGGTACATATAATTATATTTGCAAATGAATAAATATATTCGAAAATGGTTTGAATTGGATGAAAACTACGCCTACATCTCATACAAAAGTATGTTGTGAAATTTCAGTGTTCACACTTTTCGGGTGAAAATATTAAGTAATCAAGCTGAAACTCGGTACACATATTTATATTTGCTAATGAATAAACATATTCGGATGAATGACTTGAATCGGATGAAAACTACGCCTACATCTCATACAAAAGTATGTTGTGAAATTCGAGTGTCCACACTTTTCAAGCGAAAATATTAAATTATCAAGCTAAAACTCGGTACATATAATTATATTTGCCAATGAATGGACATATTCGAAAATGGTTTGAATCGGATGAAAACCACTGCTACCACCCATACAAAAGTATGTTGTGAAATTCGTGTGCTCACACTTTTCGAGCGAAAATATTAAGTTACCAAGCTAAAACTCGGTACATATAATTATATTTGCAAATGAATGGACATATTCGAAAATGGTTTGAATCGGATGAAAACCACTCCTACCTACCATACAAAAGTATGTTGTGAAATTCGTGTGTTCACACTTTTCGAGCGAAAATATTAAGTTGTTAAGCTAAAACTCGGTACATATAATTATATTTGCAAATGAATAAATATATTCGAAAATGGTTTGAATTGGATGAAAACCACTCCTACCTACCATACAAAAGTATGTTGTGAAATTCGTATGTTCACACTTTTCGAGCGAAAATATTAAGTTGTTAAGCTAAAACTCGGTACATATAATTATATTTGCAAATGAATAAATATATTCGAAAATGGTTTAAATTGGATGAAAACCACTCCTACCTACCATACAAAAGTATGTTGTGAAATTCGTGTGTTCACACTTTTCGAGCGAAAATATTAAGTTGTTAAGCTAAAACTCGGTACATATAATTATATTTGCAAATGAATAAATATATTCGAAAATGGTTTGAATTGGATGAAAACCACTCCTACCTACCATACAAAAGTATGTTGTGAAATTCGTGTGTTCACACTTTTCGAGCGAAAATATTAAGTAATCAAGCTGAAACTTGGTACACATAATTATATTTGCTAATGAATAAACATATTCGAAAATGGTTTGAATTGGATGAAAACTACGCCTACATCTCATACAAAAGTATGTTGTGAAATTTCAGTGTTCACACTTTTCGGGTGAAAATATTAAGTAATCAAGCTGAAACTCGGTACACATAATTATATTTGCAAATGAATAAATATATTCGAAAATGACTTGAATCGGATGAAAACTACGCCTACCACCCATACAAAAGTATGTTGTGAAATTCGTGTGTTCACACTTTTCGAGCGAAAATATTAAGTTATTAAGCTAAAATTCGGTAAACATAATTATATTTGCTAATGAATAAACATATTTGAAAATGGTTTGAATTGGATGAAAACTACGCCTACATCTCATACAAAAGTATGTTGTGAAATTCGTGTGTCCACACTTTTCAAGCGAAAATATTAAATTATCAAGCTAAAACTCGGTACATATAATTATATTTGCCAATGAATGGACATATTCGAAAATGGTTTGAATCGGATGAAAACCACTCCTACCTACCATACAAAAGTATGTTGTGAAATTCGTGTGTTCACACTTTTCGAGCGAAAATATTAAGTTGTTAAGCTAAAACTCGGTACATATAATTATATTTGCAAATGAATAAATATATTCGAAAATGGTTTGAATTGGATGAAAACCACTCCTACCTACCATACAAAAGTATGTTGTGAAATTCGTGTGTTCACACTTTTCGAGCGAAAATATTAAGTAATCAAGCTAATGAATAAACATATTCGAAAATGGTCTGAATCGGATGAAAACCACTCCTACCTCCCATACAAATGTATGCTGTGAAATTCGAGTGCTCACACTTATCGAGCGAAAATATTAAGTTATTAAGCTAAAATTCGGTACACATTATTATATTTGCTAATGAATAAACATATTCGGATGAATGACTTGAATCGGATGAAAACTACGCCTACCTCCCATACAAAAGTATGTTGTGAAATTTCAGTGTTCACACTTTTCAAGCGAAAATATCAAGCTAAAACTCGGTACATATAATTATATTTGCCAATGAATGGACATATTCGAAAATGGTCTGAATCGGATGAAAATCATGCCTACATCTCATACAAAAGTATGTTGTGGAATAAATGTTTTCACACTTTTTATATGAAATTATAATGCTTTAACTTGAAACTCAGTACATAACACTACATTTGCTAAAGAATGGTCAAAGTCGATTTCGAAAATGGACGATCTCGTTAAAAAAAACCACTCCTATCTTTCAAATAAAAGTATATTCTCTACTCATAATTGGTATCATGAAAGATTTGTGGTTTTAATTTAAACTTAGATGTCACACATAATTGTAATAATTGCATTTTGCTACAGTACTTCAATATAATATATGAAGACATAAATATTAGTCACAATGTATAGGAAATTTCATGACCATAACAGTACGTATAACAGTATAACAGTATTCGATATATCTAACTAGGCTTCAATCGGATGAATATATTTATTCCAGTAATTTATGACAATTTTTTGTGACCTTAAACTTAACCTTAAGTATTTTGTAGTTAAAAAAAAATTATGACGAGCTAAGTTGTAACTTAAATTATTTATGACAGCTCCGCCTTAAATATATAATATATGAAATATCATTGGATGCCATTGGATTGCATTGAGCTGAGGTACAGCAAAACCTACTTGCATTTACTTTAGCCATTTAGTCACATTTGATTAAATATTTGCATAGTGTTTTATCTTCTTCTCATGGCATCTACATACATATCTACATTTATTTTACTATGTTAAGTATATGTAAAGAGAACAAATACAATATGTTTTGACTCAATAGTAAAAAAAAAAGAAAAAAAAAACCAACACCAACTAGCTGACTAGTTGACATGGTTGTTTAATGACTTGTTGACACGCTTTAAACAGCAAGTACATGGTACAATGCTAACAAATGGTATGTCTTAGTAATGACCTTATTCACCAATTAATTCCTTATTTTGTATAATCAACATTATTATTATTATTATTATTATTGGATTAGTATAATTATTTTTAATATTTGCTCTTTAATTTTTGTCTTCTTCAAGTGATGTAAATAATTTTATATGTAAACGAAACTAAATATTTATTAATGCTGGGCACGCTGCTATGTAATTGTTTTATATGCATTGATATTAGGGTATGATATTAAATGGCATGGAAAAGAGTTTTATCGCAAAACAAATTAAAAAATGATTCTGACCAAAAATGCCAATTTAAAAAAGAACCAATGATTCTAAGTAGTTTAGCCACAGCAACAATCAATTTGGAGCATCCGTTCATCTGTTGTTGTCAACAAATATGACGCACCCTAATATAAACTAAATTTTTATATTCATACTTACAATAAGTTGCATGCCATACACCTACAGACAAATATGTATGGCAGCATAAATTTCAAAGCAGGTGTCTTCGTGTAACGGTAATATTAATACATTTGCGGTATTAACGGTATCTATGTAGATGTATAGTAGTAGCTTCAATATACACATTCATATCATACTCGCATATCGCTTTAAATAAAATAGTATCGTTAACGTTTGTTTTCATTGTCTTTATTACTACGACATTGGTTTTATTGGTTCAACTTCTTCTGCTTCAACGCTGTAATCGACATGAGGTAATTTCATGCAACAGCAGGGTGTTTATATGAGTTTTGAGGTAAAATAAATTAAATGAATGTAATTAATTAAAATTAATAAATCCAATTTGTTGTAAAATTGATACATTTTAATTAAGAGAGAGAGAGAGAGAAATAGAATGACTTCATAACTGAGAGCAAACACCATGAGAGTCGGTAAAGTAATAGTGAAATAGAGAGAGAGAGAGAGAGAGATTGAGATAGAGAGGGAGAAGAGAGGTGCAGTTAGAGTGAAAGTGAAGGAAAGAGAGAGAGAGAGATTTCCGATGCTTTTGCTTTGGAACTATATGAATATACCACTAAGTAAAATATAAAGCACTTCATTCATCATTATTACACAAATACACATTAAATTGTGCAATATTCAATACCAACCAATGTACTACTATCAACAACTTAATATCCATCATTGCAGCCATATACAATTTCCGTAATACCTACTCGTAATACGAGTACTACAACTTTGGGAAAAAATAAAGGAAATTGTCAGTGATGAGATTGCTGTCAAGTCGCTTGTAACGATTAAACGATGCAAGAAGAGGAGTCAAAAAAAAAACGAACTTCATTGCAAATTGGTAACGCCTGAAAGAGTTTCCTACAAAATTGTATTCAATTTAATAATAGTAGAAGCAGCTGCAATTTTCACTATTATCACCAACAACAAACGGTTAGTTGAAACAATAAATTCTAAAACAATTAAGGTTAGAAGGCACAAAGCTACTAGAAGTACTAGGTTTTATTGTGTTTTTGTTTTCCAACATATACGCGTATTCGCAAACGTTCTTAATCGTCCATAAATATAAATCATTTGTATATGAATATTAGAGCTGTATTAAAAAAATATATGGAATTTAAAGAAGTGCAAAATAAAAATTGTTCTCAAAAACATCTGACAATCGACAAATAAGCTGCCCAGGAATCGCAAAATGACATATGACTGATACACATTAATTTTTCCTCCTCAATATTTCCTTTGAATATACTTAGTCTCCATGTAAAAATCTACAAGTAACTTCGTAACTTGACAGAAATCGCCCCTAGAACTGCGAAATGTATCATCGATCTCATTAATTTTGTCTCCTTGATATTTCTTCTAAACATATTTACCCCTTAACTGCGCCCCTTAAGGAGTTTTTCTATAATTTACACGTGAGTGCCATATACAAGGTGTGACAATTATGTATTAAGACTCGACACATGATGTCAAAATTTCATGGCATTTGGTTGACATTTAATGTTTATTGACATTCATTTTACAAAACACGTGTTCGTTTGATGTTGAAATTTTAACATGAAATTTAACACACACCACCCATTGTTCGTCAATTTTTGGCTCGGAATCAGGTCTGTGTGTTGAATCACCCGCCGTATTCACCTGATTTGGCACATTGCGACTTCTTTTTGTTCCCAAAACTGAAATTGAAGTTGAAAGGATGCTTTCTTGATGTCATTCAACGGGCTTCGATGAGAGCACTGGAGGCAATTCCGAAAAATGTGCTGGAACACGCATTTAAATCACTATTAAAACGATGTAACAAGTGTATTGAGGAGAATATTTCGAATAAATATACTGAAAAATTAGCAGATATTGTGTTTTAATTGTGTTTTCTAGAGGCAGTCTTAATACATAATTGTCGCACCTTGTATATTCGTCTTTTATTTGATCTATCAATTTGATAAATTTTATATTTTTTTATTTTATTTATTTATTTATTCTATGACAGCTTACTAAAATGCAAAATTATTACTACAAACCTACATACGATCAGATTGGGCGTGTGTGTGTGTGCTCTCGTGCCCATATAGTCTGGCACAATAATGTTGTATTTCAAATAGTAATTATGGTGTAAATTGTTGCTGCTTTGTAGGTGATGGTGGAGGTGGTAGCAGCAGTAGTGTATGTTGATTTTACGTGCTGAGAATAGCTAATACATAAATAAATCAAGTTTGTTGCTTAATTCTTTTGTTTTGGTTATAATACGACTACAAACAATACTCACTTACTTAATAACGTTATTGTTATTGTGGAATGACCGTAGTATGCCTGAAAAACAAATAGTTTGCAACACTAGTATTTTGAAATTATTTGCATTTCATATTCAATTGTTTGTATATACTTATATATTATTTCTTATATGAGATATGAGGTTTGGAAAAAAATTAAACAATGACCATTGCTTTTTTTTTTAACAGCGTTTTGATGCAATAAATTTTGTGATTATATTGTGATTTATTTCTAAATATTTTTCGTATATATATATATCTCTTACTGCTTAAAAAGAATTTTCTCTTTTTCAATTATATTTTCTGGCCAGTTAAACATTTATAGAAATTTAGGTCAATTTCATGGTTGATATTAATGTTGATATCAATGCCATATACAACAAATATGATATTTGTAATGATAAACATAAAATACGAGTCTATCATTACCAATAAGAATATAACACTAATACGAAGTTGCTTTTTCTACTTAAATTTTTTATATGAAATGAGCTATTTTCACTCATTTCTAAGTTGACATTTTAAAGCTAAACATGCTATGCGTCATATTGATTAAACTTTTACTTTAAGTTTTTTCTGGAAATTGTCTAATCTTATAATGCAAAAAAAAAGTAATAATTCTTATTGTCTTAACTCATACTCAACAATATCGACTTTCGCACAAATTATCATATAGAAAAGTTGAACAAAAGAAGATGTTTCACTTATTAATGTTATGAATGAGAGCGCACACCTTTTGATTGTAATTTCACTTTTTTCTCTGCATTACTTTTGCTGCCGCCTTTTTGCTGTTTTCATATTTCTGGTAGCTGTTTGTTAGTCAGTAGTTTTTTGACCATCTCACTAGATAATGTTTTTTATTTTTTGTTTTTTCTTTAGTAAAAGTGCGAAGTTTGAAAGTAAAATTCAAATCTTGTGTTAAAGCAAAATTAGTCAAAAAATTCTGTTTTTTTTTTGCTTTTGTTTATTTATCATTTGCATAATGTTATACTTTTTTTTATTAATTGTTTTACATCAAATGGAAACTAACTCACCTTGTGTTTATAAAATAAACAAGTCTTATTTTTATTTACTTACTCGTATTAGAGTTTGTAGAGCATTTGCTATAATTAAAAAAAAAAGTGTTGACAAAAATGACCCCACTATGTTATCGTGACAATTGTTATTATTTAATAACAAATTCTAAGGTTAATGGGGGATACGAGTATGTATATACTTATATGATTTATATAGCCACATATATCAAATGGACTATGACTACTTGTTACAGAAATAAATTTACATTGCATTTAATTATTATTACTATATGTAAGCAATAATAATTAAATTATACATTACTCAAAATGGTAATTAAAATACGAAATTATATTAATATCTATATAAAATAAAATGCATGTAGATCAATTTAACGAACAACCTATTTAATCAGAATTTAAAACTCTTATAACCTTCACCATGGGTTCATTGAGTTTATGCTCCCGATTGTAGCATACAAAACGGGAGGTGTTAACAAATGGAAAAGTATGAGTATATATCTACCAACTTGATCCAAAAGTTCCCGGAATAATCACCGTGTGGCGCTCCCATCGTTCCAATTTGAGTTCAAGTTAAAATACCGAGAGGAAGTAATGGAAAAATCGCAGGAAGCACTGAGGTAGATGTACTTTTGGCTACGTATCTTTTGGAAATGTCAAGCTATGACGCTAAGATTTAGCGGGAATATCAACAACAGATGTACCAACTTAACAAAAAAAAAAAAAGAAATCAAATTGAAACGATAGGAGCGCCACACGGTCGTTATTCCGGGAACTTTTTGATCAATGTGGTATTTAAAAAAAAAAATCACAATTCAAATAGTTTTAGCCCAGATTATGTTCACCATCGAACGAATGAGTTTGCGAATGGGAGAAAAAAATTCCATTTAAAAGTATGATCCCATATAAAAGTATGATTTGGTGCTTCAAATTTTTTTCACAATTTGTATTGTACATATAAATAAAAAGCTATAACTTTAAAACTTCGAATACAAAGTTAATCTCATCATATCTCAAATACTCTCCTACCCCCCATACAAAAGTATGCTTTCAAATATATTTTTATGCACTTTGAGTACGAAAATATAAAGCTATTTAGTTCAAATTTGGTCCATACAATTATATTCACTAAAGAATGTATGAGTTTGAAAATTGACGAAATCGGCTTAAAATTACGCCTAGCTCCCATACAAAAATGTGTTTTCAAATGCATATTTTCCATACTTTGTGCACGAAAACACAAAACTATGAAGCTGAAACTTGATAAAAATGATTAAATTTATTGAAGAATTAGTGTGTTCTAAAATTGGCGTAATTAGATAAAAATCAAACTTAGCTGTCATACAAAAATATGATTTTGACTGTATATTTGTCGATTCTGCACACGAACAAATTGTGCTAAAGAACTGAAACTCAGCATATATGATTATTTTTATCAACGAGAGATTATGTATGAAAATGGACAAAATCGGATGAAAATTACGTCTACCTCCCATACAAAAGTATGTTTTCTTTTGAGATAATTTGCCAATTGTACAGCAAAATAGGTCTTACTTGATCAAATATATTTTATATAAATTCATACATTCATTTATACATAAAATATATAATGAAAAATTTACCATGCTAGCTTCTATATTGCTTAGTAGTATTATGGGTCAGTAAGAACTTTTAAAAGGTTTCACTTCATCATTGCCATTCACAAGACACAACACGTTTTCTTTTTTTTTTATTATCACACGCTCATCATACTCAATTTGATAGTACATACTATAAATACTTAAATGCATACTACCTGTATGATTTCAGTCACGTTCATGTCACGTTGGTGGGGTAATTGCAGACCTTTTTGCGTTCGTTTCGATCAGTATAATAATGATTATCATCCATGAAAGATTTTCTATCTGACTCTTGTATTAATAATAATATAGGAATTGAGGTGAAACCAACTACAATTATCGTTTATATTTCGCTTAGCTAGTGCAGAAAAGAGCATAAAAGCAGAAAAGAGAATAGTAAAAAGACAATGAGATAAAGACAATAGAGATGGTGAAAGAAATAAGATAGTGAGTGCTTAGGTATTGGCTACCAGAAGAGGAAACATAAAAGTGTCGGTCAATTAAAATTTACATTATTTAGCTATGCATAGGTATGATAATATTCAGTAAGCTGAATAAATAATGTATGCATGTATGTATGTAGGTCTTTTCATTTGGAAATAATTGAGAATGGTACACTTTTTGATTGTGTGTCAAGTGTTGGATAAAAAGCATGAAAGTGGAATATGAATATGAAGACCTACTTAATATGATTTTGATTTAACCTCGATTCATTTTTAAAGTATATGGTAGATATTGTTTAAATTTTTTTTGTTTTGTTCGTATGTACATATTTTTAAATGGTTAGCTATGTATATAAACAAATATGTGATTAATGAAATATGATTTTAATAATCTCGTCATTTTATAAATTTATTTTGGTGTATTGGATTGTGTGAATTGTAATTTTTGTTTAAGCTTTAATTTGTTTGATATTCTCAGATCATATTAAAAATTTACAGATAATAAATAAGCTAGCTTATGCTAGCCCTAAGAAATTTCCTTCCTCATTCGTATAGATACTAAATGTTAAAATTTACAAATTAAGCCATACTTTCCATACAATCATTCCGATTATAATCCATGCTTTAGGCGTGATAATAACTATTACCGCCTTTCCATCGTAATACAATATGACAATATATGCTCGTATCATAAATATCTTTCAATGTTGATCCACTTATATGAAAAAATATTGTTGGATGTTTGAGATGTCTTACTTAAAAAAAGGCGAACCGAGTAAAAGTCAAAATGATTTTATTAAATGCTCTATGTACATGAATATATACGAATATATGTATGTATGATGATTACAATAATAGATTTCCGGCTGAAAGTATACATAAGTAAACTGTAACTGCTATCGTGCGTAAATGCGAATGAACTTGAACGTAATTTCGACACGCTATCTAATATGAGACATAATATGTTAATTGTATGATATATATATGTAAACAGGATGATACAATTACAGTTTTGGAATTGTTTCTATTCACATATAACTAATATAAAATGTATTTTATTACTTGTGAAAAATAATATTATAAAAGTATAATATTAAATAACCGACTTTTTCACGAAATTTGGTTGAATGTTCGATTTTAAATGTTCTATTATATCAGACTTACCATCGGCGTAGACCAGTGATGGGCGATTCATTGCACGCATAAAAATTAGCTGTGCTTCTCTTCACGCAGGCACGAGTACACCGGTACTAAAGAGCTGCGAGAATGTATTTGATTTTTGAATGGGTCTCTTTACTCTCAAAACATGTACAATATTTGCAAAGCATTTCTAAATAGAATCAAAATGAGTGAGAGTAAAATATTAGGCAAATAGAATATTCCACTCATTTCTTGTACAAGAAATATTCTATACATTCGTTTTTTCTCTTCAAATAAACGAATATTTGAGAGTACGACGAGAGCTTGAGAGTACTACGAGTGTGTTGTACGTATTAATTGTTGTTGCTTTTTATGACAAGCACATATGATATGCATTACTGCGTCTTGGTGCGTCATGTTGTCTTATCTACTGTATTTTTTTGCTTATATATATTGTAAAGTAACATAGAAAAGCAAAACGAATGTTTAAAGTACTCTCAAATGCTTCACTTCTATTTGCAAATGTGCAGATTCTACTCATTCTATGAAAACGAGACATACACTCCAATCCATTCCTTTCTATTTCTATTTTATTCATTCTAATTCGTATTTGCTTAGAGAGAATGAATGACAGATTCTATTCTAATATCAATAGAGTGTTTTGAAGATGCAAACGAATACATTCCTGCAGCACTCTAACCGGTACGGTGAGAGCATTCAGTTGGTGCCGCTTGTTTGCTTTATTAAAAATGCTCGACAACCAATTAGAGTATGCTTATGGCTTATGCTTATGACAGAGAGAAAGAGACATTCACAGAGCACAATTCCCTCTCTGCATAGTGCAGAGAGGTAATACGCAAAATGTAATAGTATGAGTGTGCCCATCACTAGTGTTGCCACAAATATCATGGAAAATTATCGATGTGGAATATGTCCTTCATAGCAATGGCTTCGATTTTGTGTTAAAAATAATCAATGATCATCAGCGATAATCTCCCAACCATTAGCATCTCATTTGCATTTTTTTTTTCAGATTGTCAAACGAACGTGTTTTTCAAACCAATTACTGACAAACAACTGAAAATTCTTTCAACAATAATAATTCGATATCGAAAATGATTTTGAAAAAATGCTGTGTCAAAGCTGTTAACTTTTGGACAGGCAGAGCCCTTGTGGCATCACTTTTTCAGAGATTTGTCGCAGAGGGAATTTATTTTGTAAGAAATGGGTGAACCACTCTTACTATTTAGAGTAGCTCCAATACTAAGACAGCGCTACGATCCGCTGTATTGCTATATTTTGCTGCTTACACCTTAAAAATAAGAGATAGGCAGCTATATGTAGTAAATGAATACATATTTTAGCTGTTGAAAGTTTTTACTAAAAAAGAGGGCGTGTCTTGAATTCATGAATAACATAAAATGGTACTCAAAAATGGGAACAGAAAAGAAGTGTTTCTTCAAAAAATAAGTTTATTAAATAATAACAACAAATTCAACTCGAATTGTATCACCTTCTATATGTCTGTGTATGAATGCATTCGTTGATATGGATTACATTTTATGATTGTGCTGAGCAAATTAAATAATAGTATACATATAATTAAAGATAATTGACCTGTAAAACATCTTTCGATAACATTGAAATTGTCTCGCATAGTGATAATAATGATGATGATGATGATCATGATGTCGTCTATTACAATTGTTATAGTTTATTTAACTTTTTATTTACTTTTTTATAAATGCTTTTATTGAGATAACTGAAAAAAAACGTTTACATTTCTTTTTGATTGCAGCAAACTGAACTTTATAATGTCAATATGTAATGAGAGCAACAATTTTGTTGACTAAACATTTTGTCATCACATATTTGGATTACATCAAGTTACATTTTGGTCATTTTGTCAACTTGTAGCAAGCAGCACATAATACATACATGATTTGTTGAGTTGTTGACAAGAAAATCTATTACAGATTGTGGTTGCACTGAGACAACAAATACAAAACAGTTGGCGCGCCAAATTTATGAATGAAATTTAGTGAAAGCCAGCTACAAAGAAAAAACAAAAACAAACAAAAACAAACAAAAAAAAAAAACCTAAAAACACTAAAAACCAAAAACCAAATAAAATAAAAGTCACATCATCACAAATTACACTACTCGTATTTAGTAGACAAGACAACACCACCTTCGATGTTCGGATGGATGAAATCAAATGCTGGTTTTTAAATTGTATGTAGATGTATGTAGGAAAGAAGCAGCTTCATATTAAGTAGTTTGCTGTTGTCGATACGGAAAAAAAGTCATCTCCACCACACGCAGCAAGAGTAACTTCGTTAAACATCAACGTGAAAGTGAATGTGGTCTCTTCCAGTAATATTGAATTCATTTAGCTATTTACCACAAGCCAGGTCGGTATATAAATTTGTTAAATGTGCGATATTATTTTTACAAATTAACGAAAGTGACTAATTGAATGTATAAATAATTGCGAATAATCTGATGCTTAAAATTCATATTAAACATTTCGAAGAAAAGAAATACAACTTAAATGTAATGTCAAGTATATGAAGTTGAAATAAATAATATTACTTAAATCTGGTAACCCTTTGGTACACAAGTGAAAGTGAAATAATTCCAAAAAAAATATAAAACAATAGTAAAATCAGAAATAATCAACATAAACTATAACAGCGTACATATGCGAATTGTAAACATTATACAAAAAATGTTTATAAACAAAATTACAAAACTACAAAGAAACGAAACATTGTTTGTATACAATGTATAACAATTCATATAATCACAATAGTAATTAAATCGTGCAATAGCGGTT
Organism: Megamerina dolium; assembly: GCA_963854835.1. Classification (NCBI taxonomy): domain Eukaryota; kingdom Metazoa; phylum Arthropoda; class Insecta; order Diptera; family Megamerinidae; genus Megamerina; species Megamerina dolium. Next base: position 64,236,156 of record OY978527.1, read on the forward strand.
TCTTTGTAACAATTTGTTCGTGTTACCATTAAATCGTATCGTATTTCCTTTTTTTTGCCCAATTTGTTTTTCAATACGTACGAATATAAATTGTTACATAGTCGGTGAAAAAGTTGAAAAGAAACAAAGTTGAAAAAGAAAAGTGTATAAACATTGCAAATTTTTGACTATAATTTTACTTTATTGATGCACAAATAAATTGAAGAATATGTTGATGTTGCGGGGAGAAGTAATTTTTATATTGTCAACGGCATTCGTATGGAATTTAATCGATGGTAAGTCAAAAGTAAAGTATTTTTAATCAAATTTTCAATCTATTAAGAGTCGTTTATTTCAAGTGCTAATTATGCAGGACGTAATTCTTCTAGAAATTTATTCAAAATAAAATGTTGCTAAAGTGAATAAAAAATTTTAGGGCGAAATGAGTGTGTAAGCAAGGCAAATATAATATTGACATATAATTTTCAGTGTGTCACATACATAAAAAAGGAATACGACTAAAATAAAATATCATACCATATGTAAAAGAATTTTTTAGAATTGCTGTATCATGTCAAGTTCAAACAAATGTGTATTAAATAATATGTACGCTAATGTCATCAAATTTGAGGTTTAAATACAAAAAAAAAAAGTCGAAATGCTCAAAAATACAAAAATAGTACGCTTTAAGCAGAAATAAAATTTTGTTTTTATAAAAGCTTAACTTTGTTAGTACCGAAGCTTAGATATCCTACACCAATAGTGCCCATTTTCAACTCGTGCTCGTGCATTGTTAAAAATATTCATATATGCCGACTTTCAGTCCTATAACTTTATATGTTCGTGCGCAAACTACAATTGAGAACATATTTTTGATATGAGAGGTAGGTGTAGTTTTCATCAGAATTCGCTCATCATTTTTAAATATGTCTATTAATTAAGGACAGAATCCTTGTTCATCAAGTGAACCACGCGAAACCTGACTGAAGTCTGTTAGAGGATATGAGCCCTGCGGCTGATACCACTGAGGGCCAATCACAAGTGTTATGGGCACTCCGACCATTCGAGGTCTTTTGTACTCAAGCCCGTCTACGATATTAGCATCTTCTCTACCTTTTTAATAAAAGACAGAATTGATCTTGTCGAACTTTTGATAATTGGACCTGGTGTTGGGAAACTTAGCTGAAAGTGTTTGAGGCGAATCCCGGTCAAGGCTGGGCATTCGCAAAAGATATGGATCGATGTTTCATCCTCCTGCAGACACAGTCTACACACTGTGTCAGAGGATAATACCATTTTGTGGAGGTGCTACTTTAATCAGTTGTGTCCTGAGAAATAGCCGGTTACTAGGCGTAGATTTATTCTGCTAAGACTGATTCTGTCAAAAGCTGTATTAAAACTGATGAGGGGTTTCGCTTGGCTTGTATTTCGTATTTGTTGTGGTAATGTTTTTCTATCGTTGCTTTGGCCGATGTCCAGCTTATACCGCAGAAAGGTTTTGGGCCTGTCAGTGGAGATGACGAGCCAGTTCTTGCTCTCGGCAGATATTTTGAGTTCGCATATTAAGACCATGCACCCCCACGGCCATGCATCTATCGGCATATACGGTTTTAGAGAGTTTGCATCTCTCAGCCCATTTACGAAATTGCAGCTTAATAATTTAATATTTTCGAGTGCAAAATGTGAAAAGTACATATTCTACAACATACTTTTGTATGGGAGTTAGGCGTGGCTTTCAATCCGATTTTGCCTTGCATTTAAATTGAATTTGACAATTATCCCAAATGGCTCATATTCTATATGTTTCGATCTTCTTCTCTAAAGAGCATTTTGTATAAAAAACATTATTTTTTGTATAAAATAATTTTTATCTATGCTTACAGATATTTATTCATAGCTATGGAAGAGTCAAAAGTTTATCTATTATTCTTTTTGGGATTTTCTGTGAATCAAACTAGAGTTCTTTGTTGGTTTTTTATACAATCAAATAAAAGGTGTGAAAATGTATTTGCCATGAAGAAATGACAAAAATTACAAAATTGCCAAAAATTGTTTAATCAATACAAATGTACGTCGTAAATTGAATTTCCAAAAAAAAAAAAAAAAAAAAAAATTTAACTGTCATCTAATATATCTTAAGTGTTTTACGTTAGCTTGACGTTTTTAGACTGGAGATATCGTATATTGCAAATTAGGTCAGTTAGAACTTATTACCAATCAAAATTGATGCATTGATGTTGATTGATACTTCAACAGCAGTAATAGAGACATTAGGTATCAACTAATTATAGCGTAACATAAAAGGTCTATGCTCTAAAGACGTTTCGCTCAACTGCGTATATTATAACCGTTACGTTTTAATATATGTTAGATAAAAAATACACATATGCAGGTGTTTTCCAGAAAAATTTACTCTTTTTTTTTTTATTAACGATAATTATTTCATAATCTACAAAAAAAAAAAAAAATAATAAAAAAAAATTCCAAACGAATAAAAGAAGAGGAAAGAAAAAATGAATTATAAAATTAATGTATACTTACGTCACACAATATATTCAATTGTCACATTTTTCTTTTTATTGTGTTTTGGTTAAAACCCTAATGGTTTGTTGTTGTTGCAATAGTTGTACTTGTTGTTGTTGTTGTTGTTGTTGTTCATGAATACACATCACATAATCGAAGGCAGAAACCGTAGTACTGCATGCAGACTATGACTACTACAACCTGCATTAGGTAGACTAATCAAATCATATCATATTTAAATTTAAAGCGTATTTCAATAAGAGTGCTTGATGAGGATGAAACATATATAATTTCTTCTCAAAATCAAAATCAACACAATGCTCTCAAGCGTTTACCCTCCGTGATAAGTGACAAGTGCAAATTGCATATCATTTTTTCGATGAATGAGAAGGAACACATTTACCCGCTTCAAACATTTCATGTGATTGTCGTTTCTCGAAAAAACTATTTGGGTGAAAGATGAAACCACAGAACTAGATGAAAATATACCAATATGCACGGTTGCTCTGGATAATCTCATTCTGCGTGATTCACTCTCTGCAATATTGTCCGAATTTTTCGACATTCACTGTGAAATGAAGTTGATCGCTCAAGTTTTCTTATTTTAATTCAATTATAATTGTACTTTCTCATGAAAGATGATTTTTTTTCAATGCATTGTATCTATAACTTTTTAATTTCGATTTTAAAAATGACATCGTCCATATTGTAATACGCTTTAAATGCATAAATCAGCGTGATTAAAGGTGTTAATTACTAACGACTCGACGTAACAACGCACGTTAACTTTAATTTTATTAGCTACCGATTATTTTCAATTTTGTTAAATTATACACTCTCTAACGATAGAGCGAGAAGGGCATGAACACGTTCACATAAATGTAAGCTAAAACCAGATTTTAGGGGGAAATAATTCGTTTTATTGTATTATTTCATTTTCAGACCATTTAATATACCTACTTATAGACTTTGTTAAAAGAAAACTGTCATACGATGTCAAATTAACATTTATTAAGTAAATCATTCATTAACATATTACGCTCAAATATGTTTAAATGTGATGATGGCTTAATTGTAAATAAAAACGATTTAAATCAGATTTTCTATTTTCGTTGGTATAATACATGCATGATGGCCAGAAAACGATGATCGATGATGTTTGGAATAATTCACCAAAGACTTTCTTTTCTTTTTCAGATCATTAGTACATTGTTGTTCAGGGTAGAAGGAATTAGTGTCTCATTTCATTATGAAAATATTTGAATAACGAATGATTATTAATTACATTGCTTTACAAAAATAAACAGAAAAAAAAATCAATTAATAAAAGAAAAACAGTGATTCCTGGGCAAATATGAGCATATTTTTCGATTTTCATTTGTTTTTAAGAGGCTTTGGATTAGATTTAAAAAAAAAAAACACAAAATTTAGAGAAATGTATGAAACCGTTATTTGAGTCGATAGAACGAACTATATAAGTCAATGTTTAAAGATGATTTTATGTCAATGTTAACCGCGGCTACTTCTCAAATGGTTCATACGCTGGGTCCAATTTTGGCATATTCTCTCCAACAAATTCTTCAATATTGGCTCCCAGTCCGTCAGCCGTTGCGGGCTTGTCGCTGTAGACATGAGCCTTAACATAGCTACACAAAAAAATAATCTAAAGGCGTTAAATCGCACGATATAGACTACCAATTGACTGGCTCCAAACGTGAAATAAACTGTTCACCGAACTCGCCTCCCAATTGGGCCATTGTTTCGCGTGCTGTATGGCATGTGGCACCGTCTTGTTGAAACCACATGTCAGCCAAGTCCAGCTCTTCCATTTTGGACAACAAAAAGTTTGTAATCATCGCACGGTAGCGCTCGCCATTCACAGTAACGTTCCTGCATTCGTCGTCTTTGAAAAAGTACGGTCCAATAATGCCACCGGCCCATTATCCACACCAATCAGTGTATTTTCCAGGATGCGTTGGCAGTTCTTGCTGTGCTTCTGGCTGCTCTTCACACCAAATACGACAATTTTGATTGTTCATGTATCCATTCAACCATAAATCAGCTTCGTCGCTGAACACAATTTTCCGATAAAAAAGTGGATCTTCATCGAACTTTGCCAACGCCCATTCATCAAAAGTTAGCCATTGTGGTAGGCCGTGTGGCTTCAATTATTACACCAGCTATATTTTAAAAGGTTCTACACCCAAACCCTTGCACAAAATTTTCCACGTATTGTAGTAATAGAGGCCCAATTGCTGCGAACGGCACCGAATCGATAATTCACGGTCATCAACAACACTGGCGGATACAGCTACGATATTTTTCTTTGTCCGCATTCTACGTATCCGTGTTGGTAGTTTAATGTGTAATAATGTAAATTTGGTGCGAAATTTACTCACCGAAGATTACGTATAGCCGCCTCAGAAGGTCGCCCAAACTGACCATAAAATGGCAGAAATGCACGATGCACTTTATTAACCGAGCATGAATTTTGATAATAAAATTGAATAATATGCAAGCGTTGTTCGTTTGTTGAATTATAGACCAAACTGAACATGTTTGATAGTAGCATTTTACACGAATACAGCCGAGCTGCCAAAAAACAGTGTTGCCAAAAAGATAGTTGCTTAAAAATCACCCTGTAGATTCATTTTGTTGGGGAGCCCCTGACACCTGAAAGGTACATATAGATGATAAGTATGTTCGCTCTTAATCGGAACATAGGGCAGAAACGAAGGCTCTCCATAGAGTCCTGTTCCGGGCCATATACCTGATTTCATGCCAAGTGGCTCTAGAGCGGGTCTCGGCTTAGATTGTCCTCAATCATGTTTGGCGTGGGCGGCCAGGTTATCGGCTGCCTTGTGGTTTCCATTAAAACGCCATTTTCGCTATGTTGTTATCCTGTCTACGCAGAGTGTGACCATTCCAGGTCCATTTGCGCTTTTTGATTTCTATGTTTATTGGGACGCTGTTGGTAAGGCCAGAAAACTTTGCAAACGATTCTGAGGCATTTATTGAAAAATGTCTGTAGATACCCGCAAATTCGTTCAGTGACCATCCAAATTTCAGAGCCGTATAGTAATTTAGACTTCAGAGACAGGAACCTCGAGCGTCATACTTTATCTAATTTATGGAAGGCCATGCGATCTTTAATTTTACGTGCGGCTATATCCGACGTGGCGCGCCTCCATTTTTCATAAATTGACTAACAAAATTCGTCCACGTTTTGGATAGTGACAGTTTCGCCAGTGAGTTCTACGATTAGAAGCGGACACAGTAGCAGTCTGAAGGCGCAGTAATTTGGTTTTCGTGTAATTAAGGCGTCCTGGGTTTCTTCAAATTTTGATTACGGGTAGACCTCGCTGTGGCACCATTTACACCACTCCACAAAGTCAGCATAACTCGTGTATCAAGATCAAAGAGTCGTATACCAAAAGTCGTCTAGCAACATAATTTCTATTTAATTTCGACTTCAAAATGGAGAAAGATTTAAATATCCGTATATTCACTTAATTGTCTGTAACTCTGGTATTTTTCCATATATTTTCATATATTCTTGCAATTTTTATTTTTTTGCAATTTTTACTTTTCACGAAAAATGATCACACCATTGTATATTTTTGTCTGTAGACTAGTGTTATTCTGTGTTATTCCTAAAAACAATAAGATTAAGTACAGCAATTGACATGAAAATTATTAAACGATGATATCATAAGCTTCAGTGAATGACAACTATAGACTTTAGTCGATCTCTACAATTCACATGTACGCATCCTAGTCTATGATTATACTAGAACAAAATTCTTAAATTAAATTTACACTTTAGTACCTATACTATACTATATAGCTATATAGCTATATATATAGCCATATTTTGTAATACGCAATTTCGTTTTACGAAATCAGTATGTGAATGCGTGAAATTAAAATTTAAAAAATTTATTTCTAATTGAAAATTTAACTTTTAGGTTCACCTTACCCATTCCCAACTGCACAAGATCAATATAATGATGTTTTAACACCAGACGAAATCCTAAATAGGAAATTTTCAAATGGACTTGCAAATAGTACAGATTTAGTACGAGCGGTACGAGAATCTTTGCATGAATATGAATTATATCATCAGCGTAACAAACATTCAAGGTTAGTGCTTACATACCTGCATTGAAAATTGTGCTGAAACAAATCTATATCTTCCATTTTCTTAGAGCCAAACGTGCTGTGAAACGTGTTTGCTATGGTGAGCTGGGCTGTTTCGAAGATTCGGGTCCATTTGCCTATTTGGAAATGTTACCATCGCGACCCGAAGAAATTAATACCAAATTTTATTTCTATTCAACAAAAAATCGTTCCGATCGTCCACTGATGGAATTGCCATTTCTTAATATGACAGCAGCATTTGCGCAATCGAAAAAGTCCTCCGCAGTGGGACATTCTTCAAAGCGTAGCGTCAATTCCGATGGTGATGGAAATGAGTCAACCACAACGACATCATCAACGACGACAACAACATCGACAACAACAACAACAACAACAACAACAAGGACAACAACTAAAAAGAGTTACTTCAAAAAAACCCCCTTCACAATGGACGATTTGGAAGGTTTCGATGCCTTGTCAGTTCGTGTGATCGTTCATGGTTTTGGTTCTGCCTGTCCGCATGTTTGGATTTATGAAATGAAAACCGCTCTAATGGCAGTGGTAATTTACTGACAATACATTTTCTGTTGCTTTGATTTAATTTATTTATTTTTATCATTTCAATAAATCAGGAAGATTGTATTGTCATTTGTGTCGATTGGGAGAATGGTGCCAATTTTCCCAATTATGTTCGAGCAGCCGCAAATACACGGCTTGTTGGCAAACAACTGGCCATGTTGCTGAACAATCTGAAGGAGCACAAAGGCCTAAATCTAACTCGAACTCATTTAATTGGTTTCAGTTTGGGTGCGCACGCCTCCGGTTTTGCTGGTGCTGAATTGCCAGGCTTAGCGCGTATTACAGGTCTCGATCCGGCTGGACCACTGTTTGAAGCTCAACATCCAAAGGTGCGCTTGGATAGCACTGATGCCGAGTTTGTCGATGTCATCCATTCGAATGGTGAAAATTTAATATTAGGCGGTCTCGGCTCTTGGCAACCGATGGGCGATGTCGATTATTATCCAAATGGTGGACGTGTACAAACAGGTTGTTCGAATTTATTCGTCGGAGCCGTTACTGATTTTATTTGGTGTAAGTGTTGTTCACTGCTTTACGATGATCATTGATGCTAATTAACATTTTCGCCTCTTTCATCGTTTGCAGCTGCCCAAACTGCCGACGAAGAAGAAGGACGTTCTCTGTGCAATCATCGACGTGCATATAAATTCTTTATCGATTCGGTGGCATCACGTTGCTTGTTTCCCGCTTTTCCGTGCAAAAGCTATGATGATTTCCTAAAAGGCAAATGTTTTCCTTGTGCACAAGACGATGAGGATTTAGCCGAAGGTCTTCCGCGATGCGGTAATATGGGCTATTATGCAGATCGCTCAACGGGACGAGGTCAACTCTATCTGGTGACACGTGACGAGGAACCATTTTGTGCTCATCAATTTAAATTGCAAATATTCAACTCGTTCAATGATCTACCATTGCGTACAATTGGACGCCTTGAGGCCACCTTAGAGGGTGAAGGTGGTCTCAATGAGACATTTCAAATATCAGAGTAAGTTAAGAGTGATGCAAATTTGCTCTCATGAACAGTTTTTTTGATAATTTTTTGTTGCCTTTTTGCAGAAAAGACGACTCAGAATTCTTTGCCGGTGATATTATATCGAAGATAATCGTGCCACATCCGGCACTGGGCTTTCCAACTACCCTTAGTTTACACTACAAGTCGTATAGCGGCTGGTTGTCGAAAGGTCTACCACATTGGGACATTGATAAGGTTGTGCTCACTGACAGTTATGGCCGCAGCCATTCCCTGTGCAAACCATCAACGAAGCTCTCTTCCGGCAGTCCAGTACGCCTGAAGTTATTGAATGGCGATTGTGAACTTGAGAATCAGGATGAATATGTTGCATACACCAGCGCTCCAGTGGTAGAGCAATCTGTATCGAGTGCTCCGGAGCAGAGCAGTATTCCGCTACTTGATGTAGATGGTGTCGAAACAGTGAAACACCATAAAGATATTTTCAATTTGGGCACAAGTTTTAAACTAGGTGGGAATGAAACATATCCACTTGTCGAAACGCAAGATCTACCTTGGCAACCGATAATCGATGGTAATTCATTGGATCGAGAAACAGTCGAATCGAGTCGAAGTCTTTCTATCGAACCGACGGAGATTTTTGAACCGATCTTAAGCGATCGTCAGTTGGCCGTTAATCGAGGACGAAATTTACAAGATTTCAGTACCACGGAGGAAATACTTGAACCCATACTAAAGGCGACAACGCCGAGGATTAAGAAAGCCAAAGAAATTATATTAACTGAAGGACCACCACCAGCTTCATCATCATCATCATCATCATCGTCATCACCGGCAAAACCCAGGAACCCGGAAATTATAAAAATTACTCCCGTTTCTGTGGTGAATGGTGTCGAACAGGCAAAATCAAAAGATGAACAACCACTTAGCGTACAGCTTTTACCATTCAGATTGGGTGAGCTGTTGCAACGTGCCGAACGATATGCACGTGAGACACTTTTGCCCTTAATTTCGGTACAGGCGCCAAAATTCTTTGGCTTCAATGTGGGTGGCGGAGTTGAGGAACTCAAAGAGGAGCCACGCAAACCACGTTATATACCGCGTTATGAGGAGATTGCCTTCGTGAATGGTTCAGCAAAGGCGACAAAACAACTGAATCGATCCAGAGATCCAGAGAAATCGATACAACGGACAAGAGGTGGTGATTTGGTTGCGGCTGCATCAACTGAAGAACGTAATATTTTCAAACTTTTACGACCCGATAGAGAGCAAAGAGCTCAACAACGACGTTCTCTCAACGAGGGTGTTACATACTATACGAACGCTTTGAAAAATGATGAAACACGTGCGTTAAGACCTGAGGAACCAGAATATGAACCAGTCTTTATTGAATTACCTACATATCGTCCAGCAAAAGAACAGCGTCAGAATGTATATACAATTAAGGAAAAGAGTCCCTAAATTTTATAGATTACTCACCTAATGGGTGATTGTAATATAGCGAAGCTGCAAAAGAATGCAGTCATTTGCAATCAAACATGAAATTCTTTAAAGTTAATTGATCTATTGGTATTTCGTGGCATAATAGAGGCTGCAGCTGATTATCGAGAAATTTCAGACGATCGAAAAATATGTTCAAGTTCCTGTTGTGAAAATTCACAGCAAATTCATTAAGAATAACAACTTGAAAATAATAATATTGGGTACATACATTACTTCATTGCTTACCGGTAAGCAAGTAAGTTATAAGGCTGTTTATAAACTTTGCTTGTTTTCCACAAATTCATATGATTTGAAAAGAGTTGATATCATTTAAATTGAATCAGCGATGATTGCATTCTTTTTTTTTTTTTGGTATAATAATTATACTAATATTTTTATTGTTATAAACGTGATACAAGCAAATTTGTTATTATTTGTTTCACTTTTTTATAAATGAAAATTCTGCTAACGATCGAATTCTGCGAGCAACTGTATTCAAGATGATTGATGCTTTCTTTTTTCGAAAAAATTTAAAATTTTTCAACACCGTGTCGAATATAAATTTGTTAGCTTTATTTTTATTTCAAAATTTTAAGCGCACCTTTATGGATGTGCCTTTTTAACTGCTTAGTTATTGAATGTTAAATTATTTTAGCGCACCATTTTTTTTTTTTCGAGAAAAGAAAGCACAATTTTCTACTTGTATTTGAAAAATTTGAAAACTTCAATATCGATCGAATATGAAATACAGAATATGCCTGATTGTTTTTGAATTGGTATGAAATGTGTTGAATAAAATGTGCTGACAATGCGTTCGAAATAATTGATGCCGATGATTGATGCGAATCAATTATAATTATTTGCCATAAATATTTTTTTTTTACTAGGAAACGAAATAAAATGAAATAATTAATTTCTCATATATGGCACATTTTCAAAAAAAAAAAAAAAATCCATTTTATAAATATTTTTTATCCTCTCAAAGTGTATTGGAATCCTTTCATTGTTTATTATTCTTATCATTTTTTTATTTATTTATATATAATCTAGTCTGGCGACTATTTTCTATTTTATTTCATTATAATATTTTTATGATTGAAATCAAATTTCTAAAATATAACTAAATATGAAAATTAAGTATAAATTGTAAAATTTTATTTAAAAACAGATTTTGCAATTCAAATTGAGATTTTTTTAAAACAAGTGCATTCGTTTATAAAATGAAATGCACCTTTCTATAAACCAAAATCAAGTTTTTGATTACCAAATACACCCTTTTACTAATTGAATTAATATTTTCAGAAACCAAATAGAAAATATAAAATAAAATTCACTTTTTTACAAAAACAAATTAATCATTTTTTCAATTTATTCTGTTTACAAATCAAATTAATCTTTTCCAAATAAAATTCACAATTTTTAGTAACCAAATTCATCTTTTTACAAAACAAAATAATATTTTTTCATTTCAAAAATTCAACTTTATACAATTATTAGTGATTTTTTTACAAACCTAAATCATCATTTTAACCTCTGACTGTTCGAACTTTATTTGGTTCGGCAAAAGTTCCATTTCTTTTTGGAAAAGTGTGAATTGAAAGTGCAAGATCTGTACAATGTGATCGCCATTATATTGAAATAAATAAATGAAATTAATTATATTTATTATTTATTATTTTATTGTAAATAATTTATTTGTTTTATATTATAATGAAATTTTCTATAAAATATATGTATGAATAGAATTTTAAAGAAATATTGTTGATTAAAAATTAATTGTTAAGAAAATTAATATTAAAATGATGTAAAAAAAGAAAATATTCATTAATAGTAGTAATAATTATTATTAAGTTTATATATATATATATATATATATATATATATATATATATATATATATATATATATATATATATATATATATATATATATATATATATATATATATATGTGTGTTATTTTTAAGTTGTCGATTTTATGTATATAGTATATTGCACGCTGTCCCGAAAAAAAACTAAAAAATGAATAGATGCTGTTGTAACGAAAATTGAAAGTGATCAGCAGTATTCGAAAACCTATTTCGACTCAACCATATTTGCAACATTTACTAGGTCACTTCAAAAGTACATACCATATTCTATCACTGGGACATCGTGTTTTAACTATTATTAATTATTATTACGTTGAAAAATTCCTTGAAAATAAATGAAACATGTGAGATATATATTATATATATATTTTTTTTTAAATTATTATATTTTCTTTTTATTTATTATTTTCATTATCGTCTGCTTCTTCTTCTTCATCATCTTTTTCTTCGTCTTATTTAGATTTATTCCAAATATTCCAATTTCTTTTCATATATAGTATGTATATGTATATATATATATATTTTTTTATTTTTTTATTTATAAGTTAGATATATTATTTGATTTTAAATTAATTTATTACATATTACATATTATTTATTTTTAGTAATATTTATCATCGTCTTGTTTTTTTTTTTGTTTTTGGTGTAATTCATTAATATGACATTCTATGTAATACATAGAATACAATACATAAATCAACTGATGTTTGTGTAATAACGTTGATGATAATAATATACATTTGTTGTTGTTGTTGTTGTTGTTATTTTTATTACTTTAGTACCTTTTTGTTTTTTTTTTTCTAAATTAATACAATATTAAATTTATTACACATTATTATTCTATATATGTATATGTATATTATGTATGTTTATCCATTTAATTTTCAAAAAAATTTTATATTTTGAAATTTTATTAATTTCACACGTTTTTTAGCTTGTTTATTAAATTCAATATATGATTTATTTTTAGATTACCTTTTTTCGTTTTTTTTTCTTTTGCTGTAGCCAATTGCATTAGTAATTTTCGAAATATGAATAATGAATAGCTATACTTGTATATATGAGTAGATGAATATGTATGTGTTCATTTTTCTTTTCGATCCTTTTTTTGGTTTTTTGTTATTATTGGTTTTGTATGTATGTTTTAATACATATTACAATATTTTTTGTAATATTTTTTTCAATATTTTTTTCTACTTTTTTTTCACATCAACTTCATCATTATCATTATTAATCAGCTCTATCAATGCAATGAAAAATCAATGTAACGACCAGCGTCACAAAAGTCTTTTGTATACAACGAGTGTATACAACGAGTGTATACTTACGCTTGACAGTTTTTCCTGTATTTTTTTCAGATTTTGTTTTTTTTTTTTCACTTTAACATTAATTAATTAATTACTTATTAATAGAATTGTAGAATATGTATGCAGATGTTTAATTCGGCGTAGTATGTGTGTTTTCTATAATATTTATAATGTTTCTATTGCATGTAATTAATAGGTACATATACACATTGAGGCGGATCAAATATTTGAACGGCTTGGATAAGCTGAAAACATAAAATTTTGGATCATTTAATTGTCATTACAAAATGACTTTAGGACAAATGTCGAGGAAGAAAAATTAATATGAGTTGATCATACATTTTAACGCTGTAGGGGCGTTCCCTAGAAAAAAATTGTCGAATTTTAGATATTTTTTCGGCAATTTTGTACGGAAGTCTCATTCAAGTGTGAAGATAGGCGGTAAGTATGATCGGAGAACATGTGAAAGAGGAGAATAGGGGGTCGGTTATACATTTCACCACTCTAAGAGTGATTTCTGAACAAGATTTGTCGTTTCGCAAGTGTTTTTCTGATCATTTTGTATGAGAGTTCCTTTAACGGGTGGAGATAGGTGATAAGTATGTTTGAAGAAAATGTTAAAGACGAAAAATTAATGGGGGTCTGCTATACATTTCACCACTCTAAGAGTGATTTTTGAATAGCATTTGTCGTTTCGCAAGTGTTTTTCTGATCATTTTGTATGAGAGTTCCTTTAACGGTAGGAGATAGGCGGTAAGTATGTTTGAAGAAAATGTTAAAGACGAAAAATTAATGGGGGTCTGCTATACATTTCACCACTCTAAGAATGATTTTTGAATAGTATTTATCGTTTCGCAAGTGTTTTTCTAATCATTTTGTATGAGAGTTCCTTTAACGGGTGGAGATAGGTGATAAGTATGTTTGAAGAAAAGTTAAAGACGAAAAATTAATGGGGGTCTGCTATACATTTCACCACTCTAAGAATGATTTTTGAATAGCATTTATCGTTTCGCAAGTGTTTTTCTGATCATTTTGTATGAGAGTTCCTTTAACGGTAGGAGATAGGCGGTAAGTATGTTTGAAGAAAATGTTAAAGGCGAAAAATTAATGTGTGTCCGTCATACATTTTACTGCCTTAAATCCGACGCCTGGACATCCACTGGCGATTTTAATGTGTATTTTCGGTAATTTTATATGGAAACTCCTTTAAAGGGTAGAGATAGGCGATAAGTATGTTCGAAGAAAATGTTGAGGAGGAAAAATCAATTAGAAAAGGTCATAAATTTTACACCTCTAGATGTAATTCCAGGGTGGCTACGGTAGCTCTATACAATTTAACCCACCTTAATGTACATATATGTGTTCATGTAAGTATAGTACATTTTCCAATTATCTGTTTATATATGCATATATGTACATTGATTTATTTTACTAAAATTTTTCGAATTTGTTCACTTTTTTGTTAGTTTTTTTTTTTTTTTTTTTTTTTTGAAAATCCTTCCAAATTCACTAACATCACAAAAATAATAATTTTTTTTTTTGTACAAATATTACCTACACACCTATTCATCAGTTGTTTTGTGTTCTATATTATATTTCTTTAGTTGAAAAATTTCTCACAATCTATATTGTATTTTTAAATATGAACAGATTAAGGTTAAGTTTTTTCATATACATCACGTGATTTTTGAATTCTATGAAATACTCGTATGTAAGCAAGCAATAATTCATGAAAATATATAAATATAATAATATGTTCAACTAGATGGAGCAATAATGACTTAGACGAATGTTGAAGCTAGAGTCTCAAAATTACCTACCGCTCTTTATGAGTCATTGTCGCGATAAAAGTCATAATCAACCTCTTGAAACAACATTGACATTTGTTGAATTTCGTTACATTTTCACATTCGAATAAAATTCGATTTGAAATAAATATTTTTAACATTTTTGGAAGTCGAAGAAATTATTATGCTGTATTCGTGGGATCCTTATCCATCAGACTGCCAGTTATAAAACGGTCTTCATAAAACGATTTGAATGGTAGTTCGTTTAATTCCTGATGACATTATCAAACAGCATCCCAGCATCCTTTGCTATCTGGTCGTTAAATCAGTACGGTATTATGCATTAGGTGATATCATCAAAATGGTTAATATACATATAATTGATTGAACGTTATTCTAAGTACGAGCACATTAAAAAAATGATCAAATATAATCACCCTAAAAATGCGACTTGATTTTCCCAACAACTCTCGAAACGTGTAAACTAAGTTTTAGAATTACTACGAAAAAAAAAAAAACAATTTTGCATTTAATCACTTCCCACAAGCATAATATTCTGATTATTAGCACGTTTAGTAATATTATTACTATTATTTTCAAGTTATTTTCCATTGCATTATGCATTTGAATGCATATTTTGTTGGGTCGGGTCCCCATACAAAGGAAATATGTCTCAAATAGTCACCCCACCCCCTTAATTGAAAGCTTGGGTTGGGAGCAATCGCAAAAATTTAAAATATTTTATGGGGTCACCGCTCGATGCTGTTTTCAGAAGCTGCGTAGACCAATGGTGCCCCCCACAAGTAGCACCACATAAATATTCCAGCGATGTTAAATCACATAATCTTCCAAGCCATTGACATTAACCTATATGTCTGCAGATAATCTTGTCACCGGACACTTTCTTCAATAAATCGATCATTTCGCGGCCAGTTTGGCGTGTGGCAGCATCGTGTCTTCCTAAAATCTAGTTTTCCAGACTTTTCCACAGACTTTTCGTTTTTGAAGAAGTATGCCCCCGGCCACTCACACCATTGTATTGGCAGTCGATGAGCCACCTGTTGATTAGGGTCGTGGCAAATGCTAAAATATGGCTTATTCACAAACCATTATTCATCTAACCATCACTGAACACAATTTGTCGATAAAACATCATCTTAGGTTAGGTTAATTTATGTTGCTGCCCTCTCTCTGAGAGGACACACTTAGGCCAGAAAGGCCCATTGTGATACTACTAAGCTTCTCTTCCAATACTGTTGTGCGCGTTAAATTTGGACAGCATTAGAAGGGACCTACATATATTAGCCGGTTCCGAACGGTAGAACCAATGTGACATCACTTTAACTTAGTTTTGTCACTGAGCTCTTTTAAGAAGTATTTTTGGCAAATTGTTACTGCCGAAAAAATTACCAATTTTTGCGGACAGGTGGGTACCGTTCGAACGAAAAATCTTTTCGATATCAAATGTTGTTATCCTTCAGCCGGGGATTGAACTCACGACCTACAGATCAAAAGGTCAACGCACTAACCACTGTGCTACGGCACCCACAAACTTCATCTTACTGAACACGGATTTTGCAAATAAATTTCTCACGTGTAACTCTTTCCATAATGAAATGTCAAATAACATTGAATACAAATGTCAGATATCACTTGTCAAATTGACTGTTACTCCTTTTGCTCGAATAGCTCGAAGAACACACTGTAATTCAAGGGTGGGTCAATCAGTTTCTGAAAATTTAAATACGGAACACCGTTTTCGGCAAACAAAAAAATAAAACATTTTATTCGATACACGATATACTTCGTCCAACCTTTTTCCAATTTTTTGAACCCTCCAAATAAAGCGATTTTTTGAGGTGATCCAAAAAATGTGTGTTCCTTTCATCGATGATCCAAGTATCTTACCGCCGGACCATTTTTTCATGTTTCACATAAAACAGACGTTTCGTGGGTGCTTTGTTGTAATAGAAGAGCATTCTTCCCTTGCCAAATGCGATCATTTTTGCTTCGAGTCGGCGTCAAATCGATCCAACAATTCTGCATAATATGCGATGGTGATACATTTACCCTTTTTAAGATAACAGAGGATAATGACATCGCGGACTTACGAAAAAACTGTGATCATGTTGGCTGGGAGATTCACCTTGGAGTTCTTCGGCTTTATTTCGATTTATCCCCGAATGGAGTTCACTGTTTCCATGGTTCTTTGGGCCCTGGTGTGTTGCGACGAATTCATGTTTCATTGTGGATTCCGTAAAAGGCTGCTGTTTTTAATTTCAATTTCATTATTTCAGTTCTCAGGGACATACCATATTAACCTATGCTCTTATTAACTCAAAATAAATGGACTATGAATTTAATACGGTTATGGAATAGTTGTTTATGAATTTAATAAAACACTTCAAAGACAAAAATTGCAAGAACTTTTTAGGCAAATTTGATCTCGAAGGTTAATGACGTCTGAGAAGCAAATGTAGTGCTTGATCGATAAATATTTAATGATGGGAAATATTTGTCAAAAGGTCAAAAAAGTATAAAGTTAAAAAAAAATGCCGTTTTGGCCGTTGATGAGACCTGAGCTGCTCCCAAGGTAAGCTTTCAATTAAGAGTTGGACATTTAAAATTGTTTTTTTCATCGACTCACCTTAATCTATATGTGTGTATATGTACATACATATGAAATTATGTACGTATAGTATATAACTATTATATTTCACTCGAAATTATTTGCCTTGAATTTATTATTATTTTTTTTTCTTTCTTAGAATTACTTCTTTGGTTTTGGGGTACATACACACACACACACACTAAATATTGAAATTGAAAATATCATATTTATGCTACTTCTACTATATACGCGCCTTTCATATGAATAATTACACAAATTGTGTGTGTAATTATTAAAATAAGTAATTACTAACACATTTTGGTTTTTTTTTTGTTGAATTTCTTTAATTTCAATTTATTTGTAATTTTTAATTCATTTGCATTTTTGCATTTTTGCATTTTTGCATTTCGCTTTTGTTTGTTTAATTTTAAATAAATTATTTATTTTAATTGCTATAAATTTATTTTTTTTTATAATTTCATATATGTATATATATATTTAATGTACATATATACTAAATTGTTTTCTATGTATTTGCATTTTTTTGGTATTTTTTTGTTTTGTTTTTCTGATATTTTAGACCATCAAGGTTCTTTGAATTTCAATATTGGGGTTTTTGTTTTTATATTTGGTTTTCTTAAAACGATATTTCATTATTATTATTATTATTATTTTTCACAATATGTAGAATATATAATTGAAAATAACAATAAAACAAGAATAACATAAAAGAGCGGGATCCTGCCCTGTTAACAAAAAATGTTCACATTTTTGTTTTTGTTTTTTCTTTATACATACATAACTATATATGTGTTTTTGTAAATAAAATGAAAACAAAAAAAAAAAAAAAAAATAACTAGAATATATTAAAGTAATAACGATTTGCTTTTTTTTTGTTTTGTTGCTTTAAAAATTATTTGGCAATAATTAGATTCTGTAAAGTATACTACTCAAAGGTGATTCACAAGGTCTCATAAAATCTTATATGTGCATGTGTGTAATTTCAATAATAAGTTAGAAATTTAGCATGTAATTTGTGTCACAATTTGTGTTTGTAAGTCAGCCAATAACAATGGTTTACAACATTACGAAAATATATTTATGCCACTCTGTGAATCGCCTAAATAAGTAATTGTGAAAAAAAAAAATTGGTGAAAATGAAACAGAAACGAAAGCTATTGAAAAAAATATTAAATTAGTCTTTTTTTTTTTTTTGTAAATAATAATTATAATCGTGATGAGACAAAATTTTCGAATTAACAATGTTCAATTTTGTTTTGCTAATTTTCATGTTGTTTTGTTTTGTTTTTGTTTTTGTTTTTTTTTTTTGTTACAAGGAAGAAATCAATTCTTCCTCAATGACTAACCTTAGTTTACTTAAGTGATTTTTTGAAATATTTTTCTTTTTCATTTTTTTGTTTTTCTTTTTGTTTTATAGTATGTTAGGTATAAGTAGTTTACAATTAATTGAAAATTTTACAACTTGTTTTTGTTTTTAGTTTTTAGTTTTCTTTGTTGTTGTTTGTTTAAAATATGCGAAGACAGTTTGTTTTTTCTTTTAAATTCTATATTAATATGTATCTATAATTTAAATTTTTCTTTCTGCTTTTTTAGGAAAGTAAAGTGTATGTAGTATGCGTGTGTGAGTGAGTGAATGTGTATTTGTGTGGAAGATTAATGAATGGATCATTGTATGCAACAAAAAGTTTTATTAAATGAAGTTCTCTTCGGTATTGATGGTTACACGTTATACTCGTACTACATAGAGTAGACTAAAGTGGGCGTTGAATAAAGCATATAGCTAAAAATGTAATCTAGAGATGATTTTCCAGTAATATTGCTGAAGTGATCATGGCACAAAGTTGATTAAGGAAGTGCCAAAATTAACAAAATCGATATTTTCGTCATAGGTAATGTAGCGATATCATTGGGGCTGATCATAGTGGTGTCTTTGTGTGGTTGTTATATTATATAGTGGGCGTGGTTTGCCGATTTTATGCTTATTTCTTCCTCTACCATCAATTTATGTGACAAATATAATTTTCCTGAACTGAATAATTTGTAATTTTAAAAAATTTCGCGACTTCGTATGGAAGCAAGAGGAAATAATGGGTTTAGTTCATCCATTTCTTGGAAACTATGTGCTCTTTGTGTGGTTGGCAATATACGGATTATGCCTATTTTCAATAGCATACGTACGCTTGGATCATGGGTAGGTAAAGCTAAATTTCGTCGAAAACTTTAACTAGAACGAATGGCTATTTGCGTAGTACGGAGCAAAATTGCTTGATGTCGCCATCAAAATTCGCTATAAACATTTGTGAAACGCAATTTCGACAACTTCAAATCGAACTTAGAGCTATATTTTCTTCAACAATTTTACTCAAAATCTTCTATAAATTCATTTTCATTTGCTGCTAAATGCTTTATCGAAAAAATGTCATTTCATATAATTTGAGAGCCACTCTATTGTATACATACGTATACCTATATATATATTTTATACATATTTTGCAGATAATAATTTGTTGTTGTTGTTCACTTTTTTTTTATCATTTAAAATATAATATTATTGTAAATTGTTGTTTGTTTGTTTGCGTTTTTTTTTTTTTTGAATTAGTTGATACATTAAAAATTTGCATTATTATTATTTTTCGCACACAAAGTCTGTCAAGTTTACAAAGATGAAATTACTAAGAATTTCTCACAATTTTTTCTTAATTTTTTTTTGTAAACTTTTTTTTTTTTTGTATTTTTCATCTCCTTTGCCTATATGTAAGTATACTTATTTATAAACAATATATATTTCTGTGTTTAGGTGTTTATCTTCTTTCTTTTGTTTTTGTTTTTTTTTTTAAACATTTATGTATAATTTCTGCTCGTTAATTTAATTAAGTAGTTAGGTAATTATGTATTTGATTTGATAATTTATTACATATTTTGTTTTGATATTATTAGGTAGGGAATATTATTAAATATTTGTTATTAAATTCGAGTCCAGCAATAATATATATATATATATATATATATATATATATATATATATATACATACATACATACATACATATATATATATACATACATATATATACATATATATATATATATATATATATATACATATATATATACATACATACATATATATATATATATATATATATATATATATATATATATATATATATATATATATTTATATTTATATATTGTATGTAATTATGTTTTTATGTATATAATTTTTACATTATATATATTTGCCATTTTTTTATAATTTTATTTTTTCTAAATTTAATTTGTATTTGTAATAAATATGTAGATGTGTTTGTGTATGTGTGTATGTGTGTGTGTGTGTGTGTGTATGTGTTTGTGTGTTTGTATTATTTGATTTAATGAGTTCTGCTTTCTTCAAATACAAATCGACCATCGACCATGACTAGTATACATATGTATGTATGTAATTGTTTTTCTATTGATATTGAAGCTTTTTTTCTTGAATTTTCTTTTTATAATGAACATTAGAGTGATTCCTATTTGTATGCGCAAATTGTAAATTTGTTGTTGTTGTTGTGTATTTAATAAGTGCAGCCACCATATAAAAGGTATGAACTAGTAATACCGTCTTATCACACGTTTCGATATTTCGTTTCGACTTTCGCAACTTCGAATAGTTGCTGTGGTATGGAAATATTCGAGAAGTGCTTGTAGGAATTTATTTTTGTTACGATTGCAAAAAAGAAATTGCAAATTGCATCGATGGCAAAAACTAATTGCAGGAAACATTTGCTATTTCGATATGAATGAAATCGTACGAAAACTGCAAAAACATATGAAAATATTACATTATGCGAATGTGATATCGAAAAGAAAAGATTTTGAACTTTTTGGACTTAATTAAAGGCATTCGTTTCATTTTTTTGCAGAAGATAACGCAAAATACTCGAATAGTGTCATATTTATAGAATAATAATTTTCATCAAAAGACATTTTACTAAATGTATTTTTAAATATAAATACATTGACAAATAATTCAAAAGGGGGGAAAAATAGAGAAAACAAATAAATATCTATTCTCATTGTGAATTATAACATTTCGAAAAATAAATTGGTGGATGCACTTCTTAAATATCTCGAAATAAAATAAATTTTAAGTATAACTCTAATGTTACATTAAATTTTTGTTGCTGTAACTGTCAATAGATGCTTGTCCAAGCGCAGTGGGTTTGTAATTGTAAATATTTTATGTGTATATGTATATGTGAAAATTGTTTTTCATCTTTTCAACTGATTAAATCGAACGAAAGAACAAAAAAAAAAAAGATTTAAATATTACACAATAACGGTACTTGCAATCTTGTGCATGGGGTCTTGTGCAGAAGTGCAAAAATGCACATATTTGCAATCACTTGCAACACTTTTGGCGTATCTACTTTGTTTACATTTTGTTCTATAGCATATATAAACAGAGTATTGCATACACGATATGCAATATCTTGCAATATTGCAATTTTGCAAATTATTTTGCAATAAAGCAAAAAAAAAAAAAAAAATGCAAATATTTACAATTATTGCAAATTAAGTTTTTTGAGGTTTACTTTGCAATAGAAAGATTTTTTTTGCTTTACATTTTGTTCAATATCAACTGTTTCCAGTATTAACTTAGTATTGTATCTTTGCATTTGCACATTATTTTATAATATTGCAAAAAGAGCAAATATTTACAACACTTGCAAACAAAGTTGTTTAAAGTTTAATTTTCAACACTATTTGTAAATCAATTTTCTTGTTAACATTTTGTTATTTATGAGTTTTTTGAAGTATCATTTTAGTATTGCATTTGCGTAGCAAATTTAAACTATAATATTTCTAGTGTTGTATATCTTCAAGTGCATACTAATTGCAGATGTGTATATCCATTTAGTTGTGTGATTGCAAAATTTACAACAATGAATCGTATATGCTTTTTTGCTAGACCGTATTTCTTAATTGGAAGAGTCAAATAAGTATTTCATATGCATAAAAAAAAATTGAATTTTTCGTATTGTATACTGCACCTAACTTTGTTTGATGCAATTGCATATTTTAGAACAAGAATTTGCATATGCTCTTTTGTAGGGATAATATAATTTTTTGATGTGCCAGATTTCAGTATTGCAAATCCATAGCAAATATAAACTATAGGATTTTTAACATTGCATACTTTCAAGCGCATATTAAATTCAGATCTGCAGTTACTTTTAATTGCTCTGATTGTCAACTTCATAAGAATATTTCACATATGCATTTTTACAAGACCCCATATGCAATGCATCGTGAATTGCACTATTTTAAAATGATTAAAAATACATTAATATAACATTAAAAATAGATAAATATGTACGTATATTATCTTGTTAGTAATATTTATTTCAAAATTTAATTATTTTAAAAGAAAAGCAATGTGATATTAAAATTTATTTGAACATATTGCTAAATAAATTTCGCATTTTTCAACATTAACAGTTAATTATGTAATTTAATCCAAAATTTTTCCCAAAAAAAAAAAAATGGCGAACACTAAACAGAGTTAAAACGAAAACTCAAAAGCATGCAATTTTTGAAATATTTTCTCTTTGTTTTTATTACATATGTCTAAGATATAGTTTTTTTTTCTTCCGTCTTTCTATGGAAATTTGAAATTGCAAATATTGAATTCTTAAAAAAAAAAACACTATTTAAACTCATCGTTAGACTTATTACATAAACAACATCTTAAAAAGAAATAATGAATTTCAAAGAATCAAAAAATATAGAGACAGAGAGTAAGAGTGTATGTGTGTGTGAAAGAGATAAAATGTAAACATTTTAAAATTAAACATGTTAAAAAAACGTTTGCCATTACTCTTCACTCCTTAGCGAAAAGTTTGTCAGTATTGTTTAAAAATTAGTGTGATTTTTTTGTAGTTTTTCTAGATTTTTTTTTTTTGAATAATTCATTGTTGAAATTCTTTCTAAATTATATGAAAAAAAAAGAAAAAATTGAATATGCTAAAAAATTTTTAATTGTTTAAAATTGTAAAAATTATAAACGTATACATTCCCTCTTTTTCTGTTTAGCTTCATTCATGATGCTTTTTCATTTCGTTTTTATTTTGTTTTTTTTTTTCTCTCTCATAAAAATGTCGCTAAGTGTCAAAATGAGCTATGGATAGTAGGAATAGGGGGATAGG
The DNA here is from genome assembly GCA_963854835.1 of Megamerina dolium. Lineage (NCBI taxonomy): Eukaryota > Metazoa > Arthropoda > Insecta > Diptera > Megamerinidae > Megamerina > Megamerina dolium. The sequence goes on from OY978527.1 coordinate 64,259,615, forward strand.
ATATTAAGGGATGATTTAATTATTAATTTAATATTTGCTTCTTTGTGTTGTTGCTTTGTCCTATATGAATACAAACCTACCCATACATGCAGATACAATCTCTGTCTGTGGCTATGAATTCATGATAATCTTACATTTTATATTGTAAAATTCTAAAACTTGTTTTTTGTTGTTGTTGTTGTTTTTTTGGGGGGAGCAAGGAGAATAATTATATATCTATATATGTATATGTATCTATCTTCTCCTACATTCTTACAGTAATTTGTTTCTTTGTGTATTAGTGTATTAGTGTCATTGTGTGTCTGTTGTGTATATGTGTGTGTGTATGTAAAAAATAATCTATTGATGTACATAATATGTTTGTCACTAACGTATTAATAAGAAGTTTTGCGCCTTCTCAGTTAATTTTCTACATAATCCCACGACTCTCCGTCACATTCCAGCGTGATGTGTCTGATTTTGACTCCCCGACGGTTTATTATTTTCACCAGCCGCCGAGGTGGTCATCGCCGCCGTCATACCACCACCAATATCTTCAGCTATTGCTATAGTGTCTGCAGTTTTACTTTCACTTTCATCGCACTCTTCAAGTTCAGCTAAATTCTCTTGATCGGATTCTTCGAGTGTTACCTGTGTGGGGGAGAAAATCGAAAAAAAAAAAAATTAAATCAAAAACAGTGCAATTTATTAATTTAATTTAAATATTTAAATAATTTGTGTGACTTTTGAAAGTAAATTCGATTGTATTCAATTTTTTATAAAATTCTTCACACGCTAATCGACCAATTAGGACTGGAATATTCACAATAAATCACGGAAAGGAGATTTTTTTATTTTGTATCGCTTCTTTGTGATTTTATCGCATACAACTTCTTTAATTTTTTCAAGAACATAATGATTTGGATGACTTCAAATTATTTACTTGTGAAGAAAAATTGAAAGCTATAGGATACAAATTAAAGCGCTTGAAATTCAAAATGAAAGTCATCAAACGAACTTTATATAATTTCTAGCACCATGAGATGTTCGATTTATTGATTTTCGATTTTTTCATGGTGTTAAAAATATTGCCAAGTTTGTCCATTTTAGAAATGATTTTATTACATTTTGTAAAATTACTCCTCAACTGTCAAATTGCTTGATATACAAATCATATAATCTGTAAACGTAGTGCGTAGTAGTACTCACTTGAAATCTAATCTTATCATCTGATGGTTGATCATCTGCTGCTGATGGTGGTGGTGATGGCGGTATCATACTTTGATAATAGTCTCTATTCTCTTCAAGCGTATCTAATATATCTTGTGCGTCTGGATGGACTAAATCGGCCCATGTTTCCCACAATGGATGCACAATATAATCGATAAAGCCGACCTGCGATTTTTCGATTGTTGCATTATGACGATCACACATTGGACTAATGTCCATGCCTGATTCGCGTTCTTTGTCGCCCTGCAAAAAGAACTCCTCCATTAAGAGGGCAACCCAACGTTTGTACAATGGTAACGGTTTAGTTGGATTACTTAAATCAGCACAATGTACCAGATTTTCAAGAACCTGAAAGGAAAGGGAAATAAATCAATCAATAAATATGTATATAGTATATTCGAAATTCAAATTCGAAATACAAAACAAACCTGTATACGATCAGTATAATTGTCTAATAATAAAACACCAGAGCCAGCAACCTTTTTCGTCTCAACCATAGTTTTTAAATCGGCCAAGAGACTCATGTGTTTGGACATATCCGTAGATAGTACAATATCGATAACCATTTTCCTTAATGTTTGGCGTTGTTTCCTAAAAACGAAACAGCAAATAATTATATTTTTCTATTCACTGAAAATATTAATACGTACTTTTGCATATTACTGAATATATCACATCCTTGATTTTGCAATAATTTAAAGGCAACAGCTAAATGATGATTTTCCAAAACAGATTCGTCATTATACATTAAGGCTAATTCGGAACCTTTAAATAAATATGAAATTTAAGATTAATCATAATTAATTCAATGCTATATTATAATTACAAGTACTTACTTGAATTAACTAAAAATTGATTTGTTAAACCAGGATGATCAACATCATGTATACAAGCGGCAAATATAGCACCGCCAATTTCGAGTGGTGTAAAGACACCCTCCAATGCTGGCGTATTTAATAGTACATTTGTACTCTGTGTCACATCAGCTGCATGCAGTGAATTATGAAATGGATTGTCTTTAACGTAATGGTCCTCCAGAGTAGTCATAAAGTTAAGAAAAGTTTTCGGTGGTATCATAAGACTGGTCAGTAATTCTCTACTCTGTAATTTATGAAGTAAAACAATATTTTTAATATGTAATTGACTTAAGAAATAATATTGCTATACAATTTACCTGAAATATTGTATATGCAACACAGGTAAGCGGACGATTACAACTTAGTTCGCCAATTTTAAATATATCAATGCCCCATGTATCCAAATCACCAAGTAGTGTACCCAGTGCATTTTCATGTGGTGTTTCCACACCAAAGGTGGGCAATCGTTCGCCGGTAAATGAATTTGTATGCGACAGTGGACGTTTAACACCGGATATTTGTGACATGGGTGGCCCACGTGGCGAACGACAGCGTTGATGCTGTATAGCAGCGGGTACATGTTCGGTGTTCTCCTCAACACGCAGTGAGGGTAAATCGAATTCCTGTTGTTTGTCTGTGCAATGAAATAAACGTATAGAGTAAGTGAGTAGCTTGAATGATAATGATGTGAAAATTTGCATATGTAAAAATACTCGTTTATGATTTTACATTGATTGCGCACATGCTACACATGCCACTCATACATATATATGTACTTATTCATACAATAAGTATGAGTATCCTAATATTCATAATTTCACCTTTAAACTCCTTCAAGAGCATATGTCGCAAAAATATGATAAATAAAAGGTAAAAGGATAAATAAAGTGTTATAGATTCGTACGTTCGAGAGCATATTTTTGTATGGGAGCTAGGCGTGTTAATAGTTCGATTGCATTGATTTTCGAGTTTATCAGACTTTTGATAAAAATATATCTCTGTTATACCGATTTATAATTCGATAGCTCGATATTACTATGTCTGAGGTTAGAAAGTATGCATTCGAAAACTAACTTTTATATGGGGAGTAGGTTGTGAATGTTATCCAATTACGTTTATTTTCGAACTCATATGCTCATTAGTTAAAATATTCTTTTGTACCGAGTTTCAGTTCTATAGCGTTAAAATTCTTCGCTCGAAATCCAAAAATATATTTTCGAAAATGAACTTTTGTATGGGAGGTACGAGTGGTTTTCATCCGATTACGTTCATTTTTAGATTTATTCGTTGTTTAGTACAAATAATATTAATGTATTAATTTTCAGTTTGATAGCTTCAAATTTATGTGGACAAAGTCAGAAAATATATATTCGAAAACGAATTTTTATATGGGAAGTATCGGTAATTTGTATGCAATTACTTTAATTTCTTAATTTATTGATTGCATAATGAAAATAACTGCATGTACTGAATTTTAGCTTAATAACATAAAATTTCTATACTCAAGGTCAGAAATATACATTCGAAAACTGAATTTTGTATGGGAGGTAGGTGTAGATTTTATACAATTATGTTCATTTTTCAATGAATTCGTTTTTTTGTGAACATAATCATATGTACTGAATTTTAGCTCGATAACATTGAATTTCTATGCTCAAGGTCAGAAATATACATTCGAAAACTGAATTTTGTATGGGAGGTAAGAGTAGTTTTTATCCGATTATGTTCATTTTTGCACTTATCAGATTATTTGTAATAATAATGGTATATACGGAATTTCAGCTCTATATTTTTATATTTAGTGGGCGTTGTATTTTAATGCTTAACGTGATAGCACTCCGTAACATAAGATCGTGGGTTCAATACCTTATTTGACTAATTCAGTAGCATTTGTTTTATAGAATGGTATCTAAGTAAGGCATAAAATGCAACTTTTTCGATACTACAATGTTTATATAGGAATCTGCTTGATGAACTCTTTGAGGAAGCTCATATATAGTGAGGCCATAAGAGTTCTGCCATTCAGAGTCGGCTAATAGAAGTATATCTTCTTTGATGCTATTCAAATTTATCATAATATTTGTAGAAAAGGTCGACCAACATTCTTCAAAGTTCCTATTGCAGTTCCTTTTATTCGCCAGAAGAACGTATGAAAAGGAAGCGAGTTATTTGAGAGAGGACGTTGGGAAAAATAAAGTTAACAATTTGATGTTTTTTGCCACTCACACATGATGGTTGCCTGTCGACTTGCTTGGATTTCATCATGTATAAAAATATTTTTTTATGCAAATACAATTTCATACGATTTTCCAGAAATACAATATATCGTATATACACAAATAAACACATACATATGTAGCAATGTTGTGAGTCAACGTGGTAAAAGCAGTGATTTAAGTAAATTTCAAGTGTCTCCTTTTTGGGGCATCAGTAATATAATGCTGCCGCTGCTACTTCCCGCCGCTCCTTCTGTTCATATTTCAATGTATATCAGTACTACCATCAAGCTAGCTATGTAACCGTGAAGAATATTTTTATTTCCATGCAATTTTCAGAAATAATAACATATTAATGTAGGCATTTACGTATAAATACGTACAATACAATAACAACAATGGCATATGCTAGCTAGCGACTTGTTATTGCTGTTGTTACTTGTATTGTGGCTTGTATTTTATGCTTCCCTCTTATGTGGTGTTGTTTTTTTTTTCTCCTCAGGTTCGTTCGTATTAGCTAGTGATATGACATTAAGAAGGAGAAATTTTGGCATATGATGTGTAGATACGATATGATTCTATACGCTACTTGACGAATGTAATATTCTGGGGATTTATGTAAATGAACTTTTTTTTTTTTTTTTGGTATTTAGACATCTTATTTGATATTTTACAACATCGTTTTTATGCTTTGGGTTTGTACTTTCGAAAACTCGTAAATACATGCCATAAATACCAATGGCATATTTATTTAAATACACTCGTGGTGTTTGTACAATGAACGCAGGTGGTGATAAATAAAATATTTCCGATTGTATTCAATTGAATAGTACAGAGAAATGTACATATATGTATATTTATACTAAGTGAGTAAGAGAGATAGTAGAGCACCATTATTATTATTATTATTTTTTTTTTTTTGCTACTAAGAGCATTTGAAATCCTATTATTGTTGAGGCATTCATGTTAACATTTTGCCATTGACAATGGCAACGACATAAACAGCATTCAAGTTTGTCAAAAGCATCTTGACAGATTTGTACTTTTATGCAATATTTTGAGGAAACATTAAGGTGAAGAAACTGAGCGCTTTTAAATTTTTTTGAACTCTTAAAAAGTTTCTCAAGTATACGATTTCTGACGACGATTTCTGTCACAGTTGTAACCAAGTGGAGGAAAAGGAATGAACATCCTAGGCCAACCACTCTTCAACAACATTGAGGAGTTGGCGGAAATAAACATCAGCAATCTCCTAAGATTTCTAAACAGCACGAACTGGATTTAACCGTGCTGCCCACACAAACAACCTAACGAACAGTTGGAAGCGAGGATGTGGTAACAAAACGGTGCGTAAGCGCTATTTGGACTCATGGATGAGTCACCACTTCAACCAACCAATAACTTAGAGAAACGTAACCCATACATATTTATCAAAATCCTTTTTTTTTGTTGGTATTTTTGTATTATCTGGACTGAAAGCAATATGATCCTATACTAAAAAACCGAAAATACAAATTCTCCACAGAGTTAGAAAAGTTCATAGTAAAGCAACAGTAGTGTATATAAAAGATGAAAAAGATGTAAATAAATGAACAAGAAAAAAAAAACGATAATTTGAAGAAGAAAGACGAAATTTTTGCACATCAAATTAGCATCGACCTGACATTTCATCCCTTCAGATGTGATCTTCCGCCAGTTAGAGGGCATTTGCCAATTTTCAGCTGTTTTTAGGGTCATTTTGTACAGAAGCCCCCATATAGGGTGTATACATAAGGGTTAAGAATATTTATGCGAAATATTAGGGTGAAAAATAAATATGGGCTAGACATAAACTTTACATTTCTAGGGGTATTCTCGGAATTTTACTGAAAATTTACTGAAAATTTGTAATGAAAATTTCAATTTTGTAGGGGAGCTTCTCTAAGGGCTGGGATATATGTTCAGGAAAAATGTTGAGGAGAAAAAATGAATGAGAGTTGAATGAGTATATTTGATCGCTCTGGAGGCACTTAGGAAGCGGTGTGGTCAAATTTTATAAAATCAGCAATATTGTAGGGGAGTACTTTTAAGGAGGAGAGACGGAGAGTGTATAAGTGCCGCCAAAATGTTGAGGAAAAATAAATTAATTGGGATCTAGCCAGTAAGTTTGCTGATTTTCAGCTATTTTTAGGTCAATTTTGTAGGGGATCCCCACAAGGAGTGCACATAAAAGGTAATAGTGTTTGGGGGAGAATATTGGGTTGTAAAAATTAATAGAGGGCGCATCCTGGCAGCCGTGACAGCGAATTCTATAAAAATGTCTATTTTGTAGGAGAGCCCCTCTAAGTTACAAAAAAATGTTGGAGCGAAAAAATGCATAGGGGACTTAGGCGCGTTTCTTGCTCAGCTGTGGGGTTAATTTGCGATTTTTCACACATTTGTTTAAACTTTGACCTTGTGTTGGTACCGATTTAATCCCCATTGTGCTCTTTTGTTGAAACTGCTTTATGAGGAATAATGTGGTATGAGTGGGTAATAAAGGTTATGACTTTTTTTTTATATTATTCTTAAGAAATTATACTGTTAAGGGATTAAGAGATGTATAAAAATATATGTTTCGCAATTTTTAAAGCACCGATAAATATATAGTTTTGCCAATTGTCGATTCTTGCGCTTGGTCAAATCTTTCTAGTTTTCTCTAATGCAACTTGGTAAAGTTTGTAACTATATTTCAAGTATTCAGTGCATGTGTAATCATATGCTTGATTGTATTTTTTGAAAATTGAATAAAAAATTGAATAAAATTCATAAAATCTAATCATAAATGTAGGTACATGATGGAAAGAAATTGTATACATATAATGGCAATAAATGTGAGAATATGGTATTTTTGCTTGTTTGAAAATACACCTGTCGCGCCCCCTTGGTAAAATAAAGTAAAAAAACCCTTTTTTTCGTTTTGCTTTCATTTACTACTGTATAATTTCCACTTGAGCTGATTTTATTTCACTTTCTGCATACTTATGAGTACATACAAACACAGGAATATGTATTTGTATACAAGTACAAGTATAATATGATTTTATTTCATATCTAACCACCACTTTCTTTACCTCTAAAATTCAATTCGTATGAATTCGTATGTATTCGTTGTAAATTTAAACATTATTTGTATTTACAAGGGCTCAAGTAGTGCCGGCTAATAATGTAGTAGCAGTAGTAGAAATAGAGACAAACTGTGACATTTTCTCATATTTCCATTCCAACTTAATTTCTTTGCAAAATCTTCTAATTTTATTTCCAACTTTTCTACACCTTTCATACTGCAGCAGGCAGCATAGTACATTACCTATAAAATAACTACACGTACAACAAATCAAATACATATCGTTTATCTAATAACATTTGTTGGTGTATGTTGTTGCGACTGTTGTGTGATCTGGTTTGCTTTTGCACGCATCAATTCTCTCATACTGGAGTGCAAACACATCGACCGACCGCCCGACCGACCGACCATACAGCACTCAAATATACAAATATAATTTTATTGCATATTTTTCTGCGTTACATTAATTCAAACATATGTACATAAGTACAACAACAATGGTGAAAACAACAACAACAACGATATTCATATATATATTTATATTGTGAAATATGAAAAGAAATTGTTAAAGAAACTGCCATTCAAAGAATTCAAGCAGGAAAACAAGATGTGTACATGAATTTGTCTCTGTATCTGTTTATAAGTATATTTATGAGTGTATGAGAGAGAGAGAGAGTGTGTGTATGTATATTTCTACGTTTATTACATTCAGAAACTCCATTCTCTAGCATAGGATTGTTAAGTATGTTGCTCCGGCAACGCAAACAAATTGCAATTTTCTTTACATTTCTTCTTTTTTGCTTTTGTTGTTCGTTACTTTATAAAAAATTATGATATCTTTCTGTCGCGTCTCTTTCGCATAATATTTACTGTCAAATAAAACATAGTTTATACTATATATTGAGGGTGTTCTTTTAGAGTTTCCCCTTCGGTAATAGGTATTAAATGAGGAAAATTGCATAAATTCTGGTTATTGTAAAAAGTTTGTTATTGAAATCATAATTGTAAATTATCGAATTGAATTAATTCAATTTTATGTTCGATATCAGTGACCCATTTATGGGATTTTTCAGAACACCATGGAGTAATCCGTATAAATATGGAACTATGCACACGGAAGAAAATATTGCCACTATCGAGAGTATTTAATAATGAGGAATACGACCTTAAAGAATCATTTCGGCACTATGCGTAGAACTTGGGTTTTTTCGGTACGTCCAGCTCTTGGCAAATTTGTGGAAATACCTTGACACTTTGTGGGTGAGGGTATAAAGGTTTCTTGCTGAAACTCTAGGTAAGTTCCTTGTGGCATCACTTTTTCTGAGCTTTGTCAGCAAATAGGCGTAATCGGATGAAAATCACACCAAAACTCCCATACAAAAGTTTATTGTTTAAGGCGCTTGAACATAAAAATATAAAGCTATTCAACTGAAGCTCCGTGTATAAAGTTAATTCCATCATAGATGAAATTTTTTTTTGGAAATAGATGGATGGAGTCGGATGAAAACCGAACTTACCACTCATACGATAGTATCAGGTGTAGTAAAAAGAAATACATTATTTTTCCAATATATGGCTTTAGTAATATGTATCTCGCGTTGGGTAAGTGGGATCGGGTTACGCTAGATGGCGTTATAAAGATAGGATTTCGTACTAAATAAACTTTTCAGGCAGTTTTGTGATTGCTTGACTCAGTATTGTTTGAGCACGCATCAAAGATAGACACCAGTAAAGAGAATATACGCCATATTTTACAGTTTTTCTTCGATAAAGGCGAAAACACAAGCCAGACGTGCGACAACAGACAATCACGTGCAATTTTGGTTTAGTCGTTTCCGTTCCGGTTATTTTGATGTCAAAGATGCACCATGCTCTGGAAGGCCAATTGTCGAAAATATCGATAAAATAATGTAAATCGTCAAGTCTGATCCTCATGTAAGCACTGTTTCTATTGCCCAGGAGCTAAACATTGCACAAAAATACGTTTGGAATCATTAAAATAAGGCTAGATACAAAAATAAGCTCGATGTATGGGTGCCACACGAGTTAACGCAAAAAAATCTCATGGACCGAATTTCCATCTGCTGAATCGCTGCTGAATCCCAACAAAATCGATCTTTTTCTGAAACAGATGGTTACTGGTGTTGAAAAGTGGGTCATATACGATAACATCGAGCGAAAACGTCCGTGGTCGAATGTTGGTGAGCCGCCGCAAACGGTGACCAAGCCAGGATTGACGGTCAGGAAGGTTTTGTTATGTGTTTTTGGTGGGATTGGCAGGAAATCACCTACTATGAGCTGCTTCCCTACAACCAAACTCTTAATTCGGAGCTGAACTGTCAACAATTGGACCGTCTGAAGGAAGCAATAGCCCAGAAGCGGCCAGCTTTGGCCAATAGGAGAGGAATTGTGGCCCATCAGGACAACGCCAGGCCACATACATCGATAGTGACTCGTCAGAAGTTGCGGGAGCTTGGTTCGGAGGTTCTTATGCATCCACCTTATAGTCCGGATCTGGTACCAAGTGATTACTATCTGTTCCTGTATATGGCGAATGATTTTGCTGGTGAAAAATTCGTCTCAAGAGAAGCTTATGAAAATCGACTATACCAGTTTTTTGCCAATAGGAACGAGGGTTTCTATGAGAGTGCATATTTGAACTAAATCGGATCATTCTAATTATGCTAAAAAAAAGTTCAATTTAATGCAAAAATAATGGACTTTGTATATTCCCGACAGTACCATGCCCTCGAACATTTAAAGCCGAAGTATTGAAGCTCGGCACATACGATTATTTTTTATCAGTATTGCGAGTATATTTGAAAATGGATGCTATTGGATATAAATCATGTACACCTACACCAGCACAAAAATATCTCTTGGACATGGTGTAGGATATCTAAACGTCAGTGTAATCAGGTTTCCAAATCTTTTTAAATTCTCATTTATTTTGATTTATTACTATTACTATTATTACTATTTCTTGCTGGTGTATAGACCTAAATTTCAATCGCTTTAGGAATACTTATTAAATGTATATAGGTGAAGACATGTTTTTGTTTTGTTTTTCTACTTGCAAAACATTCATACTCATCATCGTTCATATTCATTTACACAAATGTAGACATATTTACAATAATCGTTTTGCAAGTAGCTCAATTTGAGCTCAACTTGTTTTGTATAATGTACACGTTCATGTACGAGTACGTACATACTCATATGTATGTCGTCGATGTTGTTATTGTTATTCAAAGAAATATGCAAAGAATACAATAAATATATATATATATATATATATATATATATATATATATATATATATATATCTATATATATATATATATATATATATATATATATATATATATATATATATATATATATATATATATATATATATATATATATATATATATGACCATGTGTGTGTACATGTAGATAAATAGATACATACTCGTCGTTAAGCAGCCACTGCTGCTTGGCAACCTTATGTGAGCAGCATCAGGCTTAAGTATTTAATATGGTGGTACGTACATATATTGCTTAACCAAGCATTATTGTATATTGCCGCACTTCTTAAAACCCCTTGGCAGCCCACCGAAAACCATTCACAAGTTAATTTAAATTTTAAATTAAAAATTATAGACTGTGAACACAATTCATATACGCTGTGTTAATACGTTGAGTATTACTTGTGTTTAAGAACAACAAATATACATGTATGTATGTATGTACATACATCTCGTATACACATATGCATATAATACTCATACAAGCACACTTGACAATTGAGTGAGATTTTATTTAAATTTTTAATTTTTTTTCGCTTTCTTTTTCATTTGCTTTATCCAGCTTTTTTTTTTTTGTTGATTGTTTTCAAGCTTGTTGTACAATTGTTGATGGTGCTATATGGGCAATATTAAATGTTGTGTAATGTTGTGTTAAGCTTACTTGTGTAACACATACATATGTACATAAGTACACGACGTACATATGTGCATAGAATATTTTAAGTAAATCCTGCAGGTAATATTTATACCTACATCGCAAATGTTTGATTTTGATTTATGATGCTCGCTCCATCGTGAAGACATATATGGTAGATGTAATTAATTTTCATAAGTGATTTTGGAGATTTCATTGCCATTAATAAAAATGTAAGAACATAATAGGGATTAGGTGAAAAAAGAAGGAGAGAGAAATGTGGGTCAGCGTTGAGGTAGAGTGATTTTAAGTGACTCTTTTTTTTTTGGTATAAAACAATATTTGACAAATGAAAAATTATTAACGAGTTTTCTATCTGCAAACTCACATCGGTTAACCCTAAATTAGGCAAGAATTGTCAATAAATTGAATTGAATGGATTATAAACACTTTTGAAACAATACAATAAAAAAAAAACACTATGAAATCAGAAAATTTTTGCAAATAAACAAAACTTTTCAGCTGAAACTCTGTATTGTAAGCCATCTCTTGTACTGTAGATTGGAGTGTTTTTCATCTGATGCCGTTTATTTTCCAAAAAATGTCTGCTCTTTGATAGAAATCATCGTGTGCTAAATTTCATCATTATATTTTTTGTGAGCAAAATCGACAAACATACATTCGAGAACAAACTTTTGTCTGAGAGGTAGGCGTGATATTCATTTGATTACGCCCATTTTCAAATTAGTTTATTTCTCTAGCAAATATATTTTATATACATCAAGTTTTTGAATCATAATTTTGTGTGTTTTGTGCAAAAAAAAAAGTGAAAATATATATAAGAAAAAAAACTTTTGTATGGGAGGTGGGCGTGGTTTTATCGCGACACAGCCTATTTTCAAATATGTTTACAAATTAGTAAAAATAATAAAATATATCAAGTTTCAGCTTGATTACTTTATATTTTCGAGCAAAAAGTGTGGAAAAAATAGATTTGAAAATATACTTTTGTATTGGAGGTAAGCTTAGTTTTTATCCGATTACAATTATTTTTAAACTCGTTTGTTCATTGCCAAAAATAATAATATGTAGCAAATTTCAGCTCGATTGCTCTATATTTACAGCATTTATCATCGTGTGAACATATATACAGGCATGTCTAAATCGACTCGGATTGAAAATAATTACCTTCCTATATTTATCACCGAATCTTATGAATGCTACAAATGAATGCGTAATCTCAATGTACCGTTAATTTTTTGAGTGGAATACTTTTTATGATTTTTTATTTTATTCAGACTTCCCTCGACCCCACAGGGTGGGCCCAATCGATCTTACGAATATTTATACCATTATGGACATACATAATTCCGTTAAAGTAAATCCAATATTTTATCTTAATCTTTTATATTTAAATCATACTTTATAGAGCACACTTACCCAAAAAGGTTGAACAAATATATTCCGATATTTGATTTCCAGATCGACTTGATTCACTGAAGTGTGATAATTCTTTATTCAACATACGTTTGAACTGCATGGAAAAGAGTTGAGAAAATATTTGTTTATTTATACAAATCAATTTTAGATTTAATTAAGGTGTAATAAGTAAGGTGTAGTAAAGTGTATTTGAATAGTGTGCCAATAAATGCTGTCAACCATTTTCGAAAGTCTTATTGTTATAAAAACGTGATTTATAAAAATATAGCTTACAACAAAAGAGAAAAAAATCAAAAAATTGTATAAACTGTTCTTTTTCAATAGGACTTTCTTGAAAGAGGTTGCTTCATTGCTAGTTGGTACACATTGGTGACATGCTTACCTTCAACGATGCCATATCCGATACACTACGATGTGTCTGTATGGTATCCAACTGATCTAAGCACCAGTCTAACTCTTCAATTGTATCGGTGGCCAAACGGGTGTATGCTTCATCGCCTTGTGCTAATTGAACGCCAGCCACAGAACCACGTCCAACTGATGACGATTGTGTTGGTCGCCTGGATCTTTATTTATTAATAAATGTTTTCCCACAGAAAGAAACACACATACATACACATACACACACACACACACAAAGTAACATACGCATACAGACATAGAATAGAAAACAGCAAGTTAAAGAAATAATAAAAAAAGCAAAAAGCGTCAACAAGCATACAAAACAAACAAACAAATAAAAACAAAAAAATCATAAATGGATCAAAATCAATACAATGTGTATGCAACAGCATAATATGGGAATTAATGATTGAGCAAAAGAGTGCATTAAGAATGAAACATAGATGGACATAGATGGAGCCACGTAAACATGAGCATTAAAATAGTGCATATGTGGTTATTAAGAAAATTATATGAAATAAATTTTTAAGATTACGCAAAATGATGTAAAATTTGAGAAAAAAATAATAGAAAATAATTTGGTTTTTGAATTTTGAAAAATAATTGAAAATTTTGTATTGTCGGTTTTTATATCGTTTTTATTTTTCCGAATTGAATTGAATTGAAAATTAACGAAAAATCAAAAAACAACACACATGGATTACATTAAAGAAAATATTATCAATAACGATTCGATCACACAAAAAACGTAGAAAGAGAAATAGAAAGAGATACACATATCGAGAGAAAAAAAAAATTAAATATTTACGCAACAGCGGGAGTTACACAAAATGGAAAAACAGATATTGAGAAAAAAGAGAGAAAGAGAAAGAGAAATAGAAAGAGAAAAATAAAGAGAAAACCCAATTTTAATTAAAAATTATGGTGTACAATAATTACTCGTATTACTTGGATACAAATAATTTCAATTATTAAATACGTACATATATTTTCAAAAATAAATTTCGCATTTGTATTTATGTATATTACGACAAATGGACAACAGATACGAAAAACTTGAGCGGGGGGAAGTGACATGTACTAAGTATATGTAAATGATAGACGATTATTTGGAGACATCTATAAGAAATAGTAGGTAGGGGGGTAGATTTTTTTAGTACATTAATATGTGAATTTTTTATTAGTCAAAAAAAAAAAAAAAAAAACAAAAACCAAAAGTGAAAATGGTTTGACAAGGGTTAAAGAAATGAGTGCATTTTGGGGTTTCTTTGTTGGTTATTATTTAGGAGCGTCATAATAAGTCTAATATTCGTATTATAGTAGGAATCACAACAAAATTCATATAGAAAATATGGCAATTAACTTTTTCTGCTTGGTATTTAAATGCACATAATGTTTAACCCATTTCATATCACACACAGATTATTTTGAAAAAATAAAATTCACAATTTCTCAGTATTTTTTGTTTATATATTTTGTATTTTTATTAATCTAAATTTTGATTAATCGAATATTAAAAATTTTTGATTAATCAAAATCATGATTTTTCGAATAATTTGATATTTAATTTATGAAAATTCTCATTAATCGAAAAATTTTTATTTGTTTTTTGATTAATCCAAATTTTGATTAATCGATTATTCAAAATTTTTGATTAACCAAATTATGATTTTTCGAATAATTTCATATTTGATTGATGAAAATTCGCATTAATCGAAAAATTTTTATTTGTATTTTGATTAATCAAAACATCGATTAATAGATTAATAGATTAATATCGATTAATTGATTAATTAAAAATTTTAATTAATTATATTGTTCCACTAAATGAAATGTATTTTAACAAATTGATTTTTTACATTCGTAGCACAACAAATGTGTGATATTTTCGCATGATATGATATGAGTTGTGAAAATTTCTATGAATATTCATAATTGGTTGTTATATCATCGCAGTTAATTTGCATTAAAGAGAATTATTTGTTTAATACGTCAGATGCATGATAGCTTTGGTTGATTTAGAGAATGAATTTAATGTGATTTTATATAGATTTGAAAAACTTCGAACGAAAATTAATTCAATTTCTCACATTTTCTAAATACTAGACTTATTATAACATTCCTGTATATTGGATGAAAAGGAATAATTGCTTAGTTGATCAAAATTTGATTTCAACAATTTTATTAAATTTGTTATAAATAATGAGTGCAATGTCTATGGATTTGGGACACTGGGATATTATATCAATCAATTTCGATATATTATTTTGAATTTGATAATTAGAATTATAATTGCAAATATAAATTATTTAATTCTTTATTATTTTTTATTTTGTTACATATAAAAAATATGTCCAAAACCTGCAGTCGTTTAAAAATAAATTTGAAATAAAATATTCATAATTATAATTCATTATATTCAGGTATAATTATTTCAAACTAAAGCATTTTTTCCTTCTCATAGCATAAAATTTTAGTAAAAACAATGATGGTGGATTTTGAGTTATTTTCCAATCAAATCAGCGAGCTAATCAGCTAATGATCTAACGAGCTTTGCTATATTTTTTTGTATTTTGAATACCACAAAAATATCCAATATATATTTAGTACAATTTTCAAATGGATTTTATGGAGGATATGATTGTTAGTAATAAAATTTGCTTGCAGACATATATTAAAATTGATTTAATTTGTAACCATTCCACTTAGATGGTGAATTAATACATAAAGCATAAATAGTACATACATAGTTTTGTAGAGCATACAAAAATACTGTAATTATTTCAAAATTTTTTACTCACTTGTTTGATGCTTGAACATTTGTCAGACTTAATAAATTGTTGCGTACTGAACGTAAACTGGCTAAAATTTGGGCAAATGGTGTCACTATGAGATCCTCGCCATGGCTGTAATAATGTAAAGAAAAATGAAATATTTAGTATTTCGGATTTGAAATTATAAATATGAAAATAATATGATAAAAATATGAAAATATCCATTAATGAAAAAATATTTATACATAAATCAATAGAAAGAAAAAAAAAAAAAAAAAAAAAATAAGAATAAATGAAGGGAAAAATTATATGAAAGAAAACAAACATTATTACGAAAATCTTCAACGTACATATAATAAAATTGAAATTCAAAGAAATTGTATGCACAAGTTGTAGTTTATAATTTATGCAATTCTAATTTATCGCAGCAAATAAAGCATGCAATTGCTGCACCTATTCAATATACCAATGCAATATACATACAAATCCATACCCAAAAATCGATACATTTGAAAATCATTTGATTTTTAAAATAAAGATAAAATTTAAGACTATTTATAATACAATATTTTGTTGATATACGTTCGAAAATTAATGCTTCCTAATAAATGAAAAAATCTTCTATGGTTGAATTATTGCTATTTTCTTGAAAAATTATGAAAAGGCTACAATGGAAAAATGCTATAAGAAAAAATTACGTTAAATAAAATTTTTTAAGAATTTGGTTTTTAATGTTAATGCTTTTGGGAAGGAACGTAAATTCATTGTAATGCGCCAAAGACCAAGAAACAGTCATTATAAAGGATTGTTGAATCTGTCAACCAACAAAAACAGTGAAAGTTTTTTGGTATGCTCGCCTTGTCATTTACATCGATTACCTCGAAAAGCGACACAACAATTACAACTTTTGGATCGATTCGATGTCGGTTTAAAACAAAAACGTCATTTGGCAACATTTGGCGAGGAGAAAAGTTCTCTTCCGATTGGACAACGCACCGGCGTACGCAAAGTCTTGCGGTATCAATGGCAAAACTGCATGCTTTCTCCTCTGGATTGCTTTCTTCTTTAGCATAAATTTCAATTCATTCAATTGCTGGAATTTATTATTTTCAAACATGAAATAATGGCTCGTCGATAAGAGATTTGTATCGAATGAAGAGGTCAACGATGAAACAAACGTCTATTTTGGCAGGCACTCTCGGCAAATCGTATTATTTGGAGAGCATTTAAAATCAATGAATGAGTAATGAAATGAATCGAGCTACAATAAAATGATACAATGTTGAAAAACAAGACGATTTTTTGCTCGTCAGAGTGCTGCTTATTTAAATTCTCAGACAGTTATTGACCTATCTGCGGAACTGTTGCCAACATTTTTTTTTTTTTACAATTTTCAAATCGAGCTTATTGACTTCGACATTTTTCATTGGTCAAATAAATATGTAAAATTCTAAAATCAAAATTGGAAATTTATTGAGAGTATTAAATGATCCAAAACAACAACAACAACAACAACAACAATACCATAAACAATAACAACAAAAGCAAACAAGTAGCGAAATTTTTGGCGATAATGATAGAGGCTACCACGTCTTATTTGAGAGGCTACCACTATTGACATTTATTTGATATATTATACAATTATGGTCTGCATGATACTATATATATATATAGAGATTCATTTCACAATTTCAATATGATTTTTCACACACACACACACACAGACACATATACATAGATACATAAGCAGCAAATAAGAAGGCTAATGCCTGTCGAAAAGCGTGAATGACCTATAAACTACTTGTTATAAATTTGTTCTTCATCATTTCACTTGTATGTTGGCACATACATACATACATACATACATATGTATTTACAAGCGAAAGGTTCATAGGTTGGTAGAGATTTTATCTTGTGGGGCATACATAATTGTACAATTTTATTAAATAATCATTTCTATTAAACGAGTATTCCGCCTGAGACTCCGGTAGATATTTTTTTAGAAGAAAATATTTTGTGCATCCATTAATGACTGTCTTTTTGAAATAGTAAAGGGTGATTTTTTAGCAACATGCATTTTGGCAACACTGTTTTTGGCAGCTCAGCTGTTTTCATGTAACATATTACTGTCAAACATGTTCAGTTTGGTTCAAAATTTAACCATGAATCGACTTACAAACGAACAACGCTTGCAGATTATTGAATTTTATTATCAAAGTTCATGGTCGGTTCATTCATTCATTCATTATTTTATGGTCAGTTTGGGTGACCTTCTGAGGCGGCTATTCGGAATTTTGTGACTAAAATTCGCACCAAATTTATATTATTGGACATTAAATCACCAACGCGCATACATAAAGTGCGGACAGAGGAAAATATCTCAGCTGTATCCGCCAGTGTTGTTGATGACCATGAATTATCGATTTATTCGTGAGCTACCGGCCGATATGTTGGAGAGAGTATGTCGTCTTAAATTTTATGTGTTTTTTTTTTTTTAAATCAAATCCGAAGGCTTTTAAAAAATCACCCTGTACTAGAAAATTGTTATAAACGTATGCATATCGTTCATAGGTTAAGTGAGATAGTACAAAAAATCTACTGGAAATATATGAAAATAATTTGGGAAAAATATATTTTCGTAATTTATGAAAATTTCGTTTCCTTTTTTTTTCAATCTTCGATTCGAAAATACTTAAAAATAATACACAAATAATAATTTTGAAAAATATCATTTTCAATTAGCTCGCTAATATTTCCTTCAGGTATATTTTTTAACGTTTCACAATCATTCGTATGGTTTCCCCTGAAACTAAATCAGTGTCTGTAGAGGATATTTTTGAAATAAAATTTGGATTTCTTTATAAATAATAGTAAATTGACTTTATACCAAGACGTGCTGAAAAGAATAAAAAAAAAAAAATTACGAAGAAATCAAAACCGACTCTAACAACCAATGGTCTATCCGAACCCCTAAACCATTCCCCTATAATGTCACTGTGTCTTTTATGTCTTTTAACAAATACTATGCTATACATAAGTCATATAGGATTATCTCTACCTAATAATCGCCCACTTTATATGAAATATTTTCAGACATTAAAAATAAAAATAAAAATAGAATTATATGAAAAGCAAAAAATTTCGAATAAAATGTGATGATGATGATGATTTGGATCAAATCTTCTATAGTTGTTGAATAGTCGTGAAAAGTTTACTCATTGTTTTGTTTATTCGGTGTGTGTGTGTGTGTGTGTGTGTGTGTGTGTGTGTGTGTGTGTGTATTACACAAAAATATCTTATGATGGAAATATATAACGACTGTCGTTGTCATTCATATTTAATGATGTCAGTTGTATTATGGAAAAAAAGGGTAAATGAAATAAAAAAATTATATTAAGTGTTTGTTTATCTCACATTCTCACTTTGGCATTAAAAACAATGCAACGCAACAGCTTTAAAAGCAGCTCTTTTTTGCTATTGCGAATATCTAATATATGCAGGCAGTTTATTTTATTACTGAGATGCACACACACACGCTCATATTGGGGCATGTATGTACATTAATGGTGTGGCTAAATACTATATATATATATATATATATATATATATATATATATACATATACTCGGATAGGTATACATTGTCTATATTCGAATAATAATAATAATAATAATTAATACTTGTTTTCAATTTGCGCCATTTTATTGTTATATTGTGTACAATAATATCTATTTTGTGCTGGTTCATTTTGCTTTTTTGTGCTGCTTTCAAAGACATAAATTTAAATTTATTTTAATATTTTTTTTTTCTACATCTTTGCTTTTTAGTCGTTGCTGTTAATTTTCCATTTTTGTGATTTATTACGAAAACGCATACCTACACACATATGAGTATCATATATGACATACATACTACGTATATAGAGTGTCATATAGAAAAGCATATAGTCGTAGTAGTAGTGAGTAGAATTAGAAGATCGCATATACTGTTTGTCACACAGTTGGCATTCAGTTATTATTGTAACTGTTGTTGTTGTTGTTGTTGTTCGAAATCTATCGTTAATATTATTACAGGGTAATTTGTCAAATTATGTATGGTACATTTACAGTCAGATAATAAAATTTATATTCTTTTTTTTTATATTCGTTTCTATTACATGGCATTTGAGTGCTAATGAATAGTTGTAATAATTAAAAATTAAAAACAAAATTTTTTTTTATGACTTTTCAAACAAATAGTGTAAAATAAATAAACTACACGTTTGCACACATGCTAAAATATCATATATTCTGAATATATCGCTCATTTGCTGCAAGACCGGCATAAATCAAAAAACGTGATTTTTGAGTTAATGCTGCAGAATTGTTCGTTATATCATACTTCATGTTGAGTGAAAAATTCATATGAATACCTCTTATATGCTCCGCTTGAGAAGAGAATTTTTTCCGTGTTTTCCGTGTACGGTTGGAGTCAGTTGAAAACTTCTAACGCGTTTTATGGAAAATCGATTTTTTTGACTTATGCCGGTCTTGCAGCAAATGAGCGATATGACTATAAATAAATTGACTAGTAGTGGCTATGTTGATGGATCAATTCTCATTATGAATTTATTCAATGTTGCATGAAAATATATAAACTTGCGCAGAAGAAAAATATTTTTTTTTGAAGCACATATATAAAAATATCGGTAAAAAAAAAATGATTTTGTGCTTAAAATCTAATTGAATTAGTGAAAAGACTAGTCATAGGTAGTGCATCTTAAGCGCTACTTTAAGAATATATACAATTTCTTTATGTTTGCAGCCAAAACAGGAATTCTATTGAATATTACAATAGCTTCAAAATATTTCGAATAGTTTTCCATACTTAAAATGTGTCAACTTCAAGACATTATAAAGTAATTAATTAAATTTTTGCAAATAGCTTAAAAATAGAACTTTTGCTTTTCTTCTCACAAAACATTTTTAAAATATATTCAGCTTCATACAAATTGTCATCCTTGAGCATTTAAGTGTTAATGTGACCTATATTTGCAATACATTCTGTACTACAAAATACAATTATGTATGCTAAAATACCCTGTTTAATTAAATTGCCATCAAGAGCATTGAACAACAACATGCAATACACAATAACAAATCACAACACAGCATGAACAGCGACAACAACAACAACAACAACAACAACAACAATAATAATAATAATAATAACAAGAATAAAAATATGTACATACATTCTTACTACATATAGTACAGACGTACACACATAAAATGTATGCCATCGTTCTTGTTGCTGTTATTGTTGCTGCTGGTGCTGCTGCTATGATTTGAAACACGTATTTATATTTATGTACATACAATTCATACTTGTTCATTTTTGTATGAAAATCTGTATATATATGTTACAACATAAATAAATATAACCACAACAACTACTACAAGAACAACTACATATACATACAACATGAGCGAAATTAATCATAATACAAGAGCACAAAATATTTAGAAATTATGAAAAATCTATTTGTATGCTTTGCTTTTTTTTTTACTCTCGTCGTTGTTATTGTTGGTTTTAAAGAAGTAATTATGATGATAATTATGACAATAGTGATGATGATAATGATGAAATTATGGAGAAATTTAGTTTTGAATTTAGCCATAATTTAGGTTAGCCATAAAATGGTTGACATTTCTTTTTGGTAAATTAAAAACAAATATTTTAAAGTTCTTACTGGAGTCTATTTCGTGAATCTTGAGTGAAAGGTCTGTTCAAAAGTCGGAAAATATTTTCAAAAATATTGTAACTTGCTATTTGTAGTATTTAGAGCAGTTTCTGATTTTCTTAAATTTTAGCAATAACCTTTGCAAAAATGTGAATATGTAAAATTAATTTTTAAAAATGCTAAAAATCGTTGTATATTTTTTTATTATAATTACTGATTATTTAAATAGAAATTAATGTATGATAATCAAGTTGCTTATTTCTTTTCTATGCAAATAACTTATGCTTTCAAAATGACCAAAATTTAAGTCAACCTTGGTCAACATTAATTTTTGTGCCATGCTTGCATTGGATTATATTTCGATGCTGCGGTGTAATTTGGTCTTAAATATTTTTTTTTTAAATTCTACCACCTGAAAGATTTTAGATTATTTGGTCGTCAATATTTTTTACATTTTCTCACAAAACTTTTGATTTGTCTCTTGACAAATATTACAATATTTGTTCGTAAATATTTTTCCTATTTTTTGGTCTTAAATATTTTTTTTTTAATTCCGTCACCTGAAAGATTTTAGATTATTTGCTCGTCAATATTTTTTTGTAATTTTCTTACAAAACTTTTATTCTGTCCCTTGACAAATATTACAATATTTGTTGGTAAATATTTTTCCTATTTTCTTTTTAAAGTGTTACTCTGTCACTTTACCGAACTTTAGAATATTTGGTCATTAATCCCCATTTTCTGTCACTGTCGTCAGTATTCTGGCAATTATCTGGTAATTCCATTATTTCAGGAATTGAAAGGTTGCTCAATATTTGAAAGTCAATATTTTGTCAAATTTCTTATATTTTGTCGAGAAAATATTCGTAAATATTTTTCCTATTTTTTTCTCAAAGTCTTACTCTGTCATTTTACCGAACTTGAGAATATTTGGCCATTAATCCCCTTTTTATGTCACTGTAGTCCGTATTCTGGCAATTATCTGGTAATTCCATTATTTCGGCAATTGTTGTTGCTCAATATTTGAAAGTCAATATTTTGTCAAATATCTTAAATTTTTTCAAGAGATTTTTTGATCATATAGTTTTCAGTATTTTTACAATTTTCTGGTAACCACATTTTTTTGTCACATGAGAAATTTTAGACTATTTAGTCGTTAATATTTTGTCGAATTTCTATAAAAGCTATTATTCTGTATTAAAAAAAATTGTTTAAGCAATTTAAATGATAAATATTTTGCCACTTTTCTGATAATCATATTATACTGTCAGTTGAAAGATTTTAGCATAATTGATAGACAATATTTTGTTGAATTTCTGATAAAGATTTTATAATGTCACTTGAGAGATTTGATGTTAGAATAGTTGGTTGTCAATATTTTATCAATTTCCTGACAGTCGCATTATTCTGTCAAATCAATATTTGTTAAATTTCTGAGATATTTTGTTATTCTCTGACTTGATTGATTTTACACTATTTAGTCATCCATATTTTGCAATATTTTTGGTAAATCTGTTGTTCTGTCACTTTAGAATTGTCAGTTTAGTTTTTAGAATATTTTACGTCATTATGGTACATTCGAAACCCGGTGGTGGAAGCCGGAGGAAAGAAGGTGATCGAATACCGGAGAATCTGACAACGTTTGGCATTTCCAAAGACACAAACCATTAGTGAAATGTTCTACGTGAGGTTAGTATGTCCATAGGCATCTTTTGATTGAATAAATAAATATCTGCGTACCTGCGTGATGATTTGATTGAGAACATATTATCATGATCGGCCATAACAGTCATGGCTAAATCATCTTGCATTATCGATGGTATATTATTGAAAAATGAGTGTACACGCGGTAGCGAGTGTGAACCCGCTGAATTTTTATTTAACATTTTGACTAAATTATAAACGTATAAATATTATTTTAGATTTTAGGTTTAAAATTCAATTTCTCTGCCTGCGAGAACGAGAGATCGTAAAAGATATATACGATTTAGGTTTTATTTAAAATTATTGCTCTTTGTAATATCATATATGTATGTAGATAGATCACAGTTTATAATCATTTTTTCATGATGATTTTTTGTTAACTATTATATAATATTATCTATTATTTATGAAAATTGTAAAATCAATTTCAATATTTGCATTTTCAATTCACTTTGGCACAGGTACATCATTTGTGGTATTATATTTAATAATTTATATCATATTAAAAATTATTGGTACAATTCAAATATTATTTTGCAATTAAAACATTTTTTTTTTTGCTATATTATATAAGCACTTTGTATATTTTTCAGCTTCTTTAGAGCAAATTTTTTATTTCATATTTTTTTTTTGTCGATTGAATGATGGAAAAAGTAATCATTTTTTTTAATTTAATTTATGAATCAAAATTGAATTGCTTTCATTTTCACGCACATAAAAATTCAAATAAAAATTTTGTGTGATTATTATGATTATTTTTTTTCGGTTGTTGTTGCTGCTTCACATCAAAACACGTAATAAACACATCTCTTCAGCGACGCGTTTGATTATTTTCTGTAAAATTGTACATTGCACGTACCTACATTTGTACGTATGTATGTATGTATGTATGTACATACATACATACTGGTACGTTTTGTTATTTGCAAGTAGAAAAATCAAATCAATGGCTATTATATTAATGGAGGCGCGCTTTTGTGTGTACCGTATCGTTTCGTACAGCCTCTCCGTATACGGAGCAATCGCTGTTGTTATCGCTATTGTTGTCGTCGTCGTCGTCGTCTTCCATTCAAAGAGCATTTGAATATGTATCGTCTATAGGTTGTTTGTTTCATAAAAACTACAAAAATATTTTCTTATACATATGTACC
Organism: Megamerina dolium; assembly: GCA_963854835.1. Taxonomy (NCBI): domain Eukaryota; kingdom Metazoa; phylum Arthropoda; class Insecta; order Diptera; family Megamerinidae; genus Megamerina; species Megamerina dolium. The sequence goes on from OY978527.1 coordinate 64,284,099, forward strand.
AAATATTCATGCGCTTCTCATTTAAAAATTTTCATCATGAGTAGTATTATGAGCCACATTATTGACATTATCATTATTATTACTAACGTCACATGGTGATCATCATTATTATCATCATCAGCAACATTTTTAATAATATTCTTATTATTCATCATTATTATCATTGTCTTCTTTATACTAAAATTTGCTCTCTTTTTCACTCATTTAGATAATTCACTCGTACATACATGTATGCGAGTATTATGTGTTCGCTCATCTCTATTCAATTAGTTTAGAATTTATGACAAAGACACAGCATGTGGCACAGTAGATCGATGATCACGATGTATGCAGAAAAAAAAAATTCTATTTATTCCAATCGTTTCTGAGCATTTACTTTGAGAGTGTAAAAACTGCTGAAATGAGTTTTTTTTTTATAACTTATTTGCTTGATGTCCGATTTTTATGAATGATATACCGTTAAGAGGGGGAGATAGACGGTTAATTTTTTTTGGAAAAAATAAAAAAATTATGTCGGCCGGTCATACAACTCTTCGCTCTAATCAGTTCAGTTGCTTTTATGTGCATTTTGTAGTGGAGTCCCCAAAGAAGTGAAGATTGGGGGTAAATATGTTCACCCAAAAGGCGTTCGTTCATATATTTTTTTCTTCTAAGGCCACTCTGGGAGCGGTGGCAGGAAATTACATTTTTTTTTGGATAATTTATTATATAAACTTTTAAAATTTATTTGAGATCAAAAATGCAACCTGAATGAGTCAAAACAATGCCGCGATGAAAATTGTCGATCCCAGACAAATATTTATATAGTCTACTGGACTAGACATTTAAGTTTTGTCGTGTGGCTATGATATTTAAAAAATCTGAGAAAAAACTTTATCATAATTTTTGAATTTTATGAAATATTACTGAATGTATTTTGAACTAAAATATTTAAAATTTGAACATGTTGCATTTTTTTATTTGTAATAGAAAATTTTTTCATATTTTTAATAAATATTTTAATAATTTTATAATTTTGTGATATATTCTTAAATAAAAATATGCTTTATTTAAAAAAAATATATATTTTTGACAGGTATGAACGTATAACATCTGCAGTTTTGTACTATCTGTCTATGACACTTAAGTGAGGTGAAATGTGAACATTGGAGTATCTCTGGTAAACACTTCATAGAAAATTTGTAATTAATTTTTAGTCATCAACAAATTATGAACAATTTAAAAAATAAATCAAAATCCAATTCTATCCATATATTTTACAAGTAAAATTTTTATGAGTTTTGTGTATTCAATGGACTACCGTATATTGCAGCCATCGTTGACATCGTTTTGGTGTGTTCGATAGTTAAACGTGCATCTTTATAGAATATTTTTCATTTTTATTACAGTCTTTCTTTTTCTTCGTCTTTTGTTAATTCACATTTCCTTTCTCTTTTAGATTTCTGCTGTTCTCTAAAATACAATTTAATTTAATTTCTCAATTACTAAGTATTTTATCTCTCTCACTCACTTTCTTTCTATCTCACTCATTTCACTTACCTACCATAATAATATTTATTTTGAATATTCAATATTACGTTTGGAATGAGGTAGGTGAACGGTGGCAGTTTGGTTGCTTTGTCGATTGGTTTGTAGTTGGGTCGTTTGGTTATTCGGTCATCATGTTGTTGTTGTTGTTGTTATACACAGTCTTTAGTCTCTATTATTTAGACTCATTCTGAGTGCTATTTTTCTTTTAAAAATAATTTTCATGAGCTTTTTCTAATTTAAATGTAATTCTCTCACGCGTTATTGTTGTTGTTGTTGCCGTTGTGTGGCGTTGTAAATTTTCTTGTAATTTAAATTACTTTGTCACTTGTATTTATACATACACACATACATACATAATAAAGCGTAAACACGTACAAACAGGAAATTTAACTGTTTCTTGTATAAAGTTAAATATTACTCATACGTCCGGATGTTGTGTAAATATGTTACGTAATTTATATGCAACATATTTCAACAGAAAGTAATGCCAAAGTAGCAGAAATTATTTATTTAAAAAATAGAAGAGTTGGTGTACAATTTATATTTATTCTTTTTAGCTACAACTTTTTTAGGGAATGATTGTAATATCAGTTAAAGAGTGGTATATGAATATGAAATATATCAAAAATATGAAAAATATCATAAAATCTGACAAAATCATCAATTAAATTTCATCTAATTGGGCAATTTTCATCAACTCTGTCTATCTGTCGTAGAAAATGTCGATAAAATTAGGGAAATTCTAGAAGTAGATCGTCATGTTAGCAGTCCTAGCATCGTCTAGAAACTGGAGATCGATCACAAAACAGTTTTAAACCATCTGCATTAAGATGCATTCCAAAACAAGCTCCATATTTGGGTGCCAGACGAATGGAATGAAATCGAGTCATATCTGGTGAATAGATAACTGGTGACCGAAATGAGATATGAGTCACATACGACAATATTTTGTGAAAACTATGGTTGTCAAAGCACCGGAAGATTTTGCATTAGGTGCGAATAGAAATTATTAACTATGAGCAGCTTCTTTATAGCCCAACATTAAACTCGAACTTCTACTGTCCAAAATTCGACCATTCTAAGCAGAGTTGGCCAAATGGAGAGTTGTTGTATTCTATAATTTCTACGTCATGCCACAAATGTCTATAATTAATTTTAAATACCATTAAGTTCTTTTAGTACTGCCTAAATTTAACACACACACACGCATATATAAAATAAAACTCGAATAGAAGCTGGGCCAAGGTTTTTTTTTGCAACCCGTATGTCATGCATACGTATAATAAATAGCTGTAATGACGTCATATTCTTAAACACTATTTAAAGATTAGCGTCAGCTGCTTAATGAAGCATTTTTCTAGAAATTATTTATTAGTTACAAAGAAATGTGTTTTTCTTTCGATTTTTTTTTGCAAACACGTATTTATGTTCCTAAATACGTACGTAATGTATCAGAAAATTTCTCAAAATTCATAATCATAATAAGAGTATATGTATATATTTGTGTTGCCCACTCATTTTCACACACAATACGTTGAGTGTTTGTATTTAAATTTTTTTAGTTTGCTATTCTTGGCTTGCCAAAGAAAAGAAAATACGAAAACAATAGAAATAATATTTTCTAAAAAGAAATTCATATTTTTAGCACAATACTTAATAATATCGAAAGAAGAATAGAAAATTGGTCACATTGGTAGACGATTCATGCGAAAATTATTCACACAAGAAGCAATGAAAGAAGAATGACCCACAACAAATTGGGCACATGAGTGAAGGCACATGGTACGATGGCTGGCTGGCTGATTGTTTCGAAAGTAAGTGAGCAAAGAATTAAGGGAAATCATTTTATGTATGTATGTGTATTTATATACACAATACATATGCTTATAAGAATTTTTTTTTTTTGTTTTTCTTAAGAATATTCTTAGAAGTAAACGTGGCCCACAGCACGCGTGTATTATTTCTTAGGAAAATATATTTCGGTTTTGTTTTTCTTTCATTGTCGAAAGATGTTGATATATATATATTTGATGTTGTTTTTTTTTTTTTTGAAATATGTAATATTTACTTATATTATATATTTTGTTTTTGTTTGTTTGTGCTAAAACATTATTATATTTACAAAAAGCCAATGTCAAATGTGTAATATTTAGATAATGGCAAAAAGGGCATATATTGATTGTATAATAATCGTATTTAATCATTTAATATGATCATAGTGATGCTCAAGGTTCGTGTGGTATGATTTTTAGAGCATTTCCGTTGTGTTCTAGCTATTTTTAAATTATATTTTTCCTTTTTCAAATGTAATAATTTTCAATAATTAACGTAAAATTTTCATTCTTGATACATGCAATTTAGTTGTTGTTGTTGTAGCAGCAATATAGTCTATTTTGTTTACAAAATTCACAAGTATCGTTATTTGATGCATCAATTTAAATGAAATTGTTGACATTCAGTTCATTTTCGTTAATAATAATAATATCAACAACAACAACAACAACATATTTAGTATGAGCAACAATAAAAATAATAACATTTATTCATTCATTATATATTTATTTAAAATATGGGTGAGTTTCTGGTACAGATACACTACATGTGGTGAGTGTTAGCATAGGGGAAAGTATCGTCGATTGGAATAGTTGACCTTTTTTTTTTAAATTTCTAGTAGGTTTAAGTGAAAAGAAGATTTTGTTATACTAATGATTAATTTAGAAGCATTTAAAAGTATGCTCTCATAAAATTTTGACTTACGTATGCCCAAAAAATGTTGTTTTTCGGAGTTTTCATATATTTTTACGTAGAGCTTGAAAATTGTTCAGCCCCTTTTGATATTTGATTATGACATTATAAAGGAAAGGCAAATACGCTTATAGCAATTTATAAATTTTTATATTGCTATAAGAACTAACTAACACAGTAATTACAATTTAATACATCTCAAAACGTTACATGTTAAAACCAGTTATTTTGTGTTCAAAATTCATTTAAAATACTTTTTTATATAATGCCATAGTAATGTGAAAACACAATTTTTAATTACATTTCATTGTTCTTCAGCGGACATATAACTTCTTAAAAACCATTCAAATATGACGAAGTTATTTCAAAATCAACAACGAAATCGATTTAGTCATGTCTATTTGACTATTCGAACTATAAGTATTGTAATTATTAAGTAATTTGCTTGAAAATTAATATACAATATTTTTTTCACCAACAAAAGAATATATTTATGAATGGATGAAATTGCATGAAAATCTCGCCTATTTGTCGTACAAAATTAAGCTACTTAAATATGGTTTTCATACAAAGGGCGCATAAAAATGCAATTAGAAAACCGAAATTTAGCATATAGAGTACATTTTGACAGAGAATGAATATATTCGAAAATAGACTGAATATAATAAAGACCACATATACCTCTCATACAAATGTATGGTTCCAATATGTAGGTTTTTCCATTTTTTGTAGAAAACTACAATAATATCAAGCTAATATTTAATATGCGTGTTTAGTTTAACTAAATAATAGATATACACATTAAAAAATAGGCTGAATTGAATTGAAAATCATTCCTATCTCACATACAAATGTATGATTACTTTTGTATTTTTACAAATTTTTCGTATGAAAATATAACTTAATCAAATTGAAACTCAGTACACATGATTGCTTTTACTAATTAATAGACATGTCTAAAAATGGGACGAATCGAATACAAATCAAGCATACCTCCCATACAAGCGTATGCTTCAAATGTACGAAATTTCAACTTGATGTTGTAGATTAATATAAATGTTCGTAAAAAATAGTGTGAAAAATACATCACTATTTTTTTTTTTTACGAAAATAAATATTAATCTACAATATCAAGTTGAAATTTCGTACATATGATTATGATTTTTACTAAAGTATATTCGATTTCAAAAAATGGGTGTGTTATCGGTTAAAAACCACGTCTACCTACCATAAAAAAGTATGTTTTTAAACGAATGCTTTCACACTTAGTGCAGAAAAATACAAATCTGTAGAGTAGAAATTTAGTACAAATGATTACATTTGCTAAGAAATAGACGAGTTCAAAAATGGGCGTAATCAGATGAAGACCACAAATGCTGCTCATACAAAAGTGTGTTTTCGAATGCAAGTTTTTGTAAATTTTCATTCGAATATATAAAGCTAAATGGCTGTAGTTCGGCATATATGAATTTTTTTTTTATAAATGAGCGAGTATATTTGAAAATGGCTGTTATCAGATGTAAACCACGTCTATCTCTGATACAAAAGTATGTTTTCAAATGTATGGCTGTCAAACTACAACAACATTTATTTCGAAAATAAAAATTTACTAAATTGTCTAATTTTTTAAAGAAACAGTTTCATCCTTTCCCCTATATAGCAACTATACATTCTGTCAAATAAGTACCCGAAAATCGGAAATTCTCATTTTTAATTTTCCCTCTGAGAATATTTCAAAAAAATTTTTTTCCCAGGTTGGCACAACTGTCAGCCACTATTCTGTGAATTTTTATTGCTATGTGTCATTTCGTTTGGTTACGGCGTCATTAGGAACAAGTCAACCTTTTGTGTGCGTTGCGATTTTTACTATGGATAAAAATATCGAACAAAGAGTTTATGTGAAATTTTGTGTTTCAAACGAAATTTCTTGTGCCAAAACGTTGGAAATGTTGAAAAAAAAAAAAACATTTGGTGATTCAACCATATCGAAAACTCAAGTTTACGATTGGTATAAATCGTTCAAGGGGGTCGAGAAGAAATCGCAACGCACACAAAAGCTTGACTTGTTCCTAATGACGCCGTAACCAAACTAAATGACACTTAGCAATAAAAATTCACAGAATAGTGGCTGACAGTTGTGCCAACCTGGGCAAAAAAATTTTTTGAAATATTCTCAGAGGGAAAATTAAAAATGAGAATTTCCGGGTACTTATTTGACAGAATGTATATGGTCGAGAGTCTTGTAATGCGCTGCGTATGAGTAATATGAAATTTTGTTTGAATTTTTAAAAATATTTTCTCTAAATTTTGTGACAGTGTGCAATCATCAATAATATATTTGAAAATTCAACAGCATTGTCCGGCATTTTTATCATCCATACCATGTGATAATGTTTGTTTGACAGGAAATGGGAAATGTTTTCATATTCAAATTACAATTATGAAAGGAGCATTGCACTATTACTTTTATTATTATTATATATTATTATTATTATTATTATTATTATTATAATTATTATTATTAATTTTATTAAAATTATTATCAATATTAAAATGATCATTTTCAGTATTTATATTATTATTATTACTACTGGCAGCTATTTTTTATGTCAATTATTTTCTGTTGTTCTTATCGTTCATTTCGTTATTATTAATAATATTGTAGTTATGCGAAAGTGTAAATTATGATTATTTCACACTTTCATCAAGTGTTTTGGTTGTTAATTGTTATTATTATGGTAATTCTAAAAATATTATCAGCTTTTGCGTCGTATTTTTTTTTCAAAATAATTTTCTTGTTTGTGCGTGTGTGTGTTTTTTTTTTAATTTTAAACATTTAAATATCATAATTTTTTGTTCAATTTTTATGAATGTATTTTTCTTTTTGTATTAAATATTTCTTATTATTATTATTATTATTATTTTTTTTTTAAATTAGATTAATTATTGATGTTATTGCGCTACTACGTATAATCTTCATTACAAATAAATTGTATTATTTGCAATAGCCGACAATTATTATTTTTCGTTTGCATATTGTAAATATTTTTATTGTTTTGTTATTGTCTCTCGTTCGTATTTTTCATGATGTGAACAATACTAATTTTTCTGAAAATCTTATTGTTACTTATAATAAATGTTTCTCGGTAAATGTCGTTTTATTTATATATTTTTTTACAAATTAAACTTTTTACATTTTTCACAGAAATGAAAAAATCTGGGCACATATAAATATCTACATAAAATCTTTCATATAATGTCCTCAATAAGGATGACCAATAATGATTTTTTGCAGATCTTTTTAAATTAAATATTGTCAGTCTTATTGTTTTCATAGTCTTCAGCAGGTGATTTGATTCATAAAATTTGGGCTATATTTTCTATGAAGTACAAGTAACATAGAATTTTCAACCATTTCCAAAATATGGGAAAATAATTTTAAGACATTTCACCACACAAAACACAATATGATTTTTCGTGAAATCTATAAATTCAAAGCAAAGTTTCGAAATGGCACTGGAAACACAAATCTACTAGTTATTCCCATATACACCAATATTGTTGCAATAATATTTTAAAACTAAGTTCTCTGTGTGTGTGCATGATATTGTGAAATTTTTAATTACCATTTAATTACCTTTTCAAAATTGTGTAGCAAATCAAAATATTCTCTACTATTCATAATAAATTGTACATTTATAAAAATACAACATGCATAGAATTTTAGAGAGAGTAAACTAAAATTATTATAGATGATTGTGTAATTTGCATATTATACAATAAATAATAAATAGTTATATATAGAATTTTAGAGAGTATAGAATTACATACTACTTATTATCTAAAAATATAGACACATATTACTTCTATGAATCAAATAGGAAAAATTATATATATATATATATAAAATATATATAATAATAGCAAAATATGTAACAAACAAAATCGTTAAAAATTTAAAAAGAAAATTAAGACTTAATTGAATTTTTTTCATACATTTCAAATTGCTTATAAACAAATTTTAAAGCTTTTCTTTTCTGCTCTCAAACTGTTTTGCTTGTGCTCTCTTCAATGCTCAATGCTAAATATATATATATGTATATATATTCTTCAATAAATATATACATCTATATATAAATAAGAATAACGTCAATAATATTGCGCCAATTAAAAAATAAAAACGAATAAATAAATAAATAACTAAAATCACTTAATTGTAATTGCAAACAAAATTATTAGCCAATTCAATGCAATATAATGCAGCCAAAAATTTTTAAAGCCAAATCAATAAATAGAAAATATAAAACGTGTATAAATTTAGAATATAAAATATAGAATATAAAAATAAAATTTATTGGTTTGTCGGAAAAGTCATGACATATTTTGTAATAAATGGCGTCGGTTGTATTTGTGCACTATGCACATATTAGCATCAATGCAATTAGTTGAAATTTTATTTCAAAAATAATGTTGTATGGTTTGGTTTTCATATCAAGCTGAAAATTGATAATTAAGCCATTTTCATACTATATCATTTCCGTAAAGGGAAGAACGCATGGCAGATCAGTGACAATAATTGCATGAGGTTTTCGGAGGCCATGAGCTATAGCCTAGACAGACGGCAGCGTTAATCCGGATTAACGGCGCACTTAATCCGAACACAATACTAACCTGACAGACGGCGATATTGCGGATTAACTAAATAGCTGATTGCTTTTTTTTTAGGTCTGCTCACTTACATTACTATCACTATCAATTTCTGTCATCTGTCACTCTCGATATGAGCAAATCTACAGAAAGTACGTGAATTGAAAACTATCAATAACTTGTAAATTGACATTCACAGTTCGTAATTGAAAGTTGGATTTATTTGTTCGCCAATGCTTTTCATGTCGAAAACTGTTAACAATTGTTGAAAGTTTTTTATAACCGAACACACCTATTGTTTTGTATGTTGGATCGAGAAAAATTCACTATAGAAATTTTTCAACATTGTTGCCATCGAAAGTTGCCCTAATCCTCTTTAATTATGAGAATTAACTCGTGGAGTTAATGCGGATTAGCTCCAGTTAATGCCCGAATTAAATCGTTAATCCGGATTAATGCTGCCGTCTGTCTGGGCTATTACAAGATTAGAAGATTACAGATTGTCCGTGTCAAAGTTGGTTTACTTGATACGATGTGGATATTTTGATGTTAATTATGCTTCTTGCTTGGGAAGACGCCTCAGTTGGGTCAAAATAAAGTAAGTAAGGCATTGCATCGCCTAGAATACTAAAATACTAGAAGAAAATTCGATATATGGGTTTCACATGAACACAGGGAATTTCATTCCCTCAAAAACATCAACAAAATTATCAAAAGCCACAAAAACAACTAAAATTGTGATCGACAATAGAAAATATCAACAATATTTTACGTAGACTATAATGCTGCAATATAAAATTGCTGCCAAAAATAACACCCACAGCCGATTATGATGTGTTTATGAGAGTTAGCATGTTTTGAGAGCTTCTACCGTGGAAGAAGGCGATTGATTTGAAGGTGTACTATAGTAAAATGCTAAGCAAAGGCATAACGTTTCACCACAAGAATGCAAAACCTCACAGAAGTTTGCTGACTCGTCAAATATTGTTCGCAGCTCGAATGGAACGAATTGGCTCCTTCAACACACTCTCCAGTCTTTAAATCAATCTGCAAAATTTCTAGAATAATTTGTATAATAAATCATTTGCTTTAGATGAGACTATTAAATCACCCAAATCTAACAATGCCATGGCTTTTCTTAGAAACTCAATAAAGAAAAAAGTTAATAAAAATTTGAAATTATATTAAATTTATTTGCAAAAAATAGAAAAATAAAAAAAGAAAATTAAAGAAAAATTATTCTTTTTTTTTTCAAAACATTTTAGCGGATTTATTTATTTATTTATTATTTATTATTTTAGGTATTTTGGAATACGTACGATCGATCAATCAGGATTGAGGCCTCCTGCTCTTTAAACCTGTAAGGGTTATAATAACAAATAGTAAACATTTTGTTGCTTGCTTATTTTGATTTTTAGGTTTTGTTTTTTTTTTTTTGAATAAATATATTTATTTCATTTGAATATGAACTAGAGAGGATGTAAATAAACAAAATACATGGATATGCAAAAAAATATATTTTGCAATATTTGAGTTTGAAATATGTATGCTATTCTTTTATGCAATATACAATATGGATATACATACATGTATATTTGTATATAGTTTATATTTGCAAAATAAAATTTACAATATACAATACAAAAGAAAAGCAATTAAACTTGTTTACAAAACAATATGATGATGTTGTGGTTTACAAATTGAAAATGCATAACATGACGCTGAAGGAGAATGTGACATATATCCTAATGGAATGGTTTTTAAAAGTGTACCAACTAAAAGCGAAATTTGAATGGAGAAGGGACAGTATGCAAGGACAATTAAAAATAAATAACAAAAAAAAAAAAAAAATGAACGAATAAAAGAATAAAATAAAAAAAAAAAATTAATGGAAAACAATACAAAATTGATTGTCGTCGTTGGGGTATAACATTGAATGTAGGTACCTGCAAATTTTTCATATAAACTATGCACTTTGTTAAAGGGAAGAATTTGTGCAAACAACAAATACAAAAAAAACAAAGAGATCGACAAGAATTCATATGTACAAAAAATATTTCTCATCAATAATGGTATATTGGTATTCATATTGGTATGTACACAATAGCAACCGCACAGCAACAACCATAAATATGCGAATATTGTACCATGTATGGTAGTCTCTGTGTGTATGTGTGTGTGTGTGTACGTTGTGACTTGTGAAAAAGCCGTAAAATATGCAACACATGCACATGTGGTGCTTACTACATGTACGATATAGCAATGGCAATGCTGTAATCTATTATTGTTGGTAATGATGTTGTTGTTCTTGTTGTTGTTTTTGTTGTTGTTATCGTATTGCTGCTATTGTCGACAATTAACAATACCAGCGGGTAAGCGGGTGTGGTCGTAATGATGTGCAATATAACAAACAACATACCTTCATAATGGAGTTGTATATTTTTTCATTGAAATATATATATTAGGCATGTTCAAAATAGAAGACTGAATGCTTTTTTTTGAAATCCTTTCGGAAGAAAAGACATTAAAAATATTTTTAAAACCTGATTTCGTTAATAACGAAGTTTAGATCTTAGGATTTGGCTTTGAAAATTCGACTTTTTCATAGGGCTTTTCGAAAAATCTTTGTAGTTTTTTATAAAGAAAAGCTCCCATTGCGTAAATTTGAACTGATTTAATGCACATTCATAGTGTTTTTATTATTCAGTCATTCATGCATTCATTCAGTTATTAATATTCACAAAGGCCTTTATCAATATGTGAGAGAGAAGCACATTCATTAACACATATTATACACATTTTAAATATGCACTCGTACGTATAATGACACAAAAAAACAACAAAAAAAAAAAAAAAAAAAAAAAAAAACAAAAAGATTAATAGATTCCAGTACATATGACTTCAACAATGGATTAATTAAAATTTAATGATAATTCCATAACAATATATTGTATTTGGCTTCGCTTTTGTATGTTCATGTGTTTGCACAAGCTCAAGAAATTCACATAAAAGAGAAATAAAATAAATATTTATAGATATGCGAATATGCGTAAGTACATAAATAAACATTAGTGTTGTCCATAGTTTGAATACAAAAAGATTAACTCTTCAAATTTTATGCAAATTTCTTAAAATTATGACTCAAAGTCTGCAGATCTATGAGGTTTTTCTAAATACGCTCTGATTATTTCTATAAAAAGTGATTGCATATGGACAAATTGTATTAATTGATTATTTAAATGCATGTACCAAGTTTTAGCATAATAATTTTATGTTTTCGTTCTCAAAATTATGAAAATATACACTTCCGAAGCATAAGTTTGTATGGGACGTAGGTGTGAGTTTAATCAAATTCTGCTCATTTTCTCATATGTCTATTAGTTAGTAAATATAATTGTATGTAGCGAATTTCAGCTTGATAACTTTATATTGTCGTGCAAAAACACAATTGAAAACATATTTTTGTATGGGAGGTAGGCGTGGTTTTCATTCGATTACGCCCATTTTCTAAAATATATATTCTGCTATTAAATCAACTTCGTATACCAAATTTTAGCGTAATAGCTTGAAATTTTCGCACATAAGTTGTGAAAACATACATTGAACTACATACTTTCATATGGGAAGTCTCCGTGGTTTTCAACCATAATCATTCTGACGTTGCTTACCAAATTTTAGAGTGATAGCTTTATATTTTAGCGTAAGAAATATTTTTGATTTTGATGTTTTTATATTACAATTTCATATATAGAGACAGTGGTCATTTTAAAATAATAATAAAAAAATAAAAAAAATAATAATTATCATAAAAAAATACTTATAAAATTATCAATCCAATTAAACCATATTAATCACACTCAATTAATTCATGTTAATCCTTATAACATCTTTTATGTTTGCAATTTTCAGTGGGTCAGTAGTCAATATTCAGCTAGTAGTTCATGCGTATGCATTTGTCCCACTAGTATAATTGCTTGATGCTCTAGAAGCATTTTTTTATAGTAAAAATATGGTATATGTAGTATACGACGATAGCAATGAGAATATTTTCTTTGCCCCCATCGTTTATTGTTATAGCATCTGGTTATTTCTGTGTTTTATTTTATTATTACAATATTTCAATGCGTGTGTGTGTGTGTGAGTGTGTCCGTTCAAAGTACTAAAACCATATTTCTTTTTCATATCCTGCACAAACCGCAAAACCATTAAGTTAAACTATTCTCTTCAATGGTACAACAGATAATCGGTGGGGGGGGGGGGGATAGGTAATATGGTACAGCTTATATTGCTTCACATGTTTTCACTATTCCTCTACTTTCATAGCACCTCTTGTTCATTTGTGCAATATTGCATGTTGCACTAATTGTTGCAAGCAATCTACTACATATACTATATTGTATATGGATACTTGTATTTATAGTACGATATATTATTTGTTGCTGATGTTACAGCTTTTTAGTTTCTTTCATTAATTAACTCCCGAATGGACAATCATTGCCCCGTTTATGTGCATTTCATACGGAGATGATAACGCTGTTAGTGGCGATAGAGAAACTAAGTATTAACTGGATATGTTTGTGTAATAGCAATAATAATTATAAAGAAGGAAAATAAAAAATGGGAGGGGTATATGGAAGAAGAAAATGATACAGTTGAGTTTTACATTCTTATCGTACTGGGAATTTAGTTATGAAAGTAGAAAAATGTTCTCTACTGGAGAGTAAGGTAGATTATAAATTTTTTTGACAAAAGATCTATACTATTTTTTAAGTTGATTTTTGGTTATAATTAAGCTGTGATCTGAAATATTATTATAATGCACTGCGACCTAAAAAATCTTTGTGCGTCTATTACCCAACTAAAACAATTCTAGACTATTTATAAACCTTCTAATTCTTGTGGGCTTGATTTTACCTATGTGGTTTGGAGTCCAGATTCCATTACCTAGGTAACCAACTCTACATCTTGCCACCGCCGGCGTAGAGTTGCATAGAATATGTTCCGATGTTTCTTGCTTCTCATGACAGAGTCGACAGGTAGCGTTTTCTACCGTTTTCTATTTTCTTCATATGGTAATTGAGTCTACAGTGCCCAGTGAGCAGCTCTTTGTAGAGTTTTATGTCATTTCTGCTGAGCTTAAGAACAGGATCCACCTTAACATGTGCAGGATCAATAAATTCTTTCGACTGCCGCATATTAATTTGTTTATGAAACTGTTTGTAAACCCTCAGAAGGGCTCTGGTTCAAAAAAGGAGTGCTTGTGTCCTCCTTTGCAAGGGAGTCGGCCATTTTGTTTCCCTCGTGCCGCTCATGTCCCGGCACCCGTAGGAGGGTTACAGGATTCTTTACTGCCAGGACATTGAGAAATTCAAAACATTCCCAAATCAGCCTTAACTGAAACGAGAATTTTGCCAGGACTTAGAGCATACTTTGGTACCACTGGTGGCCCTACGTATGCATTCTCTCGCACCCACCTCTAAGGTATGGTTCTCCTCCTGAAAGATGGAAGCTGTTTTCCCCATTGTGATTGCTTTCCGAAATTTTGGTACAACAATTCCAGCCCCCGCACAGCCATCTTCCATCTTAGACCCATCAGTGTACCACAACTGTGAGTACTCTTTTGGGACCATATGGTCGTTGATGACCACTTTGAAGTGCTTGGAGAAGACTAGCTTTCTATCTATTTCAACGATCGAACATAAATTATGACACCATGTCGTCAGGCTTAATTTCCATTAGCATTCACAAAGCGAAAGTAAATGCTTAAATGGTTGATTTGCATTTTTAAAAAATAATAAAATTTTATTTATTTACACAAAAATATGGCAAAAAGTGGAATTACTTAGCATTCAAATGATTTTTTTTTCATCCATTATATAGGTGTGGACTTAGGTGGTGGAGGTATCAGACAATCATATTGGGAACGAATGTCGGGAGCCCCCTTTAGGGTCAGCGATTGAGGTTGGGTATTTATATTTTCTTTCGAACGGTACCCACCTGTCGGCAAGCAATTGACAATTCTACCGGCAGAACAATTTGCCATGAAAAAGCTTCTAAAAGAACTCTGTCGCAAAGTTCAGAAAAAGTGATGTCGCAAGGCAAGAGTTCTGCCGTTCGGAACTGGTTAAAATAAGTAGGTCCCTTCTAATACTGTCCAATATTAATATTTGACACGCGGGGTTCATGAGGTTTTGCGTTCATTTTGTGTGGTAACTCCCTTGAGCTGTTGAGTTGGATGAATAGTATGTTAGGAGAAAACATTAAAGAGATAAAACTAATGGGAGTCGGTCTTACATTTTACCCTCCTAGAAGGGATTCCTAGGGAGTTATGGAGTTATTTGTTAATGCATTCCAGTTCTTCATTCATTTTGTATGACAGATCCATTAAGAGTTGCAGAGAGGGGTATGTCAACTTAAAAGGGATATAAATTAATGGTAGTTTCAGTTTTATTTAATTCTTCTAGAGTCAATTCTGGCCACCTATGCATTTAGTTGTTGATTTAAAGGTGCTTTAAATTTTGTATAGAACGAACTATCAATTGCTTGTTGACAAGTGGCCACCATTTGAAAAGAGAAGTGATTAAACTTTTCTGGCCTTAAGTTGGTTCAACATCCTTTTTAAATCGGTGACCTCAAGCACAGACGGTAAATGTATTAAACAAGGCTCTTCAGAATCTGTAGTTCCAACTATTTATTTTTTTTATTTCAATTATTTTAAGTAAAAAATAAAAAATAAAGGATAACTATGTACAGTTTCTTCATTTAACATAAACGAAACAAAAAACTATAAAAGTTTTCAAAGCTAAGGCATCCATTCAACATATTATTCTTTTATACAATTTTTTACAATTTTTTTTTTGGTGGAAAAATCGCTGAAGGATAAAAAGACACTAATCAAATCTAAATCAACTTAATTTTAAATAAATGAATGAAATATGTATAAAAAGAAGAAAAGACACAAATAAAAATATTACCTAAATAGAGAAGAGCACATTTATTCATATGTGCCTACATAAGCAGCAAGATAAGGATAAAGAAAATTAAGGAGTTGACATCTTTATGAGCACATAACACCATAGAGAGCATATATGCACACACGCACGCACACACACACACACATATATATATATATGTCTAACCAAGCAAGCTTGACAGCATAACTTATGTATATGGTTTGGCTGCATGGTTTTATGTTATGTGTGTGTGTGTGTGTGTGTGTGTGCGTAAAATATATAAAAAATGGGGTCAAAAATGATGTCAAATGGCATAGCACCTATTAAGGCATGCTTAAGTGATATGTTGTCGTTCATTAAATGTATAGTATATAGGATTTGTTGTGCAACCGTTCTATGTATGTATTCAAATAAATGTATTAATGTATGAGCATATTAAAAGTGAGTGTTTCTTCTCTCATCTCATTTGTGTTGATGAATTTTTGTTTGAGGATTTTCTAGAATACAATAACAACAAATAGTACAAACATACAACAAACACACATACACACACATAAAAATGTTAAAACATTCCTCTTTGAGTTAGAAAGCAATACAAAAAAAAAAACAAAAAAAAAAGATCAAAGCTAGAGAGTACAACACAAGGATTTTCATTCCTAAAAATATAAAAGTGAAAATAGTAGCAATATTTCTATATACAGTTACACACACTGTAGTAGTAAATAGTAGTAGGTAGATAGAGAGAAAACTAAGGAAACAAAGACAAAAGCTGCTTTGCTGTTCTTTAGTGAAAGTATCTACATACACAGATACACATACGTAGATAGGTAATGCCTGCGGTGGTTGGTGGTGTTGCCAAAAATAAAATACATAAGAATTACATTAGTAAGCAACACCAATACATTATAGCCATCTTACAACATATTACACCACATTTGTTATAGTTATATTGTGTTGTTGTCGTTGTTGTTGGTATGCCTACTTGTAATAAACATTTCGATATTACTGATGAGTACAAGTATGTGTGCAAGTATGTGTGTATCAGTGTATTTATGTGTTCAACTGATAATGGATCAACCAGGCCTATAGTCATTTAGAGGTTAAGCCATTGTTATAATAGGTTTGTATTTCTCTTTGTCTTTGGTGGGTGTAAATTTCAAGAAAACTTTTGTTTTTGCGAACAGCGAATAGTACGGCAATCCTGATAAGATGCAATAAGCTAAATAAAAGTAGGTAACAATATGATAAAATAAGTGGAGCAAAAAAATTAAATCTACAAATATCATTTTCCTTTCTTTTCCATCACAACATTTGTTTTTCAGTTGGGCCTAAATGTAATATGCACAATAACAAAAGATATACTTGACTCAGATATGTTGTCATCAATAAAGTAGGTTCAAACTTTTGTTCATTTACTAAGATTTTCAAGTCATCAGGATCACATATCATTTCCTTAGTCAGTATCCTGCTCTGGAGCTTTGACATACCAGACTTCACTGCAAGCTCAACCGTCGACATTAGGAACATTGTTTTTTGTATAAGGAAATTGAAGTGCTTCAACTTACGGAATGTGAGAGGGATGGAGTGAAATTTCTACTGCCAAAAGCATTGCAGATACATGGAATAACAATTAGCAATTTTAAACGTGCTTTATACACAGCATTTTTCTTTGAGTGAAACAATTTGTTGTTCACTTTAATGTTGTATAATTGCTGGCAAGTAAGTAATACTGACCAGTATCCAGAAAAAAAGTTAGTAATTAATATTGGGCGCAGTCAAGTCTAACACTAATAGTTGGAGGTGGTAGAAATGAAGAAGTGAATAACCGATTTAGCCTTAGCCTGTCTCTTGGCGTTTTTTTTTGTCTGTCTGTCTGTATGTTCGCACGATAATTGTGGTATCGATGCTTACTTTCACCAAGCAATAAATCGGATGTTAACCATGTCTACCTTCCATATAAAAGTATGTGTTGAAGATGTGTTTTTTACATTTTAAGGACGAAAATATAAAGTTATCAAGTTGAAACTCATTACATAAGATTATATATATTAAATAATACACATATTCAAAAATGGACTAATTCGGATAGAAATGACTACTACCTCCCATACAAACTTACGATTCCATATGTACTTCGTACATGAAAATATAAAGTTATCAAGCAGAAACTCATTATTTTCGATTATATTTATAGATATAATCGAGAATGTACTTCGATATGTATGTTTTGTGGGCGAAAATGTCAAGTTATCAGGCGGAAAAGTGATTCATATGATTGCGTTTGCTTATCAATGAAGAAGAGATGTGAAATTTTACAAAAAAGAGTATAATGTCTCGAAATTCAACAAATGAAATATTCTTCGAAAATATTCCTCGTCTATTTCATTACAAAATTTATTGTCCAGAAAAGTAAAATATCGAGTGTAGTAAAAAGAAATCCATTATTTTCCAATAGATGGCTTTAGTAATCTGTATCTCGCATTGTATAAGAGCGATCGGGTTACGCTAGATGGCGTTAGAAAGATAGGATTTCGTACTTCGATACAGGCGAAAACGCAAGCCAGACGGATACTGTAGCAGCCAATCACGTGCAATTTTGGTTTCGTCGATTCCGTTCCGGTAATATTTGATGTCAAAGATGCACCACGCTCTGGAAGGGCAATTGTCGAAAATATCGATAAAATAATGGAAATCGTCGAGTCTGACCATCATGTAAGTACTGCTTCTATTGCCCAGGAGCTAAACATTGCACAATAAACGGTTTGGAACCATTTAAATAAGGCTGGATAGAAAAAGAAGCTCGATGTATGGGTGACACACGAGTTAACGCAAAAACACCTCATGGCCCGAATTTCCATCTGCGAATCGCTGCTGAATCGCAACAAAATCGATCCATTTCTGAAGCGGATGGTTAGTGGTGATGAAAAGTGGGTCACTTATGACAACGTCAAGTGATAATGGTCGTGGTCGAAACGCGGTGAGCCGGCGCAAACGGTGGCCAAGCCAGGATGGACGGTCAGGAAATCATCTACTATGAGCTGCTCCCATACGGCCAAACTCTTAATTCGGACATGCCAACAATCGGACCGTCTGAAGGAAGCAATCGCCCGGAAGCGGCCAGCTTTGGCCAATAGGAGAGGAATTGTGTTCCATCAGGACAACGCTAGGCCACACACATCGATAGTGACTCGCCAGAAGCTCCGGGAGTTTGGTTAGGAGGTTCTTATGCATCCACCTTATAGTTCGGATCTGGTACCAAGTTAATACTACCTGTTCCTGTCTATGGCGAATGATTTTGCTGGTGAAAAATTCGTTTCAAGAGAAGCTTGTGCAAAGTTTTTTGCCAATAGGGACGAGGGTTTCTATGAGAGTGGCATTATGAAATTACCTTTAAAGGGCAACAAGTGCATATTTTACCTAAATCGGATTATTCTAACTATGCTAAATAAAAAAAAAAAATAAAAATAAAAAAATAATGCTAAATAAAACCTTCAATTTAATGCAAAAATAATGGGCGTCTTTTAACTAGACCTTATAGGAACTACTCGATAGTAGCTAGTAAATATTTTCGAAAGTTATTTTTATTGCATTCTTCATATATCAACTTGAGCTATGTGCAATAATGACAAAAGGGGGAAAATAAGGAATTACATTACGACATTATTGCAGAAATCACTACAATAATGTCGGCATTCAATTTTTCAATAATTAAATTTTCGACATTATTGCTCTAATTTTTCAATTAATGTCGAAAAAAGTTTAATTTTTTAATTCGTTCGACATTTATGCACTTTAACCATCATTTGGGTGCCGTGGCTCATTGGTTAGTGTGTTCGCCTTCTGATCTGTAGGTCGTGGTTCAATCCCCGGCTGATGCATAACAAATTTAATATCGATAAGATTTTTCTTTCGAATGGTACCCACCTGTCGGCATGCGATTGGCAATTCTTCCGACAGTAACAACTTGCCATGAAAAAGCTTCTAAAAGAACTGTGTGACAGAGCTCAGAAAAAAGTGATGTCACAAGTGTTCTGCCGTTCGGAACCAGTTAAAATAAGTAGGTCCCTTCTAATACTGTCCAAATTTAAGACGCACAACAGTAATGGAAGAAAAGCTCGGCCAATGAGCCCTTTGGGGCTTTAAGTGCCACATATTTATTTTTTTATTTTCAACCATCATTTTGCACATGAGCATTACTTCATTGAGTTTAAGATCAACTAGAAGACCTAAATGTGCCCCTCCAGGCAGCCGCCATTATCTATCTAAGATCAAGCATTATTTTTTGCCTTAATGCTTGTGTGATAGTACAACAATTGAAATAAATTACAAGAAAATATTTCATATACAAACATATGTATATAGTATATGATTTTAAAAATATTTTGCAAATTACTTGATTACTCTAGCTTGTCTTGTTAATATCCATTTAGATGCTCTTAAAAATATTACCATCAACCATTGCCACCCGCTGTGGTATTTTTATGAGCAGCAAACAATTATTTTTGCAAAAACAACAAAAACAATTATGAAAACATTAAACACACACACACATTATTACAATTGTCGATTGCTTGGTTAAAGCAAATACATTGAAGATGATCGCATATCGTCGCATCGCATACTTCAAGTGTATGGCACCACCGTCTTGCTTGGATCAAATGAATAATTTGAAAAAATTAAATTTAGAAGAAAAAAAAATTTCAAATTGAAATATTTTCATAATGAAAAATTTATTACAAAAACCACTAAATTTCTTGTAGCAGTAATAACAGCAAATACAGCAGTGACGACGGCAGCGGCGGCGGCATCGACACCAGTGCCAGCACAATCAAAACAACAATTAATTAGCGTAAAATAATAAAACAACAATAGATTTTGTGTGTGTATATTGTAATATTGAAAAGCATAAACAAACACAGAAATCAAAAGGAAGAGCAAAAAAAATAATACAAAATGAAAACAGAAATATTTGATTTGATTTTCATGTAAATTCATTTGCTCCTGTTCTTTAGCTTTTGCTTTGTATTCTTTTCTTGTATGATGTACGTGATTTAATTGTTCTTGTTATTATTTTTAATTTATTATTACGATTGTTATTATTCTTGTTCTTGTTCTTGTTGATGCTGCTAGTATTGTTCTTGTCGATATTGTTTTGAGTAAATTTTTATGTTTACGAAACACTCGTAGTATACACGATATTCGAAGGTTGTAAAAATACGATATTGTTTGGCACAACAAAATATATACGTACATGATTGCCATGAAGGCAATCTCACTTTCGTACATTCATACGAAAATGTATTGTTGTTGTGTGTACATGAGTATAAATGATCAATAAATATTTTAAAAGTATTTACTTATGGCTGTGTGTGTGTGTGTGTGTGTGTGTGTGTTTGTGCTATTTTGTGGGTGAAATTAAATTTTTAATTATTAATAAAAGTGTTTCCTTCACAATACAAACACACACACACACACACACACACATACACACACAGAGAGAGACACAAGTCTTGCCGGAAAAATGTAAGAATGCACTTAATAGCATCCATAGTACGAGTAATATTGTACAAAAAAAAGTAAGTATCTGTATATTCGAGTACTCAAAGTACTTGTACATACTTACGAGTATTTGTAATGAACATTTTATAGCTTGCAATATGCAATAAAAATATTTCGATCAAAAGTATGTACTACTACGACTATTATGTACTACTACTACTACTACTACTACTACCATTTCTATATCGAGGACTACTAAGATTACGTTCTTGAAATGGTTGAGGGATTAGAATCAAACGAGGTGCATCAGCAGCACAAGATACAAGAGCAACAGCAATACGTTGCCAGCTTAACAGCTTAACATCATCAAATTGATTTTTGTATGATATTGCTGCTGCAGCAGTTAGACTTGCTCAAAAAATTCGGTGGGCTCTTTAAAAATGCAATTTTTTACATTATGAACGTTCTGTATTTGAGCATTATGAGCTGGATATACTCTAGAAATGCTTGCAAAGAATATTGGAATATTTTAGATTCGAATTCTATTTTTGTTTTGCAAAGAGACCTGTGAAAACGTCTTTTCGCCCATAGAAAAATCATATTTTGAACAGATCAAACATATACATTTATAAGAAATTTATATGGCTGCACATCGAGTTAGGAATGTATGTTGCTAGGTATGTATGTGTGTGTGTGTGTGTGTGTATGTATGTGTTTATGTTTGCCGAGAGCAATAAGGAATAAAACCAACTCATTTATAACACCTACAACAAAAAGCGTTAGTTCGACCAATACCGTAAACAATAAAATTTGTTAGTATTCCTTTTACTTTCATATTCCAAGACTTTACGTTCTCTAAATTCCATTTTTATTTTGAGGTCATCTCAACTGGATTATCAATTCGAAATTATCGTATGTAGGTAAAAACATCTGCCCAGAAATAACACCCATTTAGGAGAAGCTGTAAAAGACATTTTCAATATACATACATACATACACATACACACATGTGCACATGAATTCATATATGTATGTATGCATGTAGGTAGTCACACCAAATACCAGCGGTTTGTCCTTTGGTGTTTTGCTGTTTGATATTGCTGTTGCTATACATTTTAGAGCTCTATGTAACATCATCATACACACAGCTTGTGGTAAATACTTAAAATGTACATTAAGTATGACGCTTAGCAGGAGGTGATGAGGTTATACAGAAAATGAATTCAATGGTGAGAGGCGTGTGAGAAGTATCTACATTATATTAAATGTTAATACACACCTTTTTGATGTTTAGTGGTTTGCTGGTTGTTGTTTTTGTTTTTTTTTCGTTTTTTTCGTACATTTCATTTATATAGGTTAAAGTCGTATTATAAAGTTATGATAATGCTATGAGAGTTATTATTCCTTATACTCAATATCGCAAGATGATATCAAATTGGTTTGAGTATCTCTACACTTTTACATGATTTACCTAGAGAGTTTTATTGGATATTGAATGGTTCACTTAAAAGTGATTTGAAAAATTGCATAAAGTTATTGTATGGCAATGTGATAAAAAAAATTGTTCTTTTTTTTTGTGTTTTCATGAAAACTTTAAATAATTTGTATAATCTATAATTAAGTGAATTTAATTTGTAGTGCATACGAGAGGTTTTTGATTGAATTTTATCGTCATGGCATTTAATGGAATGCTGAAAATTTCTTTGAACGGAAGTTTGAAGGACTTCTCTTGGCACAATAAACGTAGAAAGTAGATGCCTAGGGTTACTCCTTCTTACTAACATTGCCAATGTTAACTACAATTCCTCCAGCGGTAGGGGATTGCATAAACACCCGAATCAATGCAGAAGGTGCTACTACGCGACTATGATGACTTCAAAAGGATAAATCAAGAGGAATAGGTTTTAATTGCCTATCAATTTATGTGATATCTCCATGCATAGAAAAATTCGAAAAATGTCGAAATTTTAATAATTATTTTAATAATGTATACAAAATTTTACTATAATGTTGAGTAAAGTGCAATTATGTCGAAATTTTCTTTAAATGGAAGAAACATGTTTCGACATTATAGAATAAAGCTTGCAGAAATTTAAAAATAGTAATTATATGAAGTTTTATTTCAACATTTTTCACAAATATTTGCAATAATGTCGAAAATGTAATCTTTCGACATTATTGCATAAAATTTAGCAATATTGTCGAAAGTGTACATTCATACATTTTTGTTTCGACATTGTAGGACACATTATTTAAATAATGTCGAAAATTCAAATATAATTTTGTAATTATACGAAGTTTTATTTCGACATTTTTCACAAATATTTGCAATAATGTCGAAAATGTAATCTTTCGACATTATTGCATAAAATTTAGCAATATTGTCGAAAGTGTACATTCATACATTTTTTGTTTCGACATTGTAGGACACATTATTTAAATAACTTGGAAAATTCAAATATAATTTTTTTGTGCAATAATGTCGAAAAGTGCTAACAAATTTGTTTTAACATCAATGAATAAATTTTTAGAATATTATTTTTTCGTTTAATACCGAACGAGGTTTCAGACAAGGTGATTCGTTATCGTGCGACTTCTTCAATCTTATTATGGAGAAAATAATACGAGCTGCTGATCTACGACATAATGGCACTATCTTCAACAAAAGTGTCATGCTGCCGACGATATTGACATAATCGGCATGAACACGCGAGCAGTCAGTGCAGCATTCTCAGAGTTCGAAAGAGAGTCGCGTCGGATGGGTCTCACGGTGAACGAGGGCAAGACGAAGTATCTAGTGTCAACAAACAAAGAGTCCCGGCGTCTTGGACAGCACGTCACTGTTGACAGCTACGCTTTTGAAGTAGTAAGGGACTTTGTCTATCTTGGAACCAGCATTAACAGCAGTAATGACGTCAGCTTGGAGATCATGCGTAGGATAACTCTTGCTAACAGGTGTTACTTTGGGCTGAGTAAGCAATTGAGAAGTCGAGCCCTCTCTCGAAGAACGAAAACTACACTCTACAAGTCTCTCATCTTGCCTGTTCTAACATATGGCGCTGAAGCCTGGACAATTTTCACCTCGGATGAGCGAATGTTTGGAGTTTTCGAGAGAAAAGTCCTACGCAAGATCTTTGGACCTATTTGCGTTGGTGGCGAGTACCGAATAAGGTACAACCATGAGCTGTACGAGCTGTATGCCGATATTGACATAGTAAAGCGCATCAAAATCCAGCGGCTGCGCTGGCTAGGTCATGTAGAGCGAATGGAAGAACACGCTCCAGCTAAGAAGGTGTTATATTCGGAACCCGCTAGAGGACGACGCAGAAGAGGAAGACCAAACCTCCGGTGGAAAGACCAAGTACTGGAGAACCTGACGGCACTTGGAATTTCTAACTGGCGCTAGCTAGCGAAGAACAGAGATGGCTGGCGAAGCATGTTATTTTCGGCCTAAATCGATATTCGGTTGTTATGGCCACATAAGTAAGTAAGTATTATTTTTTCGACATTAATTCATTCGACAATAATGTTTGTTTCCATAAGCAGATGCCTTCAACATCATTGGAGTTAGTTTAGTAATTAGAACCTCATGTACCCGTAATGAGTTCCTATTCAAGGGCTCATTATATGGATTGCACATATGAGAGACAAACGTTTCTCCTCAACAAACAGATTGAACTTTTTTGGAAATATAATTTTATTTACAATTATTTTTGGCATCCGCATGTGCTCTAAATACACATCCCTGCAACAAGAAAAGGTATGATGTCCGTTGGACCAGAGTAGTCATGTTATATTGATGTTAGGTCAATGAATTCGAATCCATGGTCAAATTTCCGATAACATCTAAAAGATTATTTCTTCCTCTTAAAAAAAGAATAAAAAATAGCCAAAAAATATCGATGCTTTGAGGCCAGAACAAAACTTGAGGATGTGGATCAGATCCGTCCGTCAGATTATCAACATCTTATTTCTTTTTATTGTGGGGCTGTGATATTATCGCTTCCAATATTTGTATTTAACGGTTTTAGTGTAAACACGAATACAACAACTTTCTATAGAATACCAATATTTATGTTTAATGAACAATACAATACATTAAGGTGTAGTTGGCTTTTGAAGAAGATTTCAAATCAATCAATCCACCAATTTAGTTTAAGTATTACTATTATTCAATAAAACCTTTGTTGTTACAATGATTTAATCAAAAATCTAGTGTGGCCTTATTAAAGCTTTCCCACAATCCAAAGAATAACTTGTAAAATATTGTATATAAAAATAAAAAAGTTAAAATAGAATGAAGAACAAATTGTAAGAAAATAATACTTATAATAAGTAAAAAATACAAAAAATATATATATATATATTGAATAAGTAATAAGTTAAAAGTAAACTTGGTACAATACATAGGTAGGTACTACATACTTGAAACGAGCTGTATATGAGGAAGAAAGGCGACTTAATGGAGAAAAAGTATGCAAAGAAATTGACGACAATTAATTTCATTTATTATTTATATGTTAGAGTATAAGTATGATAATAAAAAAAAAAATATATTCGTAGACATGAAATAGGAAAGAGCGAGATCAAAGTGAAAGTGCAAGAAAATGGAAAATTATAGATCTGATAAAATATAAAAAAATAAAAACACAGAAGAAAAAAAATAAAAATAAAATAGCATAATTTTGTATTTACTAATAATATGTTTGAAAAATTTATGCTTTTGAAATGTGCATATATATATTATGAATGTATATTAGGGCGGGTAAAATTATTAGAGTAAAATTATTGCGCAAGAAACTATGGGTCTAAAGTCAATTTTGAGCCTTTGCAGTTTGTGAGTGTGCTTTCCATAAAAAGAAATATTCAAAAATATTTATATGCGTAAGCTCGAAATTGATTTTAGACTCAAGGCTTTTTTGGCGAAATATTTTTTTGCTATATGCTTTGTAGTTAAAAAAATTTGATCCGCCCTAATGTATATAAAATATGTGAGAAAAACAAAAATAAAATTTTAAAATATAATTTAGAGAAGAAGCTTTTTCCAAAAAAAAATAGAAATAAATGTTCGTTTGATGAAAATATTTGTGAATTTATTATGAGTAAATGAGCTAAACAAAATAAATTACCTTTCACTTGCTATGCTTGAATTTCTGGACATCGACTTTGGCGACATCTCAAAATCGGAATCCGAACGATATAAGAATGATTCGCGACGTTGTGGAAGATTTTGTAAAACCAAACCAGCGCTTGGTGAGCCGCCTTCGAGCGGTGATCGAGCGCCCTGGCCATTTTCTACATCGAAGCTGCAAATAAAAGTGAAATATAAAAAGAAAAAAATATTATATTTTTATACAATATATTATTAAGTCAAATAAATTATTAAACAGTTCTTGTTAAAGTAAAAGTACAAATAAAAGTTGTAAATGCTTGTTCATATTCATATGCTAAATTTGATGATGAGCACGTAGTACATGATTCTCATACTATTTTTATGCAATTTTTTTTTGTTGCTTTTTTGGCTTTTAGTAATATGCATGGCTTTTGTTGTTGCATTCAGCTTTTTCAAAGTACGCGTATAATATAACAAACGCCATAGGAATGATAATGGTGGAAAACTTTTCTTTTGCTGCTGTGTATCCGAATGAACAATGAAGAGCAAAAGGAGAGAAAAACAAAAAAAAAAGTGTACAAAAAGAAGAAGGGGTGCCACTTCTCTTGTTTTTTTTTTTTTGTTGTGTTGTATGATGCTCATTTTGTCAGCTTCCTATGGCGTTTACAACGGAAACGGAAGTACATTTAAAAAGTATTTCTGGATCCTCTTCTTCATTGTATTGTTCGCTTTGTGTATTTCTAATTTAATGTATTTTTAAAGTTATCCACACTGCGCAAAGTATACTTATTTCTTACATTTTTGTTTTATTTTCATATTCTTTTTGTTTCTCTTTCTGATTTTTCTTTACACATTTGTTATGTTAGTCGTCCATGTGTACAATATGTAATTGTTGTTGCCGCATTTCATGTTTCTGGTATCAGTTGACATAATTAAATCAGTACGACAACGACAACGACAACGACGACGACGACGACGACGACGTCGAAAACAACAACGATGATGAGTAGTAAAACTTTTCCCACAGTTACGCCAATTTATGATAAATCCCTACTACAATCTGCGCTTCACACTTTTTAATGAGAAAATGTTTGCAAACAAAAATAAAATTATACCAGCAGGACGAGACGATCTAGACTAAAACGCCAAGAGTTTGAATGATGTATATGTGCATATTACTTAAAATCAGCTAGTACAGGAAGTGAAATGGTTCTACTTGCACAAAAAAAAAAAAAAACAAAAAAAAAAATAAAAAACAACACAAAAAACTTTGTAAAACAAAACGAAACAGTGCATAACACTTTTTGTTATGACAAAATGGAAAAGTTATATAGACTTGGATGAAAAACAGGAATGCTGAGTAAGTGAAGCTAAATTACCTTAAAGCCTTTAAGTGAGTATAGCTTGTACGTATTTTCATTAAGTATACATATTTTAATGAAAATACTCAAGAAAGTTGAAAAAAGTTAAAAAAAAGAAACAAATAAAAAGGTTCATGGGTTCGGACAGTCTGTCGAATAGTAGGGC
Source organism: Megamerina dolium (assembly GCA_963854835.1). Classification (NCBI taxonomy): domain Eukaryota; kingdom Metazoa; phylum Arthropoda; class Insecta; order Diptera; family Megamerinidae; genus Megamerina; species Megamerina dolium. The sequence goes on from OY978527.1 coordinate 64,312,113, forward strand.
ATACTATTATTTTCAATTTTTTACATTAAGAAGAACAATTACTGAGAGTTGATCTACATTTTACCACTCTAAAAGCGATTTCCGGATAATTAAGGGTTAATTGTTCGATTTTAAGACATTTTGAAGTTAATTTTGTATGGAAGCCTCCTTAAGGAGTGATGATAGGGAATAAGTAATAAAAAAAAATATTGTACAATAAAAATCAATGGGGTCAGTCACATATGTTACCTCTCTAACGTAATTTTCTGAGGGATGTAAGTGAAATTTATAGAAAACGTATATTTTGTATAGGAACATCTCTAAGAGCTAAAGGAAAATATGTAAAAAAAAAATGGTGAGCAGAATAAATGAATGCGGAGATTCATACATTTTTCCCACTCGATGCTTGATTCTGGGTTTTTTATATTTTGTTCAAGTTTAGACATTTTTTTGTAGTTCTGATGGACGAAATACGACTCAACTCCAACAAGCCAACTCTGGATTCGTATCGAAATATTTATCTTGTTTGCTACACAAGAACAGTTTTCATATCTTTCATATGACTAAATAAACATTTCAATGATTAAATATAATTTTTTTCAATTAATTGCGATTTTAATTAGTTAAAACTGAAGTTATTCGTTTAATCTGAAAATATTAATCAGCATTTTGTTTAATCAAATAGCAGATTATTGGAATACTCTTTTTATTAATTAGTGAAAATTGAAACTATTTGATTAATCAGCCGATTATTTGATTAATCGTGATTTTCGTTAGTCAAAATTGAAGAAATTTAATTAATCAGAAAATATATTATTAATTTGAACTCTTAATAAGCAAATATCAAATTATTCTATTACTTTTGATTTTGATTGAAGTTATTCGATTAATCTGAAAATATTAATTAACAATTTATTTAATCAAATAGCAGATTATTTGATTAATCATGACTTTCATTAGTCAAAATTGAAGATATTCGATTAATCTGAAAATATTAATCAAAATTTTGTTTAATCAAATTCAAATAAAAAAACAGATTATGTGATTACTTTTGATTTTGTTATTCGATTAATCAAAATTAAAGTATTCGAACAAAATATTCCAAATGTTTCTAGGTAATATTTTTCCAGTAAAAAATGAAAATTTCAAATTTAAGAGTGTATAAAATTAAATTTCAAAGTAAAAAATTGATTAATAATTGATTAAAATTTTGATTAATAAAATAACTATATTTTGATTAATCAAAATATTGATTAAATAGCTGAATATTTGATTATTGAGAATTTTGCTAATCAGACACAGTGGCTGAAGAATTATTCCAAAGAAATAATTTTAGTATTATAATACTAAATATTAAAACCCAGAAATTCTTTGTATTATTATTTTAATAAAGCAATCGAAAACTGATTGAGTGAATAACAACAACCAAAAAAGAAGAAAGACAAAAACGAGAATATTATTTAGTTCTTCACTTAATATATATTAATTAATTAATTTAGTTACTACTCGTTCTCCTCTCCGCACTTATTCGCCATATTCGCAAACGTACCATATTCTTACAATTAAAGTAAAAATATTTGCACATATAATTAGGCGCACAAGTGGCAAATCGTCAAGCAGCCGGGCAAGCAGGCAGAAGATAACATTTTCTAACTGCTCTCTTTGCCATAATGATGTTTTGTTACTTTTGTTACTCTCATTGATGTGCCGTGTCGTCGTTTGCTGCTGTCTTTTGTTGTTATTTCATTATTTTCCCATTCGCTATTTTGCTTTCTACGCCCATATACGTACGTATATGAGTATATGTTATTAATATATACGTAAATGTATGTTGCATATACTCTGCATAAGTGTATACAAACATACTTCAACTGAATGTTCTATTTGTTTATTATTTACGCCTAAATGCACACGTGGGATTAAACCTTTTACCTTTTCATAGCTTGCTTGTGTTTTTGTGATGTTTCATTTTTTGCCTAATCTGATTTTTTTTTGCGTGACAATAATTATGTTATGTAATAACTAGAACAAAACAAAAAAAAAACGCAGAATTCAAATTTCCGTTGTATAAAATTTCCAAACCATTTTTTGTTTCAAAATATCGTGGAAATTATGCTAGAATTAATTCATTGTTACAATTTATTAACGAAATTTTCAAGAGTAAAACAACATAATCCGCATAATGTAGCTTATAGTAGAGAATAAGAAAATTTTTTGAATATAAGTGTACGTCGATTTTTGTAACAATAAAATGTGCAATTTTTCTTTATTTCTTCTATGAATTTTTAGTATATATTTTGTATCAAAATTTATTCATTTTGTTGTTCTGAAAGCATTCGGTTCATACATTTGGCTCCTATAAATTTTATCAAACTATTTATTCTTCAATTCCTGGCAATTTATTACACGTAATATAAAAGAGGTTTCAAAAATTCAAATTTCTAGTTTTAAATTTCATTTTTTTTTTTGCAAATTTCGACTGACGAGTACATCTGACTCTGAGTACATCTCTCATGTGAATAGTATGTGTTCAATATATTGAAATAAATTAGAAAAACTTAATTAAATCGCCTAAGAGCATATCGTAAATTGATTTATGAATTTTTTTTTAAATCAAAAATTTATTGTAGTATATTGCATATGATTTATTTTTGTGCATTAGATAATAATCAACATTTATTTGAGCACAAAATTATTTATAATTGAAATTTCAATGCCTAAAAGTATGCAATATATTAGGAATGACATATCGTTTAAATATAAAATTATTATATCAATATTATTTTGAGAATTTCATGTAACTAATACATATTTATAATAAATTATTATTTCACAATTGCTGACGTACATACATATTATGTATATACATGTAGGTAAATGCACAATAATATTGAATAATTGTGCATGATATTTTTAATTAAAGCGCCTAAAGGTACTCGTATTGTATTTCGATGTGAATTAAATTCGATTAAATTATAAAAATGGCATCACATTGAGGTCAAAGTTCAAATATGGCAAAAATTTTTAGAAAATCTGCAAATAGTTCCACAGCCGACCTCTAATAATTTCTCCCACCCGATATTACTCCAAAAATCACTACTCATCACGTGGGCTTCTAACCGACATTTTCTCCAATCGTTTTTACTGGATATCTTAAGAAGTGAAGTATTGGGGCAACTTTATTAAAACAAAAAATTTTGTAGTAGAGCCATCTTAAGGCGTGGCGATAAGGCGTTCAGGGAAAATATTGGTGAAAATAATTAATTAAGATCGACAATATATTTTACTCTTCTACGGGTGACTCCTGTTGACTTTTCTGTCATTTTTCATAAAATAGCGGGTTTTGCGACCCCAAATCCCATTAGCACTGAACTCCATATTTCTCTATCCCATTGTCAATCGAGAGATATTCATATCTTTTATAATTGCAATATATTTGGAAATAAATGTGAAATGTATACATAGAGGCAGAAAATACATATCTATAAAGCATATTTTTATATTTGATAAGTATACGTTTCGAATATAGAAAAAATACACATGCACACATGTATCTATAATTTTAATTAAGCCTATGCAATTCATACCTGGAGCGACATTGTGTAACCTACAACATTTTCTGGCAAAAATCCCACACACATACACACGTGTTCGCTATTTGCTATGTCAACTTCCTAATATAGGACCGTGTAGTAGCATCGTTTCAACTCCAATGAAAAAAGACACTTACGATTCAGAGAACGAACCCACGCACAAAATTACGCACATACACCATGGAATTAGTTAGTAGGTACAATTATGGCATATGCACAAGCTATGCTTATATTTTGCTTGCATAATATGACTATGACTACATTTACTTTTAGCTGCCGCTTGCCTGCTATACAGAGCTTACAGTTAATTTTGCCAACAGGTATATTTATGTAGCTTGAACAAACAGCGCTTGGGATGGGAAGCAAAACCAACAAAAAATAGAAAGACAAAAATTTAACTGAATTCTACGTATTAGCGTTGCTATTAGAAATGTACAAAACACTAACATTTGCATTTATATTCAACCATATTTTATGATATGTACGGCGATTACATTGAGATATTTATTGTATAAGCTAGGAGTTTGTACTGAGCATTGTAAGCAGCAATACGGTATAAAAACCACCGTCTCATTGTGAATTCATAGTAAAATCTAGGTAGTACTACAATTAGGTAGTACATCTGAAGTGTGGCGTATTACTGTTTAGTTGGCTTAATTGCTTCATTTTCCATTTCCTTCGAAATGATAAAATTAAATAGAAAAATGCTTTAAATTATGATTAGCTGGAAAAATTTGTATAATATATATACGAGTATAATTGAAAGGGTTTTTTTCTTTATAGATCATATACTACACATTTTAATTGGAATATAAATAGTCTGAAAGATATTTGCAAAAAGAAAATTCTTCTAAAGTTTCTATGGATAATTTTTTTGTGATGCTTTGTAGTTAGGGATAATATAAACTTATTTATAATATTTGCTAAAGTAATCAAAAGATTATAAAATATTCATATACCTAAAATATATTTGTTCCATTTTCAAACTAAATTTAGAAACAAATTTCTTCTCAGAAAAATTATAATAACTTTATAATTTTCTTCACATTCATATAGATGTATAATAATATCGCATTAATATTGTCAAATTGTATACGCATTCGATTAAACTGAAGCGCTAGGGTTGTAAGAAAAATAAAGATCGCCTAAAAGTATGTTACGTATTTTTTCAAATTTGTTTTTTTTTACCACTTTATCTGCCCACTCGAAAACATGCTGTAAGACAACTGTGGCACGTGTTGCGGTCGTTGTAAAAAATATCACATTTCTTTTCGTAATATATTTGTAAGATTTTTCATACCTCTTGCCTATTACTACTACTGTATATATGTATATGGTGAAATTCATAATTTTAGAAAAAATGCCTTCGAGTATGTACAACATATTAAATTACTTGTCATTTGTAGAAGAATTTGTAGCTTAATGTATATCGAAAAATAGAAAAGAGGGGAAATTGAAATAAATCATTAATTTCATAAGCATTAAAAATTTACTATACTTTAGCTAATAAATGCTACATTTATTGAATATGAGATATTGTGCACGAGTATGTTTGAAAATGTCATCGTAATGATAAAATGAATTTAAAAAAGTACACCACGTAAATATACATCATTTGTATTGCTTACGGTCATTTCTCTTTTTATAGATCTTTTTTTCACCGTAATATTCATAGTTTCAATTTTATCATTCTTCATAGGATTATTATTTTACAAGTGCAATTTCAGAGTATAACGGTAAAACGACTGAACCTAAAATTGTAAAACATGATGAGGAAAACATCAATAAAAATGACAATGCACAATCAATCGAGCATCAGAATATAATATTTCATATAAACACAAACACTGAAGCATGAATATAGGGTACGGTACGCAGAGAAAAGATTACAAAAATAAAAAACTTTATTATCAACGTTAGTTGTTATATTCTTGTATAGGTATCGTACGTACGAGTAACCACAAACCCTTATGACTAAAAGTGTTACGGATTCGTGTGCGGGGAAAAAAGCTTTTTAGAATTCGCTGCTTATGCAAATAAACGCAAAATTGAATTTATCATTTTTATTATTATTATTTTAAAGTATTAATTTAAAGAAGGATGACACTCATCCTTCTATTTTTTTTTTTTATTAAATTTAAATAAAATTTTTTTTTGCTATCAAATATTAATGACATTTGCAGCTGTTCATAAAAATAAATTCTTCTTAATATATATACTTATTCTTCTTTTCAATTTTCAATTCTTGAAAGTAATAAATAACAAAGAACATCATTTCAATATAAAGGAAGTGTGACGAGATTTTGTGCATAATGTCAGCTGGGACATTCAAACACCCTAATGAATAGAGTAAGTAAAAGTGAACATATTAATCGATGTGATGATCTACCTAGTATTGGCAGAATTTTACCAAGAAAAATATTTTTTGCAATAATGTCGAATTTTATTTTATATGGAAATATTTTTTTGCATTAATGTCGAATTTTTTTTATATGGAAATATTTTTTTGCATTAATGTCGAAAATTTAAACACAAATTTTTTGCAATAATGTCGAATTTTATTTTATATGAAAATATTTTTGCAATAATGTCGAATTTTATTTTATATGGAAATATTTTTTTTTGCATTAATGTCGAAAATTTAAATACACAAACTTTTTGTTCCAATTTTTGTTCAATTTTTTGCAATAAACAAATTAAATAAATAAATTGAAATTTTTCTTCATTAATGCCGAAAATTTAAATGCAAACATTATGCGGTTCGACATTATTTACATTTTTTGCAATAATGTCGAAAAAGTAAAGTGCATTTGGGCTTAGATATACATACTATAGGCATATAAAATTTCGTTAATGTTGATTGAGTTATTAATTTCTACCGCTTTTGCATTTAGATGTTCTTCGATTTTTCGTTTGATATTATTTCAATATTTTTGGTGCAATAATATCGAAAAAATCATGTGAATTCAGGCGCAGGTAAAATGTAATATATATATATCCTTTAGATATATAAATTTTAATTAAAATTGTTTAATTGATTTATTTAATCGATTTTGTATTAATATAATTTGGATATTATTCCAAATTTTTTTTTTGCAATATTATCGAAAATCTAATTCTGTACATATGTTCATGAGCATTATGTCAATATTTTTGTTATTGCAATAATTTATTTTATTCAATCAAATTATCAAAATTCTTTCCGTGCGTTCAAAGTTTGTAAATTCCGCCAAAAGTGTCTTAGGCAAGAATTGTGAAGCCTCTTGAGAAAATTTGATGTATTTTTCAAGAAATCAATTAAAATTGGTTGACTTAAAAGTCTCGGATTCAGATTTGAAAGATAAAAAAGTTGAAGGTGTTATTAGAAAAAATAACAAACAATTTCTTTCGCTACTCGTTGACAGTTTTGAAATCTTTTAAACGCATTCTTATGGACCCAAAAAGGGGCTGTTAAGTAGTTGAATATAATTTAAACGGTGTTTATTTTAAACACATGCATGCAAATAAACATGACAAATGAAAAATCATTATTAAAAATTTTTTTTTTAATAATTTTGCTTTTGACTACACAAATCATGTCCCATAACTTTTGAAAGCACGAAGCATATGATAATAAAATATTGAAAAATATTTTATTTTTGTGATCATTATTGTATGTAGGTGTTAATTTGACTAGAATTTACAATGTAAATATTGTAAAATAAACAATAAAATGATTTTATTGCCAATATCAAAGGTTTCAGTTGTTTTGTTAATTAATAATTTTTCTCTTTTCACCAAATTTAATTATGCTGCTGAAAATATAAATAGCAAAAGTTCTAAAAATGTCAGAATAATATTTAAGACCACAAATGTGTTTATATATTATGCGAATAATGCGCATATCGAGGTATTCAAATATTTATTATTTTATTTAAATTAGCCTATTTAATGGATGGTAATCAAATGTCCATACACAATGTGAATGTGAAATAATAAATTGATATAATCACAATACCTGCTATTTTATTTGACGTAATAACCTATTCCTATTGTATTGAATGAATGGTCAGTTATACGTACGTATCGTACAGTGTAAATATGATTCAAGTGTATAATAAAAATTTCAATGCTTTTGTATACCTGAATAATAGTAATAATAAAATGCCCTTGTGTAATTTTACATGAGTGAGAGAGAGAGAGAGAGAGTGAATGAGAATTTGTTTAACAAATTATTGTTCAAAAACCGCATAATAATTATTTGCAAAATAATTAATAATTACATGCATGCATCCATCCACGGAAGTGGGCATGTGTAATGCATTTCAGCCGCGCTGATTGATCCAAAAGATGGATAAACACTTCTAAGAACAAATGACGCTTATGAATGATGATGATTGTGATGATGATGATGATAATAATGATGATGATGAGTAGAGTGGTTATGTGGTTATTGAATTTATTAGTTAATATAAATAAGTACTTGTATGTGTGCTCGCAGCAAATCAATAAATTTCATTTAATGGCGTGCAATGGCTACGCAATTCAAGCAATATTGTTCACAGCGCCATATCGTATAATAAACTATATATATTGTATATTGTATAGCATACACACACACTTAAACACACACACTCATACATACATATACAACAGGATGTATGCAACAGTGCAAAATTGCTCTAATTAGCAATACTGATCAGAGATGAGGAGGCGATATGGCAGGTGTTTCCTTTTATTCGACATATTGTTCACATAGATATAAGTATGTACTTCTGAAATTCCACACACACACACACACACACACACAGAAATGATGAAAAGCAATGAAAACAAGAATTTTAATTGAAAAAGAAACTGATTATTCGTCTAAAAAATATATATGATTTTGTAAAAGGCGCTACAAAAAGCGAAAATAGAATAATTTCCTTTTTGTTGTTGTTGTTGTTGTATATGATATTTAAAAAATAAGTACTTCAAATCATATTCACATTTATATATTTTTGAAAAAATTTGGTATATAAATAATATTTGTATTTTGCAAAATAAATATTTTTTTCCCCAAAATTCTAGCATACAAATACAGAGCTTTATGTACAGTAGTGGCCTTGTACCAATTTCTCTCAGAAAGTATGTGTACGAGTATTTTTCTCTTTGACAGCATGAAATTTACAAAATACAAAACATTCAAATAATATGTCGCGTAAAGAAAATAGAAAAATATTTGGCCATTAGTCATAGAAATTACATGATGGTGTAGGGGGAAAAACCAACGACGAGGTCTCTTCTTGCGTAAGTGTTTGTATATGCTATAAATCTCTGTGAACATGAATTGCTATTTACTCGGAATTATACAATATTTTGATGATTTTTTTTTAATGAAATAATTATGCATGGAACATATATTTTTCCTTTAGCAGAAAATCCCTAATAAAATGTAGGTTATGATTTTTCAGAGAAGCAGAGAGTATTTCTTAGTACTATGTTTTTTAAATTAAGTGTCAAATTGCTGTTATTATTCGAAGAATTTAAATTTGGGCAAAATTGATGAAGACTAATTTTAATTTTAAAATGGTTGAACAATTTATTCTAATTTTTTTTCCTTCATTTCCATATTTGTTCAAATCTAAATCAGTGTTGAATCAGTGACCCAATTGGATTGATTTCTCATTGCAAATGTACCTAGTTTTATTGCAGAAATTGCTTTTCATTTGTATAGTAGACGCTCCATTATTTCTTCAAATTCCAAATATGTAATTTCTTATAATAACGGGCCATTTAATAAGTCCGTAGGAACGATTTTATTATTCAACATAGTTGCCTTCGAGAGCGATACAACGAGTATATCGATTTTCCCACTTTTCGATACCACTTTTATAGTACGATTTCACTTTCTCGTCAAAGTAGGCTTCAGTTTCAGCGATCATGTAATCATTATCGGACTTAAATTTCTTTCCAGAAAGCATTCTCTTGAGATTTTACAACAGGAAAAAGTCGCTGGGGGCTAAATCTGGAGAACACGATGGATGGGGAAGTAATTCGAAGCCAAATGCATTCAATTTTGCCAACGTTTTCATCGATTTCTGGCACGGTGGAACAACACGCAGCATCCAAATTTGCACAGAGCTTTCGCATATCCAAATGTTCGTGTGAAATTGTAAAAACACTATAATCTGATATCTTTACAATGTCAGCTAGCTGGAGCACCTTCAATTTGTGATCGTTCATAACCAATTTGTGGATTTTTTTGATGTTTTCTGGAATAACAGTCCCAATTGGTCGTCCACTGCGTTCTGCATCGTTTGTGCTGGTACCAGCACATTTAAATTCAACAATCCACTTTTCTACCATTTGTCTCGATGGAGCAGAGTCCGGATAGTGTTTATTAATCCACTGTATTTTTTTTTTTCATAAAAAGCAATGCTTTATCAAAACACAAAATTCACTTTTATCAATTTTTTTTTTTCAATAACAAAAGTTACTTCACACAAAATGCTATAACTCACGACCTAATTGTCAGATTGTTGTCTTCAACTGTCGTTTGAAGACTAGAACTCAATAAAAATCATATGGAAAAAAATCTAGTAACACCATCTATGTGTCATCCTACACACTTATTGAATGGCCTGTTATAATTCAAAAATATTTTCTTTGAAGATGAAAATTTATTCTTTGATGTGTGGCATTTGGCGTAAATTAAAAATAATTTCAAATATATGACGGATTATACACATAATGTTTTCTCTCGAAGCGACAATTTTTGCGCCAAGGAAAAATATTTCATTTCGACTATTTTACGAGCACAATTATATTAAATGCAATAAAAAGAGACACATATGTGTCTTCTAAAGAAATACAATTCAAATTGTTGCAAGTCAGATGCAACTACATACATAAAATCTCTCAAACATTTGAAAGAGAAAAATTCAAGTAGATGCCTATTGCACAACTTTTATGATGTCAAATTAAAAGATAGAAAATGCAAAATATTAAAATTATTGCTCTTAAGAATCGGCTAAATTTTACTACTAAAGAAACTATTTTATTATTACCTAGAGTTTTTCAAAAAAAAAAAAAAATAAAGAATAAACATGTAGGTATGGCAACATCGTCGCACGTGTTCTGTCATACACAAGGCATGATGATGTTGGATTATAACATTTTAATGTTAATTTGCATTTACGAGTTTCTTAGTTATTCCTCAATTCACCCACTCGCTACTAGTTGTTACCAAGACCAAAAGTACTATGCCAACTGTTGACAAAGTTAACAAAATGAAAAACTTTTGTTAGTACTCATGGTTGCCAACCAAACTGCATGCCAACCATCAAAAGCTGCATAAAAACAATGTTGCTATTATTACTTCACTCTCACTACTGTACGAAAGACCGGCATTATTTTTATATATCTTAAATTTTTGTTATTCGTTCATAAAATAGGAACGAAACGAAATAATTTCAAAATTTAATTATTTTCAAAAAGAACAACGAGAATGTCAAAAGATGAAGAGATACGTAATGTACAGATACGTCGTAAAAATTTACTCTTCTTAATGCAACGCTATCTGCTCGATAGTGGATTTTATCAAACAGCCGCAACATTGAAGACAGAGTCACGTCTCAGTGATGAATACGAGCTATGCGATAATATTGACTTGGATGGCATTTATTTGGAGTATGCAAGCTATTATCATTTGAAATTTGGTAAATATCCGAGAATTTTGCGTAAAGTGAAGCAGCAGCCAATCAAATTGGAGTTGGCTGCAAAACGTAAAAAGTCCGATGCCAAATCGGATATGCCAGCACATACGAAAGAGATTCCAATTACCGAAGGGGAAAAACTAGCACATGATTTGCAAGTGACTGTGAAAAAGATCGAAACATCAAAAGTGGATGAAACTCAACCACCACCACCAGCACCACCAAGTGTAGCGCTGATACGTTTGCAAGAGATTGATCATGGTAGGGGCTCTGCCGGTGGTGGTGATGGTGGTTGTGGTGGTGGTGGTGGTGGTGATGAATTATTGTGTGGCAGTGAATGGCAAAATTTAGTCGATTTGGTGCGTACAACAATTTTACGTGATGAACTCAAGCTGAATTGGCTGGATATGTGTGGCAATAAGAATGCCATCGAGCTGGTGAAAGAAGCCGTTGTGGCGCCGATCAAATATCCACAACTTTTTGCGAATGGTCTGAAACCATGGAGATCAGTGTTATTACACGGACCACCGGGTAGCGGTAAGACACTGTTGGCAAAAATTCTTTACGCTGAGACTCGCACACAAGTGACATTTTTTAATGTGACCGCCAGTGTGGTTATATCAAAATGGCGTGGTGAATCGGAGAAAATACTACGTGTACTCTTTCATGTGGCACAAAAACATGCACCTGCCATTATATTTCTCGACGAAATTGAAGGTTTGACATCGAAACGTGATCGCCCATCGGATCATGAGTCATCGAAACGTTTCAAAAATGAACTTCTTCAATTGCTCGACGGTATGGGAGAACAAAGTGCCAATGTATTCATATTGGCCAGCACCAATTTACCATGGGATATCGATGATGCATTTCTCAGGCGTTTCGAAAAGAAATTATTAGTGCAATTACCCAATGCAGTGGAACGAGCTAAACTTATAGGCAAATTGCTGCCAATTACTGTCAATGTAACACAAGAGAAAATGGAAGCGCTTGTAAAATTATCCAATAATTTTACCGGTGATGAGATACGTTTAGCTTGCAAGGAGATTGCTATGCAGACAGTGCGTCGTATTACCAAAGGTGGTGGCAAAGAAGGTACAGAAGTGTCGCTGGAGCAGGCATTCGAACAAATAAAACCACTCAGTCTAAACTTGATGGATAAACATAAGAAATGGCAGCAAGCGCATGGCTCCTAAAATTGTGTTTCGACTTGGAAAAATATATACAGTAAACAGGCACCTGCTGCTATTAAATTTGCGTATTTTTCTTAATAAATTGCACCTCTTTGATTTATGTGAATTGGGAATTGTTTTAGAATTATTTATTGAGTAAAATTTTGTACCCTCAATCATTGCTAATATTGCATTTTTGTTCGATAAAAACTTTCGTAAAGAGAAGTTTTACTGAATTTCGTGAAATAAAATACTTTTTTTCGCATAACTAAACAAAAACCTGTATTTGTTGTTGTTGTTGTTTGTGTGTTTGCTTCTGATTTGTTTTTATATTCTTCTTATGGCAATGTCTTTTGCATATTTCTGTGTTTTTCGGATTGGCTTAGAGGGATGAACTACAGCCAATCAAATGACTTTATTATCGCATTTTACAATTGATTGATGAATACTGAGTACGTATATGAGAACACAAATTTATGAGTATCAGTTGTTGTATACTTTGTGGTACATTTTGTGCAACAACATTTAGTTAAGGAATCTATTTGGATTTTTTGCATTTGTCGATAGAAAGCGAATTGATTGTTTTATTTTTGCTTAAGGAATATAAGAGCACACATATCAATGATATGATGATGAAATGATTATTTTAATACTTTATGGTAAGTTTTATTTAGCAATATTTCATCACTCAAAAAATCTCAAGTAATTATGCATATAGAAGAATATTTTTGTGCTGAAGGTGGGCGTGAACTTCATTCGATTACGCCCACTTTTAAATTTATTCATTATATTGCATAGATGACCTCACCTACCGAGATTCAGTTTGCTAGATTTATATTTTCGTGTTCAAAGTGGGAATAGATGCATATAAAATCATATTTATGTATGGGAGGTAGGCGTGACGTTCATTCGATTACGCCCACTTTCAAACATATTCATCATATTGAATAGGTGGCATCATCTACCGAGATTCAGTTCGCTAGATTTATATTTTCGTGTCCAAAGTGGGTAAAGATGAATATAAAGTCATATTTTTGTATGGGAGGCAGGCGTGACATTCGTTTGATTACGCCCACTTTCAAACATATTCATCATATTGCATAGGTGGCATCATCTACCGAGATTCAGTTTGCTAGATTTATATTTTCGTGTGCAAAGCGGGAATAGATGCATATAAAATCATATTTTTGTATGGGAGGTAGGCGTGACGTTCATTCGATTACGCCCACTTTCAAACATATTCATTATATTGCATAGGTGGCATCATCTACCGAGATTCAGTTCGCTAGATTTATATTATCGTGTGCAAAGCGGGAATAGATGCATATAAAATCATATTTTTGTATGGGAGGTAGGCGTGACGTTCATTCGATTACGCCCACTTTCAAACATATTCATCATATTGCATAGGTGGCATCATCTACCGAGATTCAGTTCGCTAGATTTATATTTTCGTGTCCAAAGTGGGTAAAGATGAATATAAAGTCATATTTTTGTATGGGAGGCAGGCGTGACATTCGTTTGATTACGCCCACTTTCAAACATATTCATCATATTGCATAGGTGGCATCATCTACCGAGATTCAGTTTGCTAGATTTTTATTTTCGTGTGCAAAGTGGGTAAAGATGAATATAAAGTCATATTTTTGTATGGGAGGCAGGCGTGACATTCGTTTGATTACGCCCACTTTCAAACATATTCATCATATTGCATAGGTGGCATCATCTACCGAGATTCAGTTCGCTAGATTTATATTTTCGTGTGCAAAGCGGGAATAGATGCATATAAAATAATATTTTTGTATGGGAGGTAGGCGTAGTTTTGAGCGGATCATACCTATTTTTGAATAATTTTATTCTCTGGCCAAATTGATCGATTTTTAATGTGATAGCTCTATATCTGTACTCAAAAATTAAACAATTTTAAGCTTCAAAATATATTTTTATATGGGAGGTAGGCGTAGTAAACAATTGGTTTTGAAAATAATCCAGAAAATAAAATGAAAAAGACATTTAAAATTATAATTATTCTGAATTTTGTCTATGCAACGTATCAATGTAAAACGATCCTCACAACTATCAAATTGTCGCAACGAGAATTGATCAAATGAATTTCTAGCTAAAAATATACGACTGTTACAATTCAATATGAAATTTCATAACTATGAAAGAAGTCAAATTATTGGGAAAAAAAAATTATAATAATTTCCTTTCACTGTATGTATATAAATGAAAATCCTTTAACTTTCGCTGACACATCATGCTGAGTTTTGTACACATATGTTAATATTATATGCACATTTGCATACAAAATTGTATATGTATAAAATTCACATCATCTTCTTTGTCAACCTCATCATCATTATAATTCTCAACACCATTATCATCATCATCATCATCATTAGTATAGAGAAAGACAAAAAAAAACACATCAAGTAATGCCAAGTATCATCTGAATGAAATCGATACGCGCGTGATGCGCACAACATTTTAACATGTGACATTAATGTAGCAGTCGGTTTTCGTCTTTCTCTTTCGCTGCATGCGGGTATAGCGTCGCTCATACGTACATATCTATCCCCCCCATGTGCTGTCACATCTGTCATGTGAGTATGTCGAACTACACTCGTATATGAAATTGAGTTGATGTGTTGCCGCGAGCGACAAGCAGCGACACCGTCGTTGCCACCGCATTGCAAGCATAATCGCTGTTGTACTTAGTCGTTGTTGTCAACAACAAATCTCAACCGAGTTGTGGGTGTTCAGCTCGTAAAAATAAGGCACACTTTGCAAATATCAGATGTACATTCCCTCCCCACCCTATACGTAAACAGTTACATTGAATGACGACCATTCCATAACTATTGTATATATACGTACATACTCGTATATGAATAAACAGGAAAGAAGTGGGGAAATATGCCATCGAATAAAATGAATCGAGTATCGTACTTGTGTGTGTGTGTGTGTGTGTATGTAGAAATGTGAATTTAAATTCATACTGACTGTTAGAGCGTATTGGGAGTAAGTACATATCATTGAGTGAATCACTAAATTTGCATACATCATGATGCACACAGAGCCAACCATTATCACAAATGTAGCAAACATACTAGGAAGGTGTCCTATAAAATCTGCGAGGCAGCATTATTACGATGACGATGATGCTGTTGATTGTGATTATTATTATTATTATTATTGCTTTTGTTGTTATTGTTATTGTTGTTGTTGCAAAATATGTGACATGTGATAAAAATGTGTGATTTTATATTTTTACATTAGGCTCGCTGGCTAGTAATCTAACGATATAAATACGAATAGGGGAAATGTTTGTTGGTTTGGCTGGCTTTTGGCACATACAATTTTACTCAAACTTGAAAAGAGCTTGAAAAAGAGCTTTTGGATTTATGTACGGACGATATTTTGAATTACATAGCTTGGAAAATTTTCTCAAAAATGATTATTTGCACAATCGATTAATCATTAATGTTCTTGGATAAAAAAATATTTGGCAAACTACTGTTTCGAAGTGTCTCAATTTCAAAATGTAGCTTCCATGACCACAAAAAACGCGTCGACATTCACAACTGACTAATATGATTAAGAAGTGAAACTTAAAAACCTCAGAAAATAATAAAATTTTAAAAATTTGGAAGTAGTTCCTTGAACGGTTTTTTGGGTTTTGGGATTGATTCTTGCGATTAATTAAAAAAAAAAAACGTGATTCGAAAGGTTGGGAAAGCTAAATAAAAAGGAATGAAATTAAGAATTATGATTGTAATATCCTCTTAATATCTCAGAAGTAACTTTTAGACTATGAAATGGGATGAAAGGTAGAAAATTTGATTGAATTTTGCATTTGGTTTTGGGAAAAAAAAAAATTTTCTATAGAGAAATTTATAAAAATTGCCTTTGTAATGGTGAGATGCATAACAAATGTTGGAAAAAATTTAGACATTATTTTCCAGTTTCTTTTTGTAAAAAAATTTAATGCAAAATATGAGGAAAAATAAGTGATGGGATTAGAGACTATTCCAACCAATGAATCTTTCCGCTATATGATATCCATAATTGTATCGAAATGTGGAAATGCATTTAACGCGTCAATTCACAAGTGCATTAGCATATCTGCAATATATTGTCTAAAAAAAAAATATAAAATATTTATTTATTACTTATTTTATGGCAAACTGCAAATGGAAATATATTATTTTTTTCAAAATAACTAAATCCATGTACTTGTACATTCATTCATCGCTCACTCACTTCTCATACAGTAATTTTAACACACAAATCTATACCTGCCAGTGGTGCGTCGTCTTGCTCCGGCGATAGTCATTCTGGATATATTACGTCGTATACGACCACTTGATCGACGCTGACCCGAAGCAGATCGTACACTGTACTCGGTTGCTGTTGAACTACGGCGATCGATGGGTATTACATCCGAGCACATTGACGATGAGAGGATTGATGCGGCCGAACGTCTTTTACCTCCGGTAAAAGTGCCGCCACCACTTGATGAAGTTGTTGTCGCCGATGAGTCTGAACGTGAGAAAAGCGACGAACGTTTGCTACGACTGCTCGATGTTGTCCCGGTGGCGTCTTGTATATTACTATAGAATTCTTCGGTATCGCGATCGTAAGAATTCACATCGTGATCTCCATCCGCTTCGAGATCAGCTTCGTCATCTGTGACAATAGTGTCTGTGCGCTGTTGTGTGATGCAGAAACGTTTCAGTTGGCCATTCTGCGCCTGAATCGTTTCCACAATGTCTCTTGGCGACGATGAAGTTATATGTTGTAGCTCCGATGGAGGCGGTGGTGGTGGTGGTGGTGGTGGTGATGATGATGATAGACCCGTTCTACTACTATAGAAATCGCCACTAGTTGCCGTATCGTAATCGGAGGAGGTACGTCTTCCTCCCTGACTACGACTACTTAGTGATCGATATTGTGATGTAGAACTTTGACTTTCGGGTGAGAGGGGTCTAGACAATTGGCGTGTTAATTTCGATTGCGTGGTGTAAGGGCGTTTTCTACTACTATCCGGAACATAAGCGTCACCATCACCATCACCGTCACTATCGTCACCACCAACACTTCGACTGAAGGTGACTTCGTGATATTTAAGTGATTTTGAAGACTTGCGACGTCCCGAGGTCGACGGTTTTGAGGTGTCGCCAGCTGTGATGGATGTAGATGTTGTAATTTGTGGTATGCTATCTAATACACTGACTACAGTTGATGATGTTGGTGATGTTGACAGTTGTGCAATACTATCATATTGATGATGGCGTTGTGCATGTGATGATGTGCCTGTTGTATTGATCACGGTGGGACTGTCGGTTGTGCTGGTAATTGCGGCGGTGCAACAAATTGACGAAGTTGCTTTGGATAAAGATTTTTGCGAGAGTGGTGGTGTTTGTGATGATGATGATGACGATGATGATGATGGTAGTGATGCTGGTGCTGTTGCTGCTGCTGGTGGTGGAGGTGGAGGTGGATATGTACGTCGTCTTCTCCAGGGGAACGCACGTATAAATGCAAATATGATGAAAAGTGTTGCAATCATAGCCGTGACATTTTTTTTTTTTTGTTTCAACGTATAATTTTCAGTGCAGATATGACATTGATGATGTGGTGAATGGATATCGTTCGTTGGCTATGTAATAACGAGATGGCTTGCTTTTATTGTTGTTTTTGATTTTTTGGTGTAGTCACAATTTGTTTTTTTTTTTTTTTTTTTTAATTCGAAGTCTATTTTCGTTTTATTAATTAATACAATTTTTTATTTCGTATTGTTTTTGAGTGCGTTGTGCATGTATGTATTGGCAGATTGTCAGGCGGTTTTTATCGCATTCGTCATATATGTAGCGATTTTAATCGCTTTCGTTATACACAGCTGTAATTATGATTATTTTTTGTTTTTCACATTCAATTTTAATTATATTTTTTATATAAAATCGATAATGCTCTATTATTTTTGTATAATAGTTGTATGCGTGTATGTGTGTGCAAGTACATATGTATCAAGTGTATATATTAAATTATATACGTCATGTCATAAAAATTGTCATTAATTATTGGCATTTAAATTAATTCACATTAAATTAATAGTTTTTATGATGACGATGATGATGATTGTGAAGCACAGAGATTATGCGTGATATTTTCTTATCCATATATTTATACACCATATGCCTAGTATGTGGGCAGAGTTACAGCAGAGTTGATGATACTGATGGATGGAATCCATTAGAATGGGTTAAAGCGTTCTCAAGAAATATGTATTAAATAGTATAGAGAAAATACATTTTTTTGTTTTTCTATACTCTTTGGAAGTAAACGATTTGACCCATTTTAACATTGAACTCTCCAACACTTTGTTACATTAATTATGATAATACATATCATATTTTTATTAGTTATAAATATTATATATTTTTTAATATTTATAATAAAATGTTTGAACACAAACAAAAAAAAAAAAAACCAAAATAAATAAAATTTTTATTATAAAATCATTTTTCATTAAGCCTAAAATCATATCCATAATATTGAGAGCAACAATTTTCACAATAATGACTGTATGAACACAGAAAGAATAAACAAACCATAAATAATAGCTCAAATTTAATATCAATGATGACAACACTGTGCAGCAAAAGCACGCATTTTTGATGGATACATATTAGAAAACACAACTTCATTATAATGGCACATATTCGTAATGATAATCAATTAAAAATTAATAAAATTTTCAATAAAATGATAAAAATATATAATTTACTGTATTTGATAATTTCCAAAATTCAAAGAAATGATATGAAAATCTGGTGTTATCAAAACAAAGTCAGTTTTATTTCAACGTTTTTGGAAATATCAAAATTTTTGTAAAATATTGAATGAAATGATATCAAAAATTAGTTATAATATTGTACTACAATTGTAATAGACTAAAACTAAGCCTGTTACAACCTTTTACATATCTACCTACGAACACTCCATAAAGCATTAAAATATTCAACGTACCAACAATAAACAAACCATAGCAAATATGTGTATCATAGAAAAGTTCATTTGATGCTTCTTCATCTCCTTATTGTCGTCATACACACTCGTGTAGTCAATCGCTGTGACGACAGAGAAAGAAGAAACAATCAAATTAATTTTCACTAAACGTGAAATGTAGCATAATAGGAATTTTACACTACATAATTCTTAAATGCTTTATATATCGAGATGTACTAAAGGTGTATGACTTGCCAACATAAGATGAGAAAAAAAAGGTAATAAAACCAACCAATGCTTGATCGAGTAAGTCGTAACCCGACAAACTAGTTGAAACGATCTTGCTAAAATTTTTGGAATCTGCCAGTTCGAATAGCTTGCTATCCGAACGAGTGCTCTTGTAGTCGTACAGGCAGTAATTCGCTCGACGGCTATAAGTAGTTCTTGCTTTAAGCGAGGCTGTCTGTTTTCGACCGCTCGCTTAAAGTAGTCGCCTGCGAGCCATCAGCTCTGCCCGGGGTCATTTTGACCAACCACATATACCTGGAGCAACCATCCGCCACCCCGTTGGTTGTTCCTATATATTGCTATAAAGGTCTTCCTTTTCTAGGTGTGTGGCCAGGGTGCTGGATACAGTCGCTTGGAGACTTCTGCTTGTGTTTAAAAAAAAAATAAAATTAAATATTTTCTAAATATGAATTTATATACAATTTTTAATAACTATTTATTCGACTTTTGCGCAAATTTAATTATGAGTTTCAAAATATGTAAATACTCTAGAAAATATAGAAGTAGAGCAAAATTAATTTAAAGTTTTTCGATTATAACTAAAATTTTTTCCAATTAATGATTTTTTTTTGTTAATGATCCTAAATAAATATTCCAAACATTACTGCACAGTTTATTGACCTACAAGTACAATATGTATTCTCAAATATTGCATTATGTATACGATATGTTATGAGTGTATGAATAGTCATATTAAAATTTTATCATTTTGTAAATATGCTCAAGAGTCAATCTTTTTCTTTTTGGGGAATACATACGACATACGACACAAAATATGTTATGTACATAGTAAATACATATGAATATATGGGAAACATTGAAGGGAAAATGATACTAAGAAATGTATCTTATATGAATATTAGAATAGAAGTATTAGAATTTATTAAGAGCATATACAAATAGATATGTAGAAATGTGTACTATGTGTATGTATGTATAGTAAGTATACTCTTGTTTGTAATAAATGAAACATTTGTTTACTACAATTTTAGTATCTGCATAAATATGTATTACCAACTCTTTGGACTAATTTAAATTTGAAAATTACTATTGAAAAAATCATTTCTATGCTTTGACTCCAGTAGGATTGTTTGTTAAAAGGTTCTCTTATACATTTATTCTTTTTTTTTTAAATATTAGTATATAAGGGTTATTACTGGTGGTCTGGTGGTGTTTTCGCAAGGTAACGTGTCTAACTGCCTCAACCAGGTGGGGCTAGCGCAATCCTTGTTGAACTCATCGCAAGTCAACTCACTGGCTGTCATGTAGTTTGATCTGAGCGCTATGTGATGATACCTTTATTTGTTAATGAGGGGTAGTCATATAGCTTGCTCTGCTTACTCTGTGATGGCGCTTTCATTATTATTAATGGGGGCCCTCCATGTGGCGACCACCGGGCAACGTCTTCCTGGCACCCGCTGGGAGGCGGCTGAAGTGAGTGGCGAAAATCTCCTCGGTTAGAGGTTGTGCGTTGGGTTTGGGACCCGCCACATAAAAACCCCCCCCAATGAAAAAAACTAAAATGCCTCGGATAAGGACTACCGCTTTTGTTGATGACCCCCGCAAACGAAAAAAGGACAATGATTTACGGATATGCACCTGGAATGTCCGATCCCTTTATAGGGAGGGTGCCTCTATCCAGCTGGTTGATGTCCTCGAAAAATACAGAGCTGACATCACCGCTCTCCAGGAAATGCGATGGACAGGACAGGGCTGCTCCAAAAGAGCGTCCTGTGACATCTACTACAGTTGCCATGCTGAAAGGCACGAATTAGGATGTGGATTTTTGGTCAGCAAGAGACTACGACATCTTGTCTCACAGTTCACGCCTGTGAACGAACGGCTGGCCACAATCTGCATCAAGGCAAAATTTTTCAACATCAGCCTTATATGTGCCCACGCTCCGACGGATGAGAAGGACAATGTGACCAAGGAGAGCTTCTTTCAGCGCCTCGAAGAAGCTTATGACCGCTGCCCCCGCCACGATATCAAAATTGTGCTTGGCGACTTTAATGCCAGGGTGGGCAAGGAAGGTACCTTTGGTCCAACTGTCGGAAAATTCAGCCTCCACCAAAACACCTCCGATAAGGGAATGAGGCTGATCGACTTCGCCGCAGCACGAAACATGGTAATTGGTGGTACCAGATTCCAGCATCTCGACATCCACAAAGCGACATGGCTGTCTCCAGATCATCGTACAAGAAACCAAATTGATCATGTGTTGATTGACGGAAGGCATGCTTCCAGTGTGATGGACGTGAAATCGATCCGTGGTGCCAACATCGACTCGGATCACTACCTTGTTGCAGCTAAGGTGCGCACACGCTTATGTGTCGCAAATAACAAGAGAAGTCCCACACAGAGAAAGCTCGACGTCAGTAAGCTGCAATCACCAGAGACAGCAGATGCATTTTCCACTCGACTATCGGATCTGCTTATGCAGAACACTCCCCCACATGATGATACATGCGCACGGTGGACACATATATCCCACTCCATGACTACTGCTGCCGAGGAGGTAATCGGTTACTACCGGCCTCTGAGGAATGAGTGGTATGATCAGGAGTGTCGCGACGCTACCACAGAGAAAGACGCCGCCTACAGAAAAACCCTGCGTGCAGGCGTAACGCGAGCTGTTAAGGAGCGGTATAGAGAGAAAAGGAGTGCAGAGAGACGTCTTTTCAGGCGCAAGAAGAGGGAGTTGGAAAGACGCGAGTGTGAGGAGATAGAGATGTGCACCGACAAGAATGAGACTCGAAAATTCTTTGAAAAGATCAAGCGCCTGAGTGGAGGTTTAAATCCCGGAGCCTCTTCTTGTCGTGATGGAAATGGGAATCTGGTCACGGATGTCCAGAGTGTACTGAGCCTATGGAGGGAACACTTCTCCACGTTACTGAATGGCGATGCTACGAACAATTCCGCCAGTGGAGGAGAATGCCCGATAACCCCAATTACAGATGATGGTGTTGATGTTCCACCACCCGACTATGACGAGGTTGAAACGGCCATTTTAAGGCTGAAGAACAACAAAGCTGCAGGTGCTGATGGCCTGCCTGCCGAGTTGTTTAAGACCGGAGGCGATGAGCTGCTCACCCGCATGCACCAGCTCATCAGCAGAATATGGTCGGATGAAAGCATACCTGATGATTGGAGGCTCAGTGTTCTCTGTCCTGTACATAAAAAAGGAGACCCCACAATTTGCGCCAACTACCGTGGAATAAGTCTCCTGAGCATCGCGTACAAGGTTCTATCGAGCGTACTGTGTGAAAGATTGAAGCCTATGCTCAGCAACCTGATTGGACCTTATCAGTGTGGCTTCAGACCTGGTAAATCCACCATCGACCAGATTTTCACACTGCGCCAAATCCTGGAGAAGACCCAAGAAAAACAGATCGACACACACCACCTATTTGTTGATTATAAAGCCGCTTTCGACAGTCCGGTAAGGGATTACCTCTACGCAACAATGTCTGAGTTCGGTATTCCTGCAAAGCTCATTCGACTTTGTAGAATGACACTGCATAACTCCCGTTGTGCAGTGAAAATTGGGAAGGACCTCTCCGCACCGTTTAATACCGAACGGGGTTTCAGACAAGGTGATTCGTTATCGTGCGACTTCTTCAATCTTATTATGGAGAAAATAATACGAGCTGCTGATCTACGACATAATGGCACTATCTTCAACAAAAGTGTCATGCTGTTAGCGTATGCCGACGATATTGACATAATCGGCATGAACACGCGAGCAGTCAATGCAGCATTCTCAGAGTTGGAAAGAGAGTCGCGTCGGATGGGTCTCACGGTGAACGAGGGCAAGACGAAGTATCTAGTGTCAACAAACAAAGAGTCCCGGCGTCTTGGACAGCACGTCACTGTTGACAACTACGCTTTTGAAGTAGTAAGGGACTTTGTCTATCTTGGAACCAGCATTAACAGCAGTAATGACGTCAGCTTGGAGATCATGCGTAGGATAACTCTTGCTAACAGGTGTTACTTTGGGCTGAGTAAGCAATTGAGAAGTCGAGCCCTCTCTCGAAGAACGAAAACTACACTCTACAAGTCTCTCATCATGCCTGTCCTAACATATGGCGCTGAAGCCTGGACAATTTCCACCTCGGATGAGCGAATGTTTGGAGTTTTCGAGAGAAAAGTCCTACGCAAGATCTTTGGACCTATTTGCGTTGGTGGCGAGTACCGAATAAGGTACAACCATGAGCTGTACGAGCTGTATGCCGATATTGACATAGTAAAGCGCATCAAAATCCAGCGGCTGCGCTGGCTAGGTCATGTCGAGCGAATGGAAGAACACGCTCCAGCTAAGAAGGTGTTATATTCGGAACCCGCTGGAGGACGACGCAAAAGAGGAAGACCAAACCTCCGGTGGAAAGACCAAGTACTGGAGAACCTGACGGCGCTTGGAATTTCTAATTGGCGCCAGCTAGCGAAGAACAGAGATGGCTGGCGAAGCATGTTATTTTCGGCCTAAATCGATATTCGGTTGTTATGGCCACATAAGTAAGTAAGTAGTATATAAGGGTTACTGATATTCTATATAGATAATTGCCATATGCAAACATTTAACCCAATTTGCTTCTGCTTCTTTAAGTCATTCTATGATTCTATGATTATTTATCAGTACTATAATAACTGAATGAATTATGACATATGAATTAATGCTTTGGGCTTCCTTGTATGATATTCCAGATTCTAATCCCACGACTTGGCTGTGAAAATTGAGAACATTTTGAAATTGCGAAATTTAACTAAATCAAAGTGCGAATAAATTGTAAATAAATGAATATACTAATCAAAATAGTATGCATTGATTAGTGCGCTTGATGGAAAATGAAAATTTCTTTGATAGTTCTACAATTTCTAATATACAAAAAATAAATAAGCATATAGTGAGAGAGAAGTTGTTGGCGCCCATAGAAACTACACAATATTTCAAGAGTTCATAAACAAAATGAGAAAACAAAAAAGGCAGTCTTTTGCAGCGACAGCTATGGTTTTTCTATTGTACTATTTCTTACTAATATTAGCTGCGTATATTGTGATTTAATCACACATGTACACGCACACAATTTCTTCATAAATTCATATCTGAGTAAATTTACTTATATCTACTTTACTTTCCACACACACGTGCTGTTCTTTTACAGTTTATGCATGCTGCGTATATAAATGTTTGTTGTAGATGTCGACATAAAAAAATATCCCGTACAGACATATTCTTCTTTGCCTTACAATCTATACAATGACAACGTTTAGCTTATCTACAAGTTGTTGGGGTGTTCTACATATTGCATGTGAGTCACAAACTTTGGCATCAAAGTCATTTGACTGTGCATTTCATTTATTATGTGTGGATATCAGCTGTGAATGCGCAACTAAATCATGCTGCTGTTGTTGCCAATAATGTCTCAGCTATTTTAACATGGCTTATTTTATAGCTAGCACGAATAATTTTAAAATTCATTTATATGATATAAAATAGATAGGCTTGAATTTACTATTGATTGAATCATATTGCAATTTGTTTTTAATTTCTATTTCAAAATATTATCTCAATATAATTTTTTAACCGATCGAAACCTATATTCCCTTTATTATTTGGTGTTAGCAAGTTGGTGAGAAAGTAAAAAAAAGATTCCTGCAAAAGGGAGTCCATCTGTTGGTAATTAGACTTTTGATTTGCCTTTAAAGATAGCAAAGAGTTTACTGGTATCCTATAAATGATCAATGAATGAAAGAGCACCATATTAATGAAAATCTGACTTATAAACATTATAAAGTAATTTGAAAATTATAAAGTTATTTAATTATGCGAGAAATCGCATAATTAATCGAGAAGAAGAATTATTTGTTATTTCTTAACCCATTAACGGTGTAGGTTAAATTTCAGATCTTTACTTCGAAATTTAGGGTATCGTCACTAATGGGTTAAGGTAGTAGTCCGGTGTGACGGGTTCAAAAAATCGATTTTTTTTTTGTTTACATTTTTCGGAAGTAAAACATCTTAAAAATACACTCTATAAATTTAAGACCGAAATTTTGATTATTTTTAAACTTATTGCTAAAATAAGAGAGCGCGCCGTAGTGTGTATGAATCTGTTGTCAAAACTTTAAACGTGTTTTTCTCAAAACCATGTTTTCGAAATTTCGGGGAAGCACTGACACAAAACTATTCAACCGATTTGGCTAAAAATTTTACCCGTTATTTTAGACACACATACGTAACTTTTAAAACATTTAATTTTTTAATAATAAACTATTTTATTTAAACAATTTATCAAGAAAAAAAAATTGGATTTTGAGAACTTTTTTCACAAGTCCACCATTTTGTTTTTGTTTTTTTTTTTATGTATATTATAGGTTAGTTCATTATAAATCTTTTTGAATTTTCTATTTCAGATGACTTCGGAAGGCTGTGTGCATCCCCGAACCAAGTCATCTTTTTTTCGAGGACTCCACTCTGATGACAAAAATTAAAAACAAATTAATGTAAAATTAACATAAAAATAAAATTTTTTTCTATACTTGAAAACACCAATAAAAACATGTAAAAATTTTAAAACGAACACATTTTATTTTCTTGTTAAAAAAAATTCATGAAAAAACGTCGAAATTTCGGTCGTCACACCGAACTACTATCTTAATATATGTTAGAATTGCAATTGATATAAATGTTTATTTTGAAGATAAAGTTGCCAAAATGAAATTAAAGCTTATTTGAAGAGAAACCGAAAATGTATTATGTCGAAAAATATTACGGCTACATAAACTAAAAGCATCTGCCTTAGTTTATTTAGTTAGTTTTGATTTATATCAAGAATATTTTCCTACGAGACATGATTTTTTAATTTTTTGATATAAACAATATTCCTTGTAATTTTAGAATATATTTACTTCTTTTTCTCTTGAAAAGTTCAATACTTAAATTTTAAAAATTTAATCGATTCTTTTTCTTGGGTAAATATTCATGGACTAAATTAAACTTGATAAAACCTAATAGTTGAATTAAATTCGATCTTTTAAGGACCTTTGTACATTAGCTAATGCCAAATAATGGAATTTTTATGTGATTCTCTACTACGTCATAATTCGAGTGAAATTTAAATGAATATATGTACGAGTACATACTACTATATGCTGTATAATTTCATAAATTTCAAGTATTTATATATAAATGTAAATAAAATACTTTGGTATGTGCACAGAAATTAATTAATATTTTCCATTGAAGTGTGCATACACTCTAATAGGAATGTTTAATTTAAAACTTTAGAAATTCTTCAATTCATTACACACTTTAACGTTGTGCACTCATACCTCTGAGTAGTGCAGTGCAGTGCAATGCAGTGTAGATAAGATTTTCTATTATGAAATATTAGTGCAATTTCGTTGAAGAAAAAATTAATAAATAAATAATTGCATACATATAGTAAACAATGCGGCTTCATCAATTAAATTAAATAATTGAAGTACATTCATATCTATAATAGTTTCAGTGAGTATATTGGTATAAAATGAAGTGAATAATATCATCAAATATTATAAAGAACTGCTTTAAAATGGATACAAAATATGTCATTGCAAGTTATTGCAAAAATAATAATTATTTTAATTTGAAATAAATGATTGAGTTTATGCATAATATTATGCTTTATTATTTGTATTTATATGATAGTGTGCATACAATACGATTGAAACATGCTGGCTACGCATGATTATAAATGAAACATTTACAAGAAAACTTTATAAGCAAATCCATCACCATTATTTTACTTTTTAATACCGCTCTACATACACATAATAGACCAAAGGCAATATATGTATATATATGTGTATATAGATAAGATGTAATATACTTGTATGTATCATATATCGGTACATAGAACAATGTAGAATCAAGCAAAGTATAACAATAAACTATTTTTTATTACTATTGTTCTACTATAGAAATACGAATTTTTATCCGCACACATATACATACAGACGCAAACACATCTATTCATATATTCAGGCATTTACAACATTTTAGTACAATGTTTACTATGTATGGCGCTTTTATAGGTTTCTGCTGTTGTTGCTATTGTTGTTGTTGTTGTTGTTGTAGGTAGATTTAATGCAACACTGTAGCACTCTACTTTAACAATACTTTATGATAATGCAACATGTTTGCAAACGCATGCAACTAAACTTATGCATACAAACATATGCATTTAACATGGGTATTTACACACACACACACACATATACACACGTACACAAGCGCTCTCTTGTTGATAATACGATACCTTTTGATGCAGATGGTAGCATGCTCATTCATTCACCAATACGAAGCACAACTTTGTCTTCTTGTTAACCAATTTCTTTACTCTCTTCTCGTATGAATGTGAGTATGTAGAGCAGGGATAGAGGAAAATACATATACATATGCCCAATGTGAATTTGGTTATGATTTGACAAAATCAACTGAAGAATTTTTCAATGAAAACTTGATCTATTCTAGAATTGTTGGGTATGAATTTAATAAAATTTTGAGGGCTAATTCACAGAGTCAAAATTTGGTCTACTTTAGCTAAAGTAGAGTAAAGAGTAAAGTTTCAGCATAATCTAACCTAAAGGTTTTAGTTTTATGCACAAATAAAGTGGAAGATTCGAGGTTGTAATTTTTAATTATTGAACTGACAAGCCAAATGTTGCATTGGAGCTGTAACGGTATTTTAGTGCTCCTCGAAACCTCTTCAAGGTTATAAAATATCAACCAATAGACCATTAAGACAATTAAATGCATGTTTGAAACTCTTTTTTTGTATATGAAATATGTAAAAAGGCCTATAACTATTAGATTAAAACAAAATTCAATGAACAACGACAATAATATGAGCAGGAAATCATTTATTACAGTATTTTAAAACAAATCTCTCATTACATGTTAAGCGAAAAGGTTGCTACCTCTTTGTTTATCTGCTATAAGAGTTTGTAATGACATCACAATAATAAAATTAAACAAAACGGTTGGCAATTTGTTTATGAGAAAGCTTATTTACTTCCTTCTGTACCATTTGTGGTGTCAAAATAGAAAAATGGCATAGCCACTTCACTTAAGCATTCTCTGATGAAAAAGGTATAGTAATGAATTTGTCTGTACATATTATCTGGTAAGTGGTACAAAGTAAGCAAATAAAATTTGATTACCTCTTCTCTTACCATTGATATTTAATATTTTCCCCACTGGGTACGTACGTCCCATATATTTCTATCTGCGTTTGTATGTGTTCGTAAAAAGGAAATCATTTATCTAAAAATTTTGTTTCTTTTCTTCATCTTCTTCATCGCAGTTAGTTAATTTGATGAGATGGCAACTTCCGTTGTCGACATGATTTTTGCCTTGTTATTTTTGTTTTTTTTTTTTTTTTGGTTACTTGTTCCCATTGAAGGCCATGTTTTGCAAATTTTCTAAAATCTTCAATGTATTTTTTTTTACTATTTATTGAATTTTGCTTTTTTTTGTGTGTGTATTTTTTTTGCGTTGAAATTCAATACTATAAAGAATATACAATTTGTTGTGTTGCTTTAATTTTGAAGCCAATTTGAGGCAACATTGTATCATGAATAATGTATACAAGTATGATGAGTATTTCTTACAAGTATACGAGTACATATATGAGCATTTAGTTAAAGAATGAGACTCATACTAATAGGAATATATATAAAAGTTTTATTTTTCATTCTCTTGAATTGTTTTTTTTTTTGTTTTTTACTTGAATGTATCATTTTCTATATTATATTTATTTATAAATTTTATATTATTTCATCTTTTTTTCAACAATTTTTTTTTTTAATATATATTTGTTTTCGTTCAACATCCGCATCTGAAGTTGTTGTGGTATTCACAGTGGAAGTAATTGTATACAATGTATTTCTAGTAATATTTTTTTGTTTGCTCTATGCATGAATGTATGTATGTATGCATACAGAAAAGTTTCAAAAAGTTTGTTTAGTTAATATCGTATTGGATATATGGGATACACAAAAAATGAATACAGCTTCTATCAACATTTTTTAGATGAGTACTCGTAATACTCTGTGAATATGTAGTACGATAGTAAATAGTTAGTTTTTTACTAGTACTTTCGTAGTACTTTATATTTTGTATGTGAAATGTTGAAAATGTTGATAGGTATTGATTGGAGATTCATGTTGAAAATATTATTTGTGAATTATTTTTCAGAAAAAGTGCAATAATCTCGAAGAAAATATATGGAATTACATTTTCGATATTAAGTATTACAAAAAAATTTGGGAAAAGTTGAAATTTAATTGATAAATTTTACCATATTTCCAGCACATTTTACATTTTCTTTATATTATTGCAAATATTTTTTCAATAATGTCGACAAAAAGTGTGAATTTACATTTTCGACATTATTGCAAAAATTTGTGAAATAACATCGAAAGGAAATTTGTAAAAAATCATAGATATATTTTCGATATTATTGCGAAAACAAAATTGTATGAATTTACATTTTCGACATTATTGCAAAAATTTATATCATCATATTGACGTACAATTTTTGTAAATATGTCGCAACCATGTCGAAAAATATATTTTCCACATAAAAAAAATTTCGACATTAAAAGACTTCACTATCATCACCATCATGCAAAGATTTATTTCATTTTTGCACAAGTTTTTGCAATAATGTCGAAATAAATTTTGTAAACATTTTTGCAATAATGTCGAAAATATTTATGCATATATAAGAATATCGACATTAAAGCATCTCAACATCTTTACTATATGCCCAGTACATTTAGCTTTCTAGATATTATTGCAAGAATTAAATTGTAAATTATTTAGCTTTTAGATATTATTGCATAAATTTTTGCAATAATGTCGAAATAAATTTTGTAAAAATTTTTGCAACAATGTCGAAAATATATACAAATTTCGACATTAAAGCATCCCAACATCTTTACTTTTGCTTTCAGGACATTATTTCCAGTACTAAATTGTAAAAAACGTACCTTTTCGATATTATTGCAAAAAATTGTGCAATAATGTCCAGAAAGCAATAATATCGGGAACTATATAATCCATATAAACAAATTGCAATTTATTTGACATAAATGCGCTATGCAGCATCTATGGCATATTACTGACATAGAAACGAATGGAAATAAGGAATGCAACCGGTCAAGCAATTGAAGAACAATTGGTTTTATTCTCTGGCAGATTCAACTCACATTTTGTTTGAGAACAATTCCATTAACTAATAATCACCTGAGTGATTGAAAGACCAAGTAGTAAATAATCTCTCACTGCTTGAAATTTTGAAACTCTTAGTCACACATAAATAAATTTCAACAAATAGAATAGCAAAATAGTAAATATATTGTATTAAAAATTAAACCTTTTATGTATTAAAGTATTAAAAAGAATTAAAAAAAAAAAATTTTAATTATAAGTAATTAGTTGTGTGGAATTTAATAGTACGAAGTAAAAAAATAAAGATAAAGAAGAGATTTATGGAATAAAATCCAACTAACAATACAATTGGTCTGTTTTAATATTAATATCCTTTTATATCCTTTAATGTAAATATGTGTATGTGTGTATGTGTGGGTATGTGCGTGTGTGTGTACTGTATACCATTTGCTACGAATACAAAATGGATTTGCTTTTATGATTTTTACTTTTTCCTTAATGGTATATTCTATAGATTTTTTTTTTTTTTATATTCTATAGATTGAAATATACGCACTTTCTTTTGCTGGCAAATTAAGTCATAGCATTTATAGGTTTGATATGAAGTGAAGTGAATCTTAATTCATATAGAAATGCAATATGAAAGATATTAGTTTATTTCATTAGAAATGTTTAAATTTATCTATTAGAAATTTATTGGTATTTATATAAATTTCCTAAACCATAAATACTCTTAATAATTTTGACAATCTTATACACCTGAATATACATATAAGCTAACGAGGCATATCTGTATGAGTTTGGATAAAAATTTCAATTGAATAATTTCATCTATAAAATCTATCCATTTATAGATAACTTCACTCTACACATTAACATACATGTATATATATGCATACATTCATTTTATATATGCATGTACACGCACACCAAAACACTCGCAGCGACATAACATACATGCGTTCACGCAAATCCGCTTCCAATGTCATGTGCTGAATGTAGTTGAGTATTATTAAATTAAATTAAATTTATTAAAAAATAAAGAAAATGAGAGTAGAATCAAATTGAAAAGGAAGCAGAAAAAGTGTAAAAATAAAATAAATGCATTCATTTATAATATAACTCTTTCTGTATATTTTCGATTTTATTACACTTGAGTGTGATACCAATTTTTTCTACCTACATATATATATATATAGCGCGAGAGCATTGTGGGTATTGTGTATGTGTTGACCAGTTTGAACTCTTCTTTCATCAAAAGGTAGAAATAAAATAATAAGATGATGAAAATGTTAACAAAGCAACAAATAAAATAATAATAAAATAAATAACATTAAATTAAATTAAAAAGTATAATGTGAATGATAAAAAAAGGAAATAATGGGTTATCCTGGGTGGTAGTTTCATGAAAAGCAGAAATGAAAAACAATAATTGCATTTGTTTTGAAGAATTTAGATAATTAAATTTGATTGAAATCCAGATTGGCAGTATGATTTTTTAACAATACTTTTTGCTAATGATAAAATTGTCTAACCCTGTATATATATAGTGTATGTATTTGAACTAACTAAAAATCCCATAAAATAATCTGCCACTGGTTGTTGTTGAGCTGATTGTTTGATGTTGTCTCTGTTGTCTGACTATGTACCACATATTTACAGCTAGTATAATATGGCAACAGTACCTAAGTCCTCTAGGCGGATATACATACATGCATATATATATATTGTAGTATGATTGTATACAAGTACATATGTAAGTAATAACAAATCGTTACATTGTTTACATGAGTAGTGTTTGCGTGTGCATGTATCGTACTATGTGACAGAGACAATGATAGTGGCATATGTAGTATACAATAACAATAGTCATATTGTAGACTAGAAGTTGTATTGCAGCATAGTACAATACAATATATTGTATGTAGTATATAAAAGTACCTAGTGTATACAATATATGTACTCTCATCATACTAACATACAATTTGGTTCAAAGTGAAGTGAATCTGTACAAACAGTTGAATAAAGCAGTAAAAGAGAGAGCTAGCTACATAGTATGTAGGTATGACAAAAAAGGGCAAAAAGAGCAAGAAAATAAGATAAAAAGTAGCGAAGGAAGACTAACAGGCATGCAATCAGCCAGCTAGCTAACTATATAGTCACAGGAAGTATAAAAGGAAGGAAGAAATGATGCTATACGAAGTAGTAAAATTGTATAATTTTCATAGGCACGCGAATTTGTAATATTATACAGCTAATATAGTAGTGAACTTTACCAGTTTTATGATGGTCTATTTGGGTTTTATTTTTATTTATAGAAAAAAATTAATATAGATATTTTCATGATTTATATATTTATTTTTATCATAAAATTAAATGTTTAGAATATTCAATGAGAAAATTTTGACACAATAATAAATTGCAGAAAACTAAAAATTGAAAAAAAAAAAATATATAAATTTTACTTACTTTTACTTTAAAAATATGCCTGTCTTCAAGAGAAGACTAATAAACTTACGCTTTTAGAACAACATGAAAAAATCATGAGTCAAATGCTGTGTCAAATACGTATAGCAAGTATATTCACTACTTATTCTTCCAAAAAAGCTTCCCAAGAATGGACAGGTCTACGTCCCGGAAACACTCGACCACGTGGTCGCCCAAGGTCCATTGATCTCATCAGAATACGGAAAAGTTTTGTTTTGTTCCGTATTCTTGCTGCTACAACAAAAACTACTACTGCTACTTAACGTTTAAAACATATTTTTCAGTCACGTTAATAAGTTCGAATAGAATTCTCAAATGGTTTATGCAAAGTAACCGACAAGTAAGTAGGTCCCTTCTAATGCTGTGCAAATTTAACACGCACAACAGTATTGGAAGAAAGCTCGGTGGTATCACAATGGATCGCTCCGGCCTAAGAGCCCTCTCACAGAGAGAGAGAGAGAGAGCGCAGCCACATAACCTAACCTAACCTAACCTAACCTAACCGACAAGGTCTTTGGAAAAAAACCAAGTACAATTTTGAAGGAATTTATTGCCAAAAGGGCTTCTCGGGCGATCAATTGAAGAAGTAGTGAATAATTTGGTTCCTCTCACACAACAAACGTCTTCTGTGTCTCTCTTACTTTGACCCTGATGAACTTAGCGGGCCGATTTTGAAAGATATTATAGTGCAACCCGTATTCAATGTGATTTATTGTGTTGGCTAACAATTTATTTATTATTACATCGAATTATCCACTCGAACGTTGATATTAAATTTCATCGTTCGCAAACCATTTAAGACTGGTTATATCACCGGTACTGAATTTGTTACTTTATCTGCTACACATGGGTTTATATATTGTTCGAGTATATTCAATCGAACATATAAAAATCATTATTGTTTTGCAACAAAATTGCATTAAATCCTTTTGGGTGCTTTTAACCAATTGTCAGCATATAAATGCATGTTTGATCGTATTTGTGTGGCCGACTGTACACACACACACACACACATATATAAAATATATGTTTGTATGTATATAACAATGCACGAATCAAGAATAACCAATAACCAGCAGTTAGCAATGTTGTCGTTTGTGCTATTGTACTTTTGTGGCTATTAAACTCTCACGTTTGAATGTGCTTCAATACATTGATGAATGCATAGAAACATATGAATATATCTTATATCTACAATATATGCATATACATATATGTATCAGTATATAGTACTCGTATGTATGACTATGAAATGTTATTGATGTTTAAATTATAGTTGATGTTACATTAGCAGTGGTAATAGTAGTGGTAATAGCAGTGGTAATAGCAGTAGGTCACATTTCCGTTTCATCATGGACAACGCCTTTGTCGTAACCATTTCAATGTGTTTTTTTTTTTGTATGAGTGTGTCTATGTGCATGTTTTGTCATATAGAGGTATGTATGAATAGGTATGCCGTACAAAAAGTTCTATCTATCTTGTTGTTGTTGTTGTTGTTGTTATTGTTGCTGTTATACATCCGGCAACAAAGACCTCCAAATGACTATGACAATATTCATGTTAGCACAAAAACATATAAACACATAATACTTGACACACACACACACACACAAGTATGTTTATGTTAAAAAGACGTTAATATGTAAAATTGTCATATAAGGCGTGATATGTGAGTATTCTGTATTAGTATGAATATCATACAAAACATTAATGTAGGTATATATATTTTTTTTTATAAATAAAGAGTATGCAGATATGCTAATGACGTCAGCCAAACGAAGGACATTTAAGACAGCATACGTATATGACGATATGAAGGTGGTGGTGGTGAAATGTGTGAAGCAAGACTGAATGATTTGATTTCCGGTCTATATGAAAATATGAAAAATATGAAAAGTTGTATAGAAATTATTTGTATTTAATGTTAATATTTCGTGTTAATACTTTAAGAGATACATAGTGAGTGCTACAGTGAGTACTGTAGCTCCATAGTGATTAGTACATTGACTTTGCATTAATTTCGATTATAGGGCCTCAACCTCGGTCTTTGTCCTTTTCAGTTGTGTCCTCTTATTTTCAAGTAATTGCATATTAGTCTGACATTAAACTGAAATGATATTACCATGAAAAAAAAAAAAGGATTTCTGAAACAATTCTGCGACAAAATTTAGAAAAGGAATAATATCTTTTCGTTTTTGCTTCTAAACAGCATAAATTTATTCACGATCGTGCTTCTGTGCACATATTCCTTCACATATTCATAGTTAAATTGTAAAATAAATTTTTTAAAATTTCACCCAGACGACCGGTTCACAGCACTGTCAGTTGTAACGAATAATACTGGATTTATGTTGCATCACAGACATCTGTTGCAAATTTTCCCCAACACCAATATATTCAAGGCAAGCAAGATATCATTGTGAAGAGATTGTGATATCATACAAATTTTGTTGTTGTGTAACTTTTTTTTGCTTTAAATGGACGTGTGTGTGTACTTACATTTGTTTGACTATTTGTTGAGTTTTCTAATTCACATTGAATTTATTTTGGATAAATGTACATATGTAAATCTATTATATTTATCTTATAATAGAAGATATATTTTCCTTTTCCTTCTTCTTTTCGATCTTTTTTTTTACCAATGAATAGTTTTTGATAAGACGCTTATCTGTGTCAATACAAATATTGTAGTTGTATTTGGTTTTAAATTTCAATACAAAATAGAGGCAGGGACAGCAAAAGTAAAAAAAAAACACAAAATAAGAAAATAACCGGAAGCGGAACTTTGTTTACATTTAACTGACAGCTGTTCTAATCATTGAACTACGGCAGGGCTGATATGTTGATGTATATAATATTTATATACAATACATTATTCATATGTAAATAAGGGTAGAGAAAATTATATGAAGTAAAATATCGATAATCTGGCTCAATAACAAATATAAAAAGGAAAGCCAGAAATTGCAGATTTGAAACTGTCTACTACTTTAGTTTTTAAAATCATTATAAAAGCGTCAATTTTGTACGGAAGACCCTCTAAATAGTGAAAAAATGGGGCAAGTATGTTTAAAGAAAATATTGGGAATGAAAATTCAATCATAGGCGATCATACATTTCATCGGTCTTGGGTCGATCCATGAGCATATATATGAATATTTATAGATTTTCAGTGATTTTTATGTTAATTTTGTAGGGGAGCCACCTTAAAAGCTAGAGATAAGTAATAAGTATGTTCAGGAAAAATATGTTGGGGAGTAAAAATAAATTGTAGTTGGTCATTTACTTGATCTCCCTGAGATGATGGGATGAAAGTGAATTTTATGAAATAGTCAATTTTAATAAAATTCAGACTCATCGTTATCAGCATGCATCTAGAGCGATCAAATATATTATCGATGGGGCAAGTATGATTGAAGAAAATATTGGGAAGGAAAAATTAATCATAGTCGATCATTTCATTGCTCTTGGGACGATCCTTGAGCATTTATATGAATATTTGTAGATTTTCATTGTTTTTTTATGTTCACTTTGTAGGGGAGCCACCTTAAAAGCTAGAGATAAGTGATAAGTATGTTCAGAAAAGATGTTAGGGAGCAAAAATAAATTATAGTTGGTCATATACTTGATCTTCCTGAGACGATGGGATGGAAGTGAATTTTATGAAATAGTTAATTTTAATAAACTTCAGACTCATCGTTATCAGCATGCATCTAGAGCGATCAAATATATTATCGATTTGGCAAGTATGATTGAAGAAAATATTGGGAAGGGAAAATTAATCATAGTCGATCATTTCATCGCTTTTGGGACGATCCTTGAGCATTTATATGAATATTTGTAGATTTTCATTGTTTTTTTATGTTCACTTTGTAGGGGAGCCACCTTAAAAGTTAGAGATAAGTGATAAGTATGTTCAGGAAAGATGTTGGGGCGCAAAAATAAATTGTAGTTGGTCATATACTTGATCTTCCTGAGACGATGGGATGGAAGTGAATTTTATGAAATTGTCAATTTGAATAAAATTCAGACTCAATGTTATCAGCATGCATCTAGAGCGATCAAATATATTATAATCGATAATTTCATCGCTCTAGGGATGATCCATTAGCATTTATATGAATATTTGTAGATTTTCAGTGATTTTTATGTTCATTTTGTAGGGGAGCCACCTGAAGGGGTAGAGATAAGTGATAAGTATCTTCAGGAAAAATGTTGGGAAGCAAAAATAAATTGTAGTTGATCATAAACTTGATCTCCCTGAGAGGATGGTATTTTAGTAAATTGTCAATTTTAATAAAATTCATATTCATCGCTACCAGGGTGCATCTAGAGCGATCAAATATATTATCGAAACCAATTATTTTTTAATTTATACTATTTTCATCGAAAATACATACTAAAATTTATATAAATAAAAATATGTAAAGACTTTATACAGCTCAATGGTGTGAAAATATGATTATTTGTATGGAAGTTTTCAATTTTTTAAAAAACATTTTCTACAAATCTTTAGTGTACAGCGTAAATTGGTTTTTTCATAGGCCTTTTTTCCCTCATTTCCTCAGTATTTTTACTAAAAATCATCCCTATGTCAATTTCTCTTTTCTCCTTCAGTTCCACCCACTCAAATTTCTAGTACAACTATCAACAATTTAGTACAACTTAAGCCTGCAGATTTTCTTTTTTTTTTGTTATATCTTCCAAATATTGTACCCATACATATACATAGTGTACAAATGTTTATGATTGTATATGTATAAATTCACATAAAAGCAAACAATCTCATATTTTCATTTTATTCCTTTTGGCCTAATCGTTTCTTTACAACAACAACAACAACAACAACGAAATAGCATATAAGAGAGCGTATCAGAATGTACCATGTATATGTATAGTTATATCTGTGTGTGTGTAGATTTATTTATAGAACAGCATTAGCAATCTAAATAAACCAAAGGCAATGTACTCATCTCAATTGAATACAATTTAATACAAGAACACCCAAAAAAAAAAAAAAATGTCCTTTCATCTGATATCAATCAATATGTATAAATGTTTTCCCATACATTTGCTCATGTATATACATACAAGTATTTGTACAGACACACAAGTATTTGTACATTCAAGTTGAAAGTCATTCAAGTCATGTTTATTTACGATTTAAATAAAATATTTACTCTCGTCTCTTTTTGGTTGTCACAATTCCATGTGGACATGGATTTATATATATATATATATATATATATATATATATATATATATATATATATATATATATATATATATATATATATATATATATATATACATAATGTTTATCCATATTTATATAGGTATATATCTTTAATTTTGCCAACAATAATATACAATAAAAGCATTAATACGTATGCTCAATAGCATCATTATGGTATGTATGCCCTATGCCATGTGTGTGTGTGTGTGTGTGTGCCTGTGTTACATTTATAACTCAATTCATTTTATTGACTTTGATTTTTAAGTGCTTCTATCAAGGTCTCGCTATATATTTATGTATATCATTTGTGTACTAAGTAATACTTATAGAATATTTATGCGTTATTTATACAAGGCCTCAAAAAGAAAATAACATATGTTTTATTGTTTGTTTCTGTTATAGTCATTTTCAATGATTTTTGATAATTTTCATCATATTTTTCACCATATTTTTTGCTTCTCATACATTCAACTTTTGCTTTAAAAGCATACAAAAAAAAACCAAATCCAATCATCCGCAATAAAAACACACTCAAACAGCAAATAATTTTTTAAAAGCATCTTATTACAATAGGGCATTCCCAGACGTTGTTTGCCCTCTAAGGATTCATTTAGGCATAATTTTTTTTCCTTCATTTTTGTGATGACCTATTTGCACTATTATTATTAAATTGTTAATGCCTATTTGTTAGATGATTAGATGGGAGGGGAAATGTGTTCATGGATAAGTGATATATATATATTTTTTTCGATATATTGTATATTTAGAGATGTTTTTTTTTTGTATTACAATTTAATGAAAAAATGATTGCGTGCATCTAAATGCTAATAAATTAAAGTAAGAGGAAATGGTAATATTTATGATCATATCATAATTTTTTTTTATTAGAAAATTTAATATAGTTAACCACATCACGCAATTTATGTTTACTCGTAAACAACTCAGCTTTCAATAGCTGCCATTATCGCAGTGCCAGATGTCAGCCTTTGGTATTTTTTTTTCTATAAACGATGGAATTAACATGCAAATGCAATTGGGGAACAATATTTCACTTGGTGATAATTTTGATACTTTGATATGGAAGTTAGTTGTAATTTTTATCCGCTTCCGCCTATTTATGAATATTTTCAAGTTGGTAAATGTAATCATATTGACCCAGTTTCACTTTCATAACTTCATGTTTTTCTATGCAAATTGTGAAACAATACATTCGGAATCATAAGTTTGTGTGGGAGATAAATAAATAAATATGTGGTACTTAAAGCCCCAAAGGGTTTTTTGGCCGAGCTTCTCTTCCATTACTGTTGTGCGTGTTAAATTTGGACAGTATTAGAAGGGGCCTACTTATTTTAGCCGGTTTCGAACGGCAGAACCTTTGTGACATCACTTTTTTTGAGTTTTGTCACAGAGTTCTTTCAGAAGCTTTTTCATCGCAAATCGTTACTGCCGGAAGAATTGCCAATTGCTTGCCGACAGGTGGGTACCATTCGAAAGAAAACTCTTTTC
The DNA here is from genome assembly GCA_963854835.1 of Megamerina dolium. NCBI lineage: Eukaryota > Metazoa > Arthropoda > Insecta > Diptera > Megamerinidae > Megamerina > Megamerina dolium. Next base: position 64,352,285 of record OY978527.1, read on the forward strand.
GATATTAAATTTTTTATACTTCAGCCGGGGATTGAACCCACGACCTAGAGATCAGAAGGGCTACGGTATCCACTGGTTTGGGAGATAGACGTGATTATAGTTGGCTGCAGCCTATATCATCATGTGTAACCGGGTTTCAGCTTAATAACTTTATAGTTTTCTTGAGCAAAGTGGGAAAACACACACTGACTAGCATATTTTTGTATTTGAGGTAGATGTGGTTTATATCCGATTCAGCCTATTTTCGAATATGTCTATTAGTTAGTAAATATAAACGTATGCATCGAATTTCAGCGTGATAACTTTATATTTTCGCATTAAAATTTTGAAAACACATACTAAACAATATATTTTTATACTGGAGGTAGGAGTACTTTCTAATATATCTATTTAGTGATTAGATTAGCTTTATATTTTTCCACGTAAAGTATAAAAACTCACATATTCAAAAGATATTTATGTATGGAAGTTAGGTGTAATTTTTATCCGATTAAGCCGGTTATGTTGTCGATGAGTACGAAAAAAAGTAAAAACGTGGTAACACATTGTTCACATGATCAAAACAATAACACTACTTACCGCTAGCTAAACCAGCAGCTAGTGATAATGATGACATTACTATAGTGGACTGACTTTTAATCCTGCAATATGTAGTGCAACTGAACGTATAATGATATTGACAATAACATATGTGTACTGGCCTTTGTGATGTCTTGCACTTTTACCACATTGTCATCAACAATATCATTATTATTATTATCATCATTATTAGTTTGGTCTTTAGCGTGTATGCGGATACTCGTGTTATAGAATTACTAGAGAACATGCATGACACTTAACCTCTCTCTCTCTCTCTCTCTCTCTTTGAACAGTGGCACAAGTGTCATCTTGTCAATTGGGTAAAGGAGCAAAATACATGGCAGAAACGACAACGTTCAACAACTACCATAATAACAACAACAACAAAACAACAACAAGTTAATACTAAATGTTCAAAATTAATGTCAATAATATTGATTGTAATTCCATAGATGGTTGGTTGGACGGTTAAGTGAATATTAATTTTGTTGCTGCTATTCTGATTGTCACACACACACACAACATAATGAAAATGATGACGTCGTCGATGATTGTGATGATGATGATGATGATGATGATGAGAAGAATATGTGTCAGTGATGCTTAACAATGTGTATGTATCTGTTGATATTACAAACGTATAAGCATGCATATGTGTATGCATGTTTGACGAGCTTGATGATTTTGATGATGAGGTTGATGAGGTTGACAAGATTGACTGATGGCTTAAGTGGCAATCAGTAAATATAGAGAACTGCAAATATATTTTGTATATATTATGCACCTACGGCTATTTATATTAAATCATTTGGTTTTAGTGTGGTGTTGAAAGCTAGTCATGGGCTAGTCATTATTCATTGATTGAGCTTGATATTTTAAATGTTGACACTAAATGTAATTGTAGCTAATGCTTCAGTTGATGTGTTGTTTCATTATTTTGGTTAAATTCGTCAAGTCATTTTCAATAAAAGCCAAAGAACCAATTGACAATCTATGGTGTTGAATGATGCTTCGATAAAAGCAACGTAGTACCAAAAAATTACTGAATCGCAAAAGTATTGCATTTTTAAATAATTTCTATTTTTTTTCCAATAAATAAGGACTTATATATTCAAAAGTAACTAAAACTTTTATAACTTTTAATTATAAAAAGAATTTATTTCTAAAAATATAATCGGCAAATCGGTCTTTAATATTGTATTACAAAATGTAATATTGTCTTACTCCAGTTGAAAGGTTTATATAAATTGGCCAATATAAATGAACTAAAATAAGAAAACAATCTTAAAATAGTAACATAATATTAACCATTGTTGACTATTTATTTATGTACAGCTAAGTGCATACGTACAAGGTAAACTAAAATTACCATAGCATTTGCAATGTGTATAAACACACTGATACTTGTAAGGTTGCCCTATTCACATTTGGTGCTTGTCTGCGTCATTGTTGGCTTTTTAGAAACTTCACTTTCACATTTAACTGCAGGTTAATAACGAAAAAAAAAGGGGGATGAAATGGAAACCAACAGAAAACCAATATATAAGTTGGGGTGCAGCAAACATAAGTTAGATGGAAGTGCTCAAAGGGATAGTGTAGTTGTAGAAACCATTTGAATGTTAAGTTCCTGCTGGTTACTCCAATGGTGAGATTATTATCGTTCATGTTCATGTTTTTTTTATTGTTTTAATAAAAATATGTACGAATAGCTACTTATGTACGTACATACTTCTAATAGAAAAGTTCAAATGGAAATCGTATGACGTCGTCGTCAACATATTGGAGTATATAAGCATAAAAAAAAAACAATTGCATACATACACACACACACACACACACACACACAAAGGAAACACTTTCAATTTACGTATGTATTCACACGCTAACGCATATATTTGAAAGGATAAATGCAATCGTTCTTTGACATTTGCCTTTGTTTGTTTGTTTGTTTGTTAAACGTCAGGGGTGTATATGTAAAAGTCATTCTATTTGTGTGCGTAAAATATTGTATATATGTATGTATGTAGAAAAATATGCAAAAAGTGAATTTGTGCGTTATTTTTAGTTTCACAGAAATATTTGATATTTGTTTGGTTCTTTGGGTTGGTGTGTGTGTGTGTGTGTGTGTTTGTCTTTGCTTGACATTTCGTTCAATGCTTAAAAACAAAATATACAATATTTTCCCCCCATATACACTGTGCTCTCTGTGTGTGTGTATCCTTTTTGGCTTCATGTTAACAATCAAATTGAATTTTTCAACACACAAAAGGGATTTTCCATTTAGTTTTTTCTCTCTCCATCACATACATATACATACATATATACTCATAAATTGATAAATGTCTGGTATTATACATACATACACATACATACTTACAATATAAATGTGTATATGGTGTAATACATATTTGCAAAGACGGAAATTGCTTTTTAAAAAGAATATTTTCCTTTATTTTTATTTTTTTTTTTTTTTTTTGTTTCCTCTACTCGATTTCATAATTTTTTTCATTCTTTTGCTCTTTCAACACTTTGTAATTTTCTTACGCTTTTGTTGCTTGAAGCATATTTTGTTGCAACACAACCGTATGCTATAAGTTTATATGTATCGTAGTATGTAGTAGCACGAAACGGTGATTTTTTTTTGTCTTTCTTATGTGTGTAGTGAATGTGAGAAGAATGGTGAAGAGTCGAATTTGTCAATGCAGGAGGAAGATATGGAAAACAGTGTTTTTCTCACATGCTCCCTATGTATTTACTATGTGAGAAAATTAAATTGCAAAAATTGCACAAGATTATAAGCTACATACTTGTTGAAACTAAAATAAAATAAATATAATGTGGTATGCAGTTTAGAATGCAAATATTTTTTATTATGAAATGTGTCTTATTCTTAAATTCTCTTGAACATTTTTATTACTTTTAAACATTTTAATCGTCTTGATATGATTTAAGGAATATTACATAATGTGAAGCATAATTTTAGGTATGCGTGCAATTGAACATGTAAATGAATAGTATACTTTTAGGCGTTCGATTATCGGAAGTGATGTTAAGGAAAATAAAATAAATTGAAAATAATAAGTAGATAAAACTATTGCATCCTTTTAGGCGCTCTTTCTGAAATATAGTCGTTTTTGTACAGGAACTCCACTGGGGGGTGGGAATAGGAGGTAAATATGTTTTGAAAAAATATTGTGAGCAAAAATTAATTATAGGCTCTAACATATATAATTTCTCTAAGGGATCCTCGGCAGTGATGAGTACGTTTCGACAAAATAGTGCATAAAGAAAATTAGTGGGAGTCGGTCTCTGTACATTTGAACTCTTTAGGTGTGATCGCTAGGCAACTATGGGGATATGTGTCAATTTTCCATTTAATATCGAGAAAATTTTCGTTACTTTCACATAATTTCGCATAAATTGGGTATTTATCAGTGGCGTAGCTAGGATTTTGGCAAGGGGGGAATGAGATGAAAAAAAATTAATAAGAAAACAATTATGTTGAATGATTTTTAAATATCTGTATATTATTATTTCTCTTTTCTAACAGGTCCATCGGCCAAGGGAAGATTTATTCCCTTATTTCTCCTTGCATTTATTTATAGAATTTTTCATTTATTCTTCATTTTCTTTGAAAAAGAATGTAATCTGGGAAAAAAATATAAATTTATTTTTTTTTTGTACCATTTATATTTTTAGCAATTTTTAAGAAGAATTTTAAGAATTTTGGTACAAACAAGCACAATTATTTTTTTCGTGACCATTTCACATCAAACATTCAATAAATTGGAAATATTGTTAAGAATATTCGTAAGCTTGTTCAATTCTTTTTATTTGATAACTTGATAAGTGTAAATAGTAAAATTACCTTTGAATAAAAACTCAAAAAAAAAAAAAAAAAATTGAAGTTCATATCGGCTAAATTTTCGATTTATTACTTAACTGAACTGGAACAGAAAAATCTCAAAAATGATCAGTTATTACTTGCTTTGGTCTTCGTAGAATTTTTAACTTGTGAAAAAGATTGATTTGCTTTCCTGTGAAAGATGCCCTAAAAGATTTAGCTTGAAATGCTTTTAAAGTAACACGCCAATGTATCAAGTTTTGCATGTCTGAAACACCCTGTGTACTTATTACAGTAACTTAATTTAATTGTGTACAAAAGAAATCAGAAACATTTACAACCGGGGTTTAGTCGTCTCTATCCTCGTTTCGTACCTTTCACTCTCTATTTTCCCCTCATTCCATTACCAATGAGCCAATTTATATTTATATAAAGTCAATTTGTCTCAATTCATAAAAAGAACACATTTTCTTGTTGTTGCCTTCCGTCTTCTTTGTTCACTTTTCACTTACCACCTACCTACCTACCTATATCTCGTTATTTTTGCCCAAAGAATTTTTTATTTTCATTTCATCATGCACCGACGACGTATTCACTTGTGCACCTTTTCTCTAACATTCATTTTCAATTCAATTCTCACTTTTATCTCAGCTCATTTCATTTAATTTGATTTTGTAATTTACGTAAAAAGCAGACGAAAAAAAAAAAATAAGTGCTTTACAAAGTATGCTGAGGATGAATGAAATGAGAGCGAAAGTAGTGAACACGAAAAGAATAAATAAGTAAGAGATTAAGAGAGGAGAGAAAAAAAGAGCAGGAAATAAAATGAATGAAGGAAAAGAGGATAAAAAAAATTGTAAAATAATTTTCACAAAATATTTCATTATTCGCTTCGTTTTTGACAATTAAATAATTGTCCTGCTTGCATGACTGTTGGAGACAGCCGCAAAAAAAAAAAAACGAAAAATGTACGTATTATACAAAATGAAAAAATTTATGTAATTCCATTTTATCCTTTCACAGTGAATGAATGAATGAAATCTCAATTAAATCTGGTACGCGTATTGATTTGTGAAAATATGCTAACGAAGGATAGGAATGACATCCAAAGAGGTAAACGCTAGAGGGAGTGGAATTATTTTGCCAATGATGTTAACGACAATGATAAAGGCGATATTGATCCAAGATGACGATGATGATGACGATGATGATGGTGAAGGTATGGTGATGATGAATATTACGACATTCATGATGTTCTGGTCGTTGTTGTTTAGATTTATGCACGGCAATTGTTGTTAGCATTTGATAGCAATGTGATGAGATTTGCAATGCTTAAAAAGGAGTATAGCTGTGGCAAATGTGGCAGTGTAGCGAAGCATTTTCAAAAATTAATGTGAAAATATTAACATTTTTATAGCTTCTATTGTTGTATTGATTCAAAGCAATTCACAGGAAATATGTTGACAGTTTTATGAAGCACGGAAAAATATGTTTGCATTGTATATGCGAAAAGGGTATATCATAAAGTATGTACATGCTCGTACATATAACAAAAAAGAAAGATAATTTTAAATGTCACGTGATGACATAAAATTTTGTGTTTGTATTTGAAGAGGATTTATGATTTGCATTTCAAATAAAATCTTCTTCGAATGACAAGCATGACTCACATCATCAAGCTAGAATATCAGCTCATAAAGTATTAAAGTCTTTAAATTTTTATACGAGTTAATAAAAGATGATCAATATGCGGGTATATGTATATATTACACATGTGACTCATACAAAGTTAAAAGCATTTTTATGTGGAAATGCAAAAAATGCTTTCTTTTTTTTTTTTTTTTTAAAGAAAAATAAGAAAAATGATAAATTGTACTGAAATTTATGTTACGACAACTATTGCGCACCTAAAATATGGTAATTATGATAATTATGCAGTACTATTTAATTATACATTGAAGATAAAACGCCTAAAAATATGTCAACTAGGAAAATCGTCTATGTTGCGCGCCTATGATTATTCTGCAGTAATTTATCAAAATTTCATACAAAATTACAACAACAACAACAACAACAGTGGTGACAACCATGATAATGATGAGTATAATATATTATAGCAACACCAACAACAACAACAACAACAGAATTCATACACAGTTCACAGTCACTGGAGGGGTCTGTAAGTTGGGACAGTTCTTTTTCAATTTTTATTAAAGGAAAATACGAAATTCAGTTAAGTATCGCAATTCCCAGAATCAAATCGACAGATATTGAACCGAGGACAGCCTTACATAAGCCTAACTAATAGTTTTTATCAAAGCCGATCATTTTTGATTAAATTTTAAATATAAAATTTTTTTTTTGTACTTTTAGAAACATATTCATGCGATTTCACTGGGTTTTCGAATATGAAAATTTGTGCTTAAAAGCTCAAAGAACTGACTACTACAATGCGATATCCACAAAAATGGGTAAAATTTTTTACACAAGTATTCGAAGAATTCGAACTGTCAAAAATTTGGAAATATGATTTTAATATGGACTGGAAGGTTTCAAAAAATTTTTTGCTTAAATAAATTTTTAATATTATGTATAAAAAAAAAGTTTCCCAAAAAAATTTTTTTATTATAAAAAAAAAAGTTTTCAAAAAAAATTTTTTTTAATATAAAAAAAAAGTTTCCAAAAAAAAAAATTTTTTTTTCTGATTAGTCCTAATTGGCCCTAACTTAGTCAACTCTTTCTAACACGAATTTTTGAAAGTGAAGCGTTTGAAGAATAAAAATCATATTTTCCGAATGTGCAATTTCGCAATTTTATCTTTCGAGAAGTAGAGCAAAATGGGAAAAAAAGAAACATTTTTATAGAGGGTAATATTTTTTAAATAGGAAAATAAAAGCAAATTGTTTCATATATTTTAGTAAAAAATTCAGAGCACCATATTATGAGAATACCATCAAATTTTTGCACAAATCTAATATATAATATTTTCAAATATTCATAGTACATATTATGTAAAAATTGTAGGCATATTAAACAATGTGGTGTCTTTATTGTTTTTATGCGTTTGTTTGATCACATTCTTAATGATGTGTATGTGTTCTTGTGGTTGCTGAGTTGCATATACTATGGATACATACAAATAGAATAATGGGTGATTCAATTAAATGCAATTTTTTCTGTTACGGATTTTACGGACAGATCGAGATATGCCATTTAATGTCAAACTGTCAAGCAAACATTGTATTTTTATTTATGACACATAAAAGGACTTAGATCGCTCAATGTCTAGAAATTATTCATCTCGTGGAAACATGAGACTATTGCGACAGCCTAGATTAAGTGATATTACACTCCTAGAATTTTTTCTTTGAAGCATCATAGAGTTAAAAGCTGCAATTGTGAAATTAAATCTTGAAAGGCTGAGAATCTCAGAATGGACCATATTAGCCTCAGTTAGAGCTAACTTTTGAAGGAAAAAATCTTCGAAAAAATAAATGTAAAGAAAGATGAAATAAAAATTATCCAATAAAAGTGACCTGGCTGCTTTTTTAATCAATATATTTCTGCAATGAGAAAATAGCCATCGAAACCAAAGACATAAAACATTGTCGGTTCAAAAATGCAATTCTAACTGACTCACTCTATATTTGTGTAATGAGATAATAGACATTGAAACGCCACATCTAAAATATGGCCCGTTGAAAATTGCAAACGTATAAAAATAACATTAAGCTTACATGCCTCCACACCTACCGCAAATGACAGCAAAATAAAAAAAAAAAGAAAATATATAAAAAAATAAATAAATATATAAATACGCAAATACACATATTCATACATAGATGTATAAAATACTATTAATATGTCCGTCATTGTATATGCATACTCATGCTCATACATATATAATGTAATGCTTAAGTACATAAGTACCTAATAATAATTGTTATTTTAGCACAAAAGCGGTCACAAATATCCATATATACACATACATACACTTGTACATACTAATACGGATATGTGTTGATAATTTTATTATCGTTATTACAGCTTACTCTAACTACTGTTATGCAGTGGTTATGATGGTAGTGGTAATAGCTGTTGCGCTAATATGATTAAGATGGATATTACATATTATTTATAATATAGAGAGGTCATTTGAGAAGACCATAATAGTCATTATTACAAATGAAATAAAGTTTTGATATATTGAAGAACTTGCTACCTGCTACCACTTGAAGTTATGCATTTATTGGGGCTTTGGAGCTACTACTGGTACTACAACAGATTTGCGGATATTCATTCTAATGAAGTCAGAGTATGAAATTTATGTAGAAGTGAAATAAATCCATGATGCTACTTTTAGAGCCCAGATTTAGCTCATCAAAATCCTTCGAGAAAATATTTATAGTCTGGTAACTCGTTTGGGGGATTTGGTTGGTTAAAAATGATATAATAATAAAATTATTAATAGAAAAATAATAACCTAATTCTAATGATGATTATATCTATAAAATTATGTATATATTTTGACCATGATGATGACAATGATGACACTGATGATGCTGACATCGACGACGATGACGACGACAAGCCAATGGATAATGGCAATGTTTTAAAAGCAACTAACCAACAATGAGATTGTCATAAATTGCTATGAATTATATAGTTTTTATCTTTGTTCTTTTTGTTGTTGTTGTTGTTGTCATTTAGCTTTAGTGCCATTATCCTATATAGTTGTTACATGCATACATACCCGTCTAATAAAGAATGTATGTACACTTTTGAATAATTAATTCAATCTTTTATGTACCTACGTACTATGGTATTGATGCAGAAAGGCCAACCGAATCCATTGCGATACTACGAAGAGAGTGAAAGGGCAAAAGATGAAAAGGAGAACGTATATAAGAACGACATGACAAATGTACGTTCAAAGTTAAAAGATCCAAAGAGCTACAATGTCATCAAATAAAGTTAATGTGCGTAAAGCTTTTATTATACTATCAGCTATCAGGGGCTGGCTACAAGGTGAATAAATCTATATACTTATACTTATATATTGACTTAGCACATTAACGATTACAATTATAATGATGCTAGTAATAGCTTTTACAAATATTTTTGTAAATGCATTTGATGTGAGTGCTTTTAATAGTTTGCATGCATGTGTGTGTACATTGAGTGAGTTTAATTTAAAATGCCAATTTTTTTAAGTATTCATAGTCTAGTAAATGAAATTATATACTAAAGTGATTTGTTAGTGAGTCATTGTTAATTAAGTGATTAATATTAGAGGTAAATTATTTCGTATTGTGGTATATTGTTAGATTTTGGTATCGAAATTCGGCAAAGAGTTCTGATTAAGAATGGTGCACGAGAGGATATAGTCGATTTGGAATGAAAGAATGGTGCTCACTACTCAAAACGACATATAGTGTGTTCCAATAGTGGGAGTGGTACTTTGTTATCATTTAAAATCTGCATTATCGACCCTTTCCCGCCATATTTTGCGTCATTGTCATCGTGACAGTATGGGATTTTAATTATGGATCTCCATACAAAAGAATAACGCATTGATTTTTGCGAATTTTGGATCTTAAATTCCAAGTTGATGATGCAAAGGCTACGATCGATTCACCAAAATGGGGTTGCATCGCATAGCATCCATGACTCGAATATGGCGCTTGGACTTGAGTCAAATTGATGCAGCAGTTGTTGCTTCGTGACCATGCAAAACGTCGGACATTCGCTGATTGGGCGAATGATTGCTAAGGATGATGATTTTTTCCAAAAAAATCATTTTTTCGGACGAAGCTCATTTCGATCTAGGCGGTTATGTTAACAAGAAAAAGTGCCGTAAAATCCACATGTCATTGTTGAGAAGCCAATGCATCCACTGCGAATCACTGTTTGGTGCGGTTTATGAGTTGGAGGCATCATCGGGTTGAATTTTTCGAAGATGAGGATGGAAACATTGAAAATGTCAATTTTGAGTGGTACCACACTATGTTGGAGGACTATTTTGTGCCGGAGGTTGAAGTTCAGGGTTTGGACGATATGTGGTTTCAACAGGACGGCGCTACACCACACACAGCTCTCCTCAATTTGGACTTTTTGCATCGCAAATTTCCGAACTGTGTAAATTATCGTCGTTGTGATGTGAATTGGCCGCCCAGATCATGCGATTGAACGCCGTTCGACTTTTTTCTGTGAAGTTACACGAAGGATAAAGTCTATGTGAATGACCCGAAGACGATTCCAGACTTCATACTGCAAAATGTCATCAAGAATATGGGCGAAATAGTGAGTATCTACGAAATATAGGCGAAATTACTTTCCACACATAATCCTATTGAATTATGAATTGTTTATTCAAAATCAAAGTACCACACGTCTTAATGGAACACCCTGCGTGATTGTAGGCATTTCGAACGAATGTTGAAATATTGTGTCAATGAATCTTATACTGGCAAACAAAATCTCATTTGTAATAGAAGTGAAGGAAACAGCTTAAGCATTATTTGAACTCTTTGAAATTTTTTAGAAAAATTATTTAAAAACAGTAAAACGATTTATTCGTATCAGCACGATATTAAAAAGGATATTTAGAAAATTTCCTATCAGTTTCTCTCAAATGAAGAAATTATTGCAAAATATCATAATATGAACTTTCGAGTGAATTTAACCCGTTTTCTAACACATAAATTTACGATTTTTTATTTGAACTATCAATTGATCAATAAGAAAACAATTTTTTTTACCATATTTACTTGTTTTCTACAAAGAGAGTATTTTTTGATTAGATTAAAAATTTCATATATAATGTTGCGGAATTTTTTTTAACAAATTTACTATAAAAAAAAATGATAAACAACTTGTCACAATCACGCTGAATATATCTGTCTATATCTGTCTATTTTAATTGTGAGTTGTTGCAGCATCAGAGCTGGTCCTCTTTCTGGTTCACAGTATTTTTTTTTTTTTTTTTTGATTTGGTAGAATAATGTGGGTGCCGTAGCTCAGTGGTTAGTGTGTTCGCCTTCTGATCTGTAGGTCGTGGTTCAATACCCGGCTGATGCATAACAAATTTTATATCGAAAAGATTTTTCTTTCGAATGGTACCCACCTGTCGGCAAGCAATTGGCAATTCTTCCGACAGTAACAACTTGCCATGAAAAAGCTTCTAAAAAGAACTCTGTGACAAAGCTCAGAAAAAGTGATGTCACAAGTGTTCTGCCGTTCGGAACCGGCTAAAATAAGTAGGTCCATTCTAATACTGTCCAAAATTTAAGACGCACAACAGTAATAGAAGAGAAGCTCGGCCAATGAGCCCTTTGGGGCTTTAAGTGCCACATATTTATTTATTTTAGAATAAAAAAAACGTTTCAATTTTTTCAATGTTGGATTTGAGTTTCTGATGTTCAAATTAGCAAAAAAAAATTTTTTTTCCCCCTCTCAAAATTGGTTAATGCATTTCGGATATGTCAAAGCATAATATCAGTTTTAATACCGTCATTGATTTTTCATATATGTAAACTTTGGTGAAAAAAAAAAACGACTTTGTTTATGCACATGGCAAATAGCAAATAGCAGGCTTCAATAATTCTTTCGCTTTTTATAAAGAGCAAAAAAAAGTTAAAAAATAAATATCATACAACATTTCAACATGAATTTTGGATGATAGAAAAGTGTAGCGAAAAAATATAAAAATACGAGCGATACTTGCGACTCTAACTTGCTACTCCAACAAATGAAAATGATGAAATAAATCCTCTCATAGCATGCTGCTACTAGTTTTTGTTATTTTTTTTTTTGCATTCTAGATGAAAACATTTAATAAAAGGTTCAAGTATGCTTTCGAATTTCAACCAACTGAATTCACTGTACCACCATCATCACTACAACCACTGACGACATCAATTTATGTATTTTGGATTGTTTCTACCTATGTCTAAAAATATGTTATATTTTTCTAAATGAATTTTTATTAAAAATAACATAGAGCAACAACAACAATATGAGTAGCAATAGGATAAATGACATGTGCAATACCCTTTTCTTACTAATATGGTAAAAAAATAATAAACGGAAGTAATAAAAAAAAAATATATAGAATGATTGATGTATGTAAGCTGTCCCATACATGTAGAGAGATGAAACAAAAAAAAAAAAAAAATAAAGGGATAAGCGAATTTAATTTAAGCATATATTTTGGGCACTTGAAAGATAAATATTGTAACATTTTCTAAATATAATTTTCTAAATATTATATTACAACTTAAACCCTTTCTATAAGCGTATAAATATAAATAACAAAATACCTATAAATGTATAAGTAGACTTTTCACTGCATTAATAAAATGCTAAAATGGTTTAAATAAAAATACTTAAGATTCTCTCAACGCTCATAATTTCAAAATAAAATTCCACTTCAACCGCTTTTAACTGCAATATATCTACACATATATATAAGTATTTAAATATGAGTATATGTATATATATATATATATACATATACTACATGTACTATATATTTGTCCATAAAAACACATTAAAATTTCTCAATTGTATGCCCTTACTGCCTTGCTTCCTTGCAAACAATATTAATAACAACAATGACTACGACAACGATCTTATGATGATGATGATGATGATGGTGATGACTTTCATTGACACACATATGTAATATATAACTGAGCAAAGAAAGGCATATTTGTCTATGCACATGTATCCACTGTATATGTATATACAGGGTGTGTGTGTGTATAAAGGCAGTTGAAAAGACAATACGAATGTCATACAATTTCAATGCCAAGTACTCAAATATAAAATCTTTGAAATGCAAAACCCATAAAATTGCTCAAATTTTATATTTTGTTGATTGAAAAACCGTAAAAAACTAAATTTTCATATAATAATCCTAAGTCTAAAATTTCCCATACAGCAATGACAAAAACCTCAAATCAGGTGAATGATCGTGGTGAATTTTTTCACCAAATTACATATAGTAATCATTAAGCTCTTCAGAACAGTTAAAATTTGTATTACATCCTTCCATTGGTCTTTGTATTTCTTTATATTTCATTTGTACAAAAGTCATATCCCCAACATATTCCAAAAATTCAGTAATTCAGTAATTCCATTTAATGGAAAATTCTATAAAGAAAATCTCTCATCCATTATCTTTTTGTAGTTGCTGATATTTGAAAATCATGTAGCTAGTTTCTTTATGCTTTTTACTAAACAATTTATGGATGTCTATATGACTTTAGCAATCTGAGGTGAGAAATTGTCGTGGCAACCCTGTGTATATGCGCATGAGATAGTAATGTGTGTGTGCCCAAATTATTTATATGTATTTGTGCGTTTTTTTGTGAGAATTGTCATCAACATTGAGGCTGCTGAACAACGTCATCACATCGTCGTCGTCATCATCATCATCATTCATGGCCGGAACAAATGCCCGTCGCATTATTCGTGTATATGAGTGCAAATAAGTAAAATGGGCACGAAGAATAAGACAAAAAAATTAAACGAAAAAGATAAAGATATGCATGAACGAAGCTAAAGTACTTTCATATAAGCAGTATATACTTGTTTTGATGGAACCACAAAAAAAAAGCAGGCCAAAGGCAAACTCGTCCATCGTCTTCATCACATTAAAATATGATGACGATGAATGATAACAAACAACAAGGCAATAATAATAGAGAGTCTACAATGGGTTTATGAGTATGAGAGAAAATAGAGAGAGAGAGAGAGAGATAGGTATAAATACAACAATGTACAATGACATACAGCAATGAATGATTGTTGGGTGGACTTGATATTTGGTTGTTTCAATTGCTTGGTTAGAGGTAAGGAATAATGCACAACATTGTTATGCAAACATAAAACAATTAAAAGTGTTGAAGAAAACTTAACATAGTTTTAGGATGATTTCGAATTTTAAGACTGTTGAAACACGACAGGAGAACAACAAGAAGAAGTAGGGCGAAAAACCATTAAGCATGTAGTTAAAACAATGATGATGAATGAAGAAATTTAGAATTGCCATCTTTCTTGTTGTTGTTGTTGTTGTTGTTGTTACTACTATTTCTGCAAGCAACAGTGTGATGTGTGTAAAATTCATACATGCATTACTACATTCTATATGCTTGTATCGAGTGTGACGATGTATGTGGAGAAGTATATAGTATGAATGGAAGCTTTATATTACTAGCACAAGGATATTACTAGGGAACATACATATATGTAAGATATGTATTGTATATAAATTTATATATGCAGTAGCATACTAAAAATTGGTTACGAGTATTTCATGAAGTGTTTAGACTGTTTAGTTGTACCTACGTACATATCCACATATACTTATACATTCATACTCATGATTGTTTGCATGTAAATATCCTTGGACAATGTAATAGAACAAAAATAGACAATGGCAACAACGTGAGCGCTGTACGAAAAGATAATACAAGTGTTAGCGCCAACTTTATTTACGCTAATAAATAAAATATACACATTCACATCATTACTACACACACACACACAAACTTACACACACTGATTGTTGCATACTTTCTGGCATTTGGCATTATTCCATCAGTCAGTAAAGTCAGTGAATGTTTAGTTTAGTATTCGTAAATATATTAGTTCGTAGTATACTAGGGCGGGTTAAATTGAATAAAGCAAAGCATTTTTCTCATACTTTTTAGTTAAAAAATCACATTTTCTGAAGAGGAGCCTCTTCTAAAAAGTGAAAATATAGCATGAGTATGTTAAAGGAAATGCTGAGGAGAGGGGATCTGTCATACAATTCACCGCTCTAATCGCTCCAGAAGCGATTTCTGTTCAATTATGGAGATATTTGTCGATTCAGAGGTTTTTATGTTCATTTTGTATGGGGGCTTCGTAAAGGGATGGAGATAATGGGTAAGTATGTTTGAAGCAAAAGTGGAGGAGGAAAAATTAATAATAGCCATACATTTTAACACTCTAGTTGTGATTTTTGGGCAGCTTTAGGGTAATTTGTCAATTTGTTTGAGTTGGCTGAACCAGTAATCGAAGTGGTGATTTTAGGCGCAGAGGGGCAATGCATTGAAAAGTCTACGTCTAAGCGTAAACGTCAAATTTCAAGCGCACAATGCAACTACAACCAATTTATACGTTGTAATGATGTTCCCGGCCACCAGTCCGGAGCCAAATGGGGCTGAAACTGGTAGTAGCTTCGGCTACGAGGTCTTATCAAAAGAGTTTAAATTTGGTACCACGAGTGATCAGGTTAGAATCCCTCCAACCTGATCGTTGGGAATGGCCCTTCGGGGAGGTTTTCGTGGTCGTTGTGGTAACCCAAACATGCGGGTAGAGTATTCCATGTCAAAGGCGTGGGGTACTCGATGTGGAGTTGCATTGCAACCAGGGTGTTGACCCCTTAGATCAGAAGAAGTTTTAAATCCTTTTCGATCCCCACCAAGGAGGGTAGTATGTCCATTCAACGTGCCCCAATTGGTACCGTAGGAAGCTGGAGGTTGGTTTCTGATTTTCCAATCCTACGGGGCGCTTATAAACGCTTCAATTTGATAGTTACGCTTTGTACATCGTGATATTAGGCCATCATGGCAGGTGCTCACTATAAACACTGCTCAGTTGTTGTAATAATGCATCAGAGCTATTTGCTGATTGTCATTGAATAGACGGCTACTACTATTTCCCCAATTTATTATATGTTTATAATAAATTTCTCATTTAAATAGGTCGACCGCTTTATTTTTGCAATTTTCTACAGACCACTTACGTTCATATGCATATGTGTGTGTGTGTGAGTGTGTGTCTACACATTCAAATCGTTTATAAAATTAGAAATTCTATCACAGATTACATGACGACTATATTCGAATATAACCACGACCACCATGACTACCATGATGACGATGACTACGACGACGACGACGACGACGACGAAAACATAATGTCGCTATCGTTGTTGTTGTTGTTGTTGTTGTGTTTATTTTTGTTTTATACTACTATATTATGATTAGTATTTCCATTCGTGCTGGTCATTGTTGACGTCACAAAAATGGGCAAAAGTTGGTTTGGTTTGGTTTGGTTCGCTTCGGTTGACTCTTTAAGTAGTTATACACATATATGTATTTATACTTGTATATTTCTATGTACATACATACTTTATATATATATATATTTCAGCGGAAATAAGTGTTGGAGAATGGTAGGTAACAACAATGGCGGAGGTCACTTCTGCTTAAAGTGTGTTGTTAACCACCATGCAAAATGTCAACAATTTGCATAAATATTTTGTTCAAGTGCCAAATTCAAATGTAAACTGTTACGTTACCTATTGCCTTACATACATATTAGATCGTTAGAACGACGTCAGTATAATTGTGTGACCTTTTCACTGTGCAGGGTAGACGACACGTAATGAGTTTATGTAGATGAACGAACGACTGTATAATATTGTACATATTTTTAACCAATGCAAATATAATCGTAGGCATTACAACTTGTATTTAATTACGTAATAACTTTAGTAGTGTGATAATTTTTTATTCAATTTTATAGTGCCGGCATATGTGTGTTTTATATGCAAAGTACCATAAATGTAGTTATAATTTAAGTTGCGCCTAAAAATATGCTGGATTTTTGCCAGTGTCTTTTTTTTCACATTCTCTTTTAAACGCTAAGTTTTATATTTTTAGCATTTATTCGCAGTGCACTGCGAATAACATTTAATAAATTAATGCTAAGTAAATCGTTGCTAATCCGTGCGCTTAAATCATTTTACTTTTCGCTTACATATGGGAATGGTCTATAAGTTTGGGACGTAACTAACAAATGTTCAAAGACTCTAAGGCACAGAAGAGAAATATTTTCTAATTCATAAAAGTAGTAGTATTCCTTATAGTTTTCACGCAAGTCAACACTTTCTTTGACCAAAAGTTCGAAAACAAATCCCATAGCAACATTACGATCCTTTCCTCCCTCTGTATATACTCATTCTACGAACTCAACCACTACGTCACAAAATTTTTTAGTCATTTCTATCAGAAAAAATAAAAATATGTAGGTCAGCATTTGAGACCAATTCGAATAAAAACTTGAAAAACACAAATTAAATTATGTAAATTTATTACTAAAATTTGGCAAAAATTAATGCTTCAGAAATTCATGCCAATACAAAATTTAAAAATTATGTTGAACGACCAAAAGTATACAATACGAATTCTTCTTTGTAATATGCATAAAAAAAACAAAAACAAAAGCAAAAAAAAAAAATTAGAGAAATAAAATAAACGTAAAAATTTCCATCGAGAAACGTATATTCATTCATTGAAAGAGTGAGCGACAGAGTGGAGCTCATTAAAAATTCAACTTTATCGTGGCAAAAACAAATGAAAAAGTGAAAAAAATTGAGTTTTAATTAAATTATTCTAATTTAAAATGTTGAAAATTTATGTATATGCGTATATACTATGTATGTATGTGTTTCATGTACAAGTCAAAATGTATGTACATCACAGACGAGTACGAGTATTACTTCTATGAATAAAATGCAAATAAATGAATTAGAGATAGAGATAGAGAGAGAGAGAGGGGTGGAGAAATTGAATAGAACAAAGAAGAAGTACATACTCCCGAAAACATACTAAACTGCCATTAGGCATTGTGGTACAATGTCAGAGTATCTACATATACCCAACTTGCCAACTACCTCTAAGCATTTCTCGCTTGTTTTCACCTGTGTGATATTGTCAATGTTGTGCAGACAGGCGGGGTAGTGGGGTGGGGTGGTTCCTTTTAATGTAGAAAACTCCTCAAGTCGTTGGTATGAAATCATTAAATATATGTAATGTATATTTGTTGTATACCTAATAGTAGGTTCATATATTTTGTGCTACTTAATTTTGTGTTTTTCTTGTTTCTTGTTGCTTCAATTTCAATAGCATTTGGTTAGGTTTGTATACTCCAACTCAATGTCTTCCATTTTGCCTCCGCCATTTATTTGCTTGTATCTATAATTTATACGTCGTTTATATATTGTGTACCTAAATAAGAATATTGTAAATGATTTCTAAACATTTTCTACATAATTATATAGTCTTTTCAATAAGAGCGTACTCGTTTTAATTTCATGTAAGCAAACAAAAATTGCAAGTGCAAATTGATTTTTAATATTTTTCATATTCGATCATATTCGATTAGTATTCGTTTTATAGTATAATAAATTAAATATCATTTTAATATGAGATTCAATGGTCAAAAACCTCTTGAATCTTCTTTCCACACATCCCAGAGGTACGAAATTGCAAGAGCTGGTGCAAAAAATTGCTTACATAATATTGGATTATGTAAAATCTCGACATTATTGGATACTCGTAATATTATATTTCCACCATAGAACCCATTTACATCACCCAAGGCTCTAATTTTCTGCTAATAAGTGGTTTTGGTAATGAAACATACGGGGCGGTCCCAGAACTACCCGATCTGATATATAGATGGCGGCAGCTGTTTGAAAAAAATTACTTTGATGAAAAGTGGCAACCTTATAAAACATAAGTTTTAAGTTTCAATGCGCCACGTTGTTTAGTATTTTTTTTGGAGTCATCGAAAGTTAACGACCTCAGTGAATTTGTAAACATGGAAAAAAATTGGTCACCGTTATGTAATTCAATATTTTCACTTGAGAGGTCTAGTCCAACGAATATTAAAGCCGAACTAGATTCCACTCTGATTGAGTCTGCTCCTTCATTTACGACCATAAAATATTGGGTGGCAGAGTTTAAACGAGGTCAACCAATTGAGGTGGCCACGTCAGAAACGGTTAAGAAAATCCACAAAATGGTATTGGATGATAGCCGGTTAAAGGTCTGTGAGCTAGGTGAAATTACAGGCATTTGAAAATTTGGAGATGATAAAGCTGAGTGCAAGATGGGTGCCGCGTTTGCTCACAATAGAACAAAAACACCAGTTCACACATTGGCTATTGCGATGGCCAAAATAAATAAGTTAAAGCTCGAATTGCTTCAGATTATTTTCTATTTCCAAATTTGAAAAAATGGGTTGGTGGTAGAAGATTTGCAAAGAGGTGGAGTCTGCCGTAGATGGCTATTTGAATGAGCTAGACAGTTTATACTATAAACAAAGGTATCAAAGCTATAGAAAATCGGTGGAAAAAGTGTATAGAGCTAAGAAACGATTATGTTGCAAAATAAAGAAAAATTTTTCCAAATTTATTGTGTTTTCTTTGTTAGGTCGGGTAGTTCCGGGACCGCCCTCGTATATAGAGGCATTCATTAGCTGGAAACAGAAAAATAGTATACAAATTTTGGAGTCGTCCTTTAAAATTTTGTGATTCTAGTATCACTAAAAATACTTGAGAAATTATTAAGATAAATATGAGAGAAAAACATGATGGAAGCATTTCAAATATCAATTTCAATATTGATGGAATTTAGTGCAATAGCTAAAATCAAATAAATAGCTGATAATACAAGGATTCGTTAGTTCACTTTCTTCTCCTTATCTCTAATATGTTTGTGTGTATTAAAGAGGGAATTGAACGGGCTATATTATACATAGAAGATCAACACCGGAAGGCTTCTCTAAAAGAATAATTGAATTTTATTGTAAGATTACTCTAAATAATGATGATAATAATGCATTAAAAGAATTCAAAAAAACACCAAAGATTTTATATTCATTTTGGGATATTTTTTGAAGAATATTCGCATATATCTAGCATAAATTTCTTGAAAATACTGTACTCACTCATACATGTAAGACAAGTATAATCTTTTGTAAGATGCTAAAGGCATTTGAAGTTATTTTTATACTTGCATATGCAAATTTGTCAAGTAAAATTGTAAAATAAGAACAAAATTATGTAATTATAGAAGAAATTAAGAGTAGGCTCTTATATTTCCTTTGTAAAGTACATACATATAACATTGGAACTGACTGTCTTCAATTATGTATGGATGTAACCAAAGAAATAATAGCGCTCTAGTATTGTACAACTTAATAAATAGATATTTATAGTAATATGCTCGAAGATATATATCCGACTAATATGAAATATTTTATTATATTAATAAGCAGGTATATTACGCTGTATGAACTCAGTGGAAAAGTAATGGTAATGTGTTACCAAAATCAAATGAAAAATGAAATAAAATGAAAAAATTAAGCGAATAAAATTAATGAAGAAATAAACGAAGATGTAAAACATTAATTCGTATTATATAGATGTTGCAATTTCATTATTCTCACTTCTCATTGATTATGCGAACATATCGTATATGAATCTCTTATTATTTCGCAATGTTAAAATACGTGAAAATACATGAAAATTCATGAAAAAATCCACCTTTACGATTGCTGTCATTATTTCACTGTAGAAGTATGAGAAAACATACTATTCTCCTCACCCAATCAGTATAAATTACAAACATCATATGAGTTTAATTAATGGAACATACACACGCGCACCATACATACAAATTAAATAAAGATGTTCGTTTTATTATGAGAAAAACAAAAATAAAATAAAATAAAATAAAAATAAAAACTAATAATAAATGCCTTGGTATGTATGTTTAAGTTGAAAGTACGTATAAATGACACACCCACTTTTATCATGCAATTAACATGTGTGTAAGTAAGTACCTTCATTCTTTGCCATCAATAAACATTTAGCTAGTTACATTGATTTTATTTCGTGTGTACACGCGTTTATTTTGTACATTTTTGATTAAAACGACAAGAGTAGCACGTGTTGCTATAGCCAATACCACTATATCTACATACTCGTACTCGTACACGTATATTTGAGTAGGAGATACATACATACATATAACTACACCAACATTACTGTTTTTGCAACTTAATTATGTGGGTACAGCTAGCTCATATATATGCTAATGTATGCATATACATACATATGAATGTATGTATAAAGGTAAACAAATAAATAATTATATATTCTTGTTCTAATTGTAGTTGTTCAACAACAACAACAACAAGAAAAATACGGCTTATTTTTTATATTCAAGAAATTATTTATTGGAAAATTGTACTTAAGCATTGCGTACACGTGTGTAATTGATTTATGATTACATGTTTAGCATACTTTGAGGCTTAAGGGCATATACGAGTACGCAATATGTATGTTAGTTACAGAAAAGGATTAGAAATGTATGTAAGTCCTTTCATGAAATGTTGTGGTTTTGAAAATCTTTCATTTTTTAATTTCTTTAATCTCATTATTTGTTTTTAGTAAATGGTATGCTATAATATACCACATTGGCTAGTAGATGGATGCACTGTGTACAAGTTAGGTATGGCCAAAAAGACTTGAAACTATATTTTAAAAAGACTTGTATCAGAAATTTCCTCTAGAAATGTTGAAGATGTTGAATTACCGCAAAAAATTCACTCTTCTATGAAAATATAATAAAATTTAAATTGGTTAGAGATTCCAGAAATAATCAGCACCTACAATTTTATCAAAATTTTGCCACAATATTTCAATATTACTCTTATTACTCTTACTATTATTATTATTATTATTATTACCGTATGTTTCTATGAAACAATAATAATAATAATAATAATAATAATAAACAGAAACTGTTGAAGCAAAGTTGCAACGAAAGGGTAGCTATTAGAATCAACATAAAAAAGCATAGAAACATTTTAATTAAAAATAATATCTGAATGTGTGTGTGTGTGTGTTTGTATGTAGATTGAGTGTGATATGCGCAGCAAAGAATTTACAAACAGCACCAAGTAGTACGCATTCACTACCAGCTAAAACAACAACAACATGGGCTACTATGCAAATGTTGTGGAACGAATACCAGAAACGAAGAACATAATAGAGCAGAACTGTACAATTGTACGTGTAGTATGTATTATACTTTATATAGAACAATATTAACATGAACATCAAATATAAGAAGTCATATAGGTCGGCAAAGGGGCAATTTCATTAAAGCAATCCAGATGTGCATTCTCTCCCTTGCTCACTCAATTGGATATTTTATATTTTCATTTACATATGTACACAATTTTATATTATTGCATATTATTTGAGAAATATTTTATTTAGTACAACTTTTAATTAAATTAATTAAGTTAATGATGTACTTCAAAAGCCACAAGGTCAAAATTGTGGTTTACTCAAACAAACAACAAACAAAGCACAAACAACACACAAAAATCAACTTTATTTTTATTTATTCATTTCATTTGTCTTACTACAATATAGAATATTTTAATATTTAATTCTAAATTGAATGAGTTTAAATTGAAATGAATTGTGTATCATCAATCAAAGTCACATACGTACGAGCATAGGACGTAAATCCATCCATATACTCTCATATACAAGTCTAATTGTATTTAAAATTAAAATGTCAAAGATGAAGTTTATGTTGTATCTTCAAAAGTATATACAATTTTGTTAGAATGAACAAAAAAAAAAAAACCATTAAAATGAAAATCATAAAAAGTACTAAAAGTTGAAAAGTTCGTGAAGCTACAATATAATTTTTGTAATAGAAATGAATCTAGACGAATTAAATCCATTCACTTTCCACTCGAACTCGTACAGAATTTAAAGTAAATCAATCAAATTGTTTGGCTCAAACAAATTTTAGTAAATCCGTTTGGTAAAGAATTCCTGAGTGAGAAAAGGTGAATGGAAATTCCTAATTAAATCGTAATTGTGTCGGCTGCTTCGTAAAAATTAATGCAATCGAAGCTCTGAAGACGAAAAGGATTTGAATTGAATTTTTTTGCAACTGGCTGAAGAGTATGTTCAAAAATATTTTCATTTTTTAAAGTACAAATTTATTTTCTCATATCTGCTCTATGAACTTTTCAAGTTGCCTAGTATGTATGCAGTACAGAGTGATTTTTTACCAACTTTCTTTTTGACAACACAGCTCAGCTGTTTTCGTGTAACATGTTACTGTCAAACATGTTCAGTTTGGTCTATAATTTAACCATGAATCGACTTACAAACGAACAACGCTTGCAAATTATTGAATTTTATTATCAAAATTCATGCTCAGTTCATTCATTCATTCATTTTATGGTCAGTTTCGGCGACCTTCTGAGGCGGCTATTCGGAATCTTATAACTAAATTTCGCACCAAATTTACATGATTGGACATTAAACCATCAACACGCATACGTAGAGTGCGGATAGAGGAAAATATCGCAGTTGTATCTGTCAGTTTTGTTGATGACCGTGAATTATCGATTCGGTGCCGTTCGCAGCAATTGGGCTTCTGTTACTTCACTATGTGAAAAATTTGCGGAAGGATTTGGATGTAAGGCCTTTTAAAATACAGCTGGTGCAAGAACTGAAGCCACATGACCTACCACAACCGCTAACGATGAAGTTCTGATGCTCATTTCTGGTTGAATCGATACGTGAGCAATCAAAATTGTCATATTTGGTATGAAGAGAAGTCAACCTTACAGCAAGAACTGCCAATGCATCCCATAAAATGTACTGTTTGATGTGGATTAGAGGCCGGTAATTTTTCAAAGGCGACGAAGGCAGGAACGTTACTGTGAATGGCGAGCGCTACCGTGCGATGATAACAAACTTTTTTTTTTTTGCCCAAAATAGAAGAGCTGGACTTGACTGACACGTGGTTTCAACAAGACGATGCCACATGCCACACAGCACGCGAAATAATGGACCAATTGAGAGGCGAGTTCGGTGAACAGTTTATTTCACGTTCACGTTTCACGAATGCTCTTAAAAAATCACCCTGTAGTACTTGCGGTCATATCGCAATTCATCACAAAACAATTAAATATTAAATGTTAAAACAGAATCAAAGAAAAAGTTCAGTTTTTTTTTTATTTCTGTGAGGGATAGAGCGAGTGTGCAGAGAATACAGAAAGAGAGAGTTGTGGGGAACGAGGGGATGTAGCCAAGACAAAAGAAGAACATTGTTAGATGTTCAATAGTAAAGACTATACAGAAATAGTAATTGTTTGCCTCAGCACTGCAAGTACATGTGATATACATATGACGCAAGACTATAAACATTATTGAAAGTCATGGGATTAAAAGTCACATACATAAATGAACTTTCACTGCAAAAACTTTCATCTTGAAAATAACAGAAAATAAAATTGTCATCATGAGAATAAATATTAAAAAAAAAAAATCATTTTACTTTTGATTAAACTAAGGTTAATGGGAATCCTAATCTAAATCATTTACAAATACATGGGGCAAGGGTAAAAATAATATGACTTGACAAAAATATTAAAAAAGAAATATGTATATTAACATGTCAATAAAAAATAAGTTATAGTACTTCTTGAAAGCTATTAACAAAGTTCAAGATTACGAAATGATGGCTGCTAATAATAAAAAGTAATAATATATAGACGACTCAATTATAAAATTAGCCTTTTGAATATTTGCATATGATGAACTTGAATATGAATACGAAAAACAAAAAAGTTCATAATCAATACATATGTGTATGTACTCATACAAATTCATATAATATAATTACTCAAAAGTTTCACATTTATTAGCTAATGTGTGCGTGTGTGTGCATATGTGTTTGTCATTAAAAAATTAATTACAATATATGTGTGTGTATGAATGTATGAATACAAACATTTTGTTTTCATTATTATTATTAATAACAATAATAAATGACATTTAACGTATCAACATTCACATGAAAATTGTGGCGTACAGTGGGTATATTTAGAGGCAGAGTGTGTAAAATTTAATAAAAAAAAAATTATTTGAATTTTTTAAAAGTTAAATCGATTATTTCTTCAATTGACATAAGAAAAGAAAAAAAAAAACTAATTAATCTCATAAAAAAATTAATAAAAAAATTAACAATTGAATTTTTTAAAAGTGAAATAGACTCTTTTTTCAATTAACATAAGAAAAGAAAAAAAAAAACTAATTAAACTAATAAAAAAAATTAATAAAAAAAACAATTGAATTTTTTAAAAGTTAAATCGACTCTTTTTTCAATTGACATAAGAAAAGAAAAAAAAAGCTAATAGAACTAATAAAAAAAAAAATTATAAAAAAATTAACAATTCAATTTTTTAAAAGTTAAATCGACTCCTTTTTCAATTGACATAAGAAAAGAAAAAAGAAAGTTCAACAAGTAATAAAGAGTGATTTAGTTGAAACAGTTAAAAATAATAATATTCTAAATGTCAAATTTTTTACAAATGTTTCACCAGTTGAAGTCAAAATATCGTGTCTTATAATTTTGCTATGTCAAACTTTTCTCATGAAGGTTGTTATTTTCGAAAATATTTTTCCATAGCACGGACAAGATGCAGTCATGTATTTGATGAAAATGTCAGTAATTTCACTATCCATATATATAGTACATGCCCACTGTTCGTCATATTGAAATGACTTAAAATGTAGATACTCCCATAAACAATGCTTACACACACACACATGTGACAATCTCATAGTACCTACTAGTTATGTGATGATAAAACTCATACATAACAGTAAGCAATGCACAGTGGGGGAAGTGATAAAGGGGGTGAAGAGCAAAGCAAAAAGTTAATTACAATATAAATATAAACATTGTTATCGGTAGTAGAGACGATTGCAGCAACGACAACAGCAACGACCACAATGACAACAACGAAGCCAATATGGCAGGCAGCATTGTAAACTTCAACGAGAGCAGCAAAACAGTAAATAAATACAAGAAAAAAAAAATTATAGACAAACAACAAAAAATAGCAACAACAATAACATTAAATGAACCAAATATATTAAACAGCAAAAAAAAAAAGAAACAAGAAAAATGTTCAACGACATGACAGAC
Organism: Megamerina dolium; assembly: GCA_963854835.1. NCBI lineage: Eukaryota > Metazoa > Arthropoda > Insecta > Diptera > Megamerinidae > Megamerina > Megamerina dolium. The sequence goes on from OY978527.1 coordinate 64,378,589, forward strand.
GGCGTGTGATGTTGCGCACGCTTCAAATTTTTTTTTTTTTTCTTGAATGTATTCTTTTTTATTTACAATTTTTATCTTTTTATTATTATTCTTATTTTTTGTTGGATTTTTTTTTTTTTATTCATTTTGCTTAAATATGGTACTCGTTTGGTGTTATCTTAAAAGTCAAATGCTACAACCACAACAATAACAACAAGAAAAATATGATATATGTGAGCGCATTTTTGTTGTTGTTGTTGTTGTTGTTGTGTGATATCGCACTGGGGAACATAGAAATATAGATATGGAGTTGAAGGTTTTATGCTCGAATATTGTTGAGGAGAGGAGAAAAAATAAGCCAACAACAAAAATTATCAAATATAGATTATCCATAATTATGTATGTAAAATAAAGTAAAGAATGTGATTACAATCACATTAGCACACAAGTACAAAGAGTAAAATTTTATATATATTAATTGAAGCCACTATTCATTGATTTAGTCGACACTTACTTGGTAACACAAAAGATCTTTCAAGTCGCAGAACTTTGACTTTTGTGTCAAAAACACTTTTTAATAACAATAATAATAATAAATAGGCACTTTATACAAATAATATACACAAACAGGTGGTTTCCGAATGAGATTATGAAATTAAGTGTAGCAAAAATGTGCTCAATTATTGTCATATTTAAATTCGAATGTAATATGAGTTGTTTGGAATTCGTTCAATTTAATTTTTTATTTTCTCTGATGTATTGTGCATTCAACAAGCGATTTAAAGTACGCGGATAGAAGTACGGGTTGTTAAAAAATTAAACGGAATCTTCGAATGAGTATAAGAGGCATATTTTGTATTTTTTTTTTTTTGTATAAAAGTGGAAAAAATGCAACAACTGCTGCTGCAGAAATAAAGGCAACTCATGGGGAGAATACCGTAAGTGTAAAGACTACGCAAAATTGGTTTTCCACATTCCGAAGTGGTGATTGTGACATTGAGGATGTCCCACGCTCTGGTCGTCCTGGTCGTCCTGAGCTCTTTAACTCTGACGCCTTGCTGGAACTCGTGGAAGCTGAGCCAAGTTTGACAGCCGATATGATAGCTGGAAGGTTAAATTCATCATATGGAACAGTTTACAGGCAACTGGTTCAATTGAGCAAGGTTACAAAGCTGGGAAAATGCAATGTTTCGCATAAACCTTGCGTCGCAAACCTTCAGCAGAGTGTGAATGTGTGATATCAGCTGCTGCAGCGGCTTGAAAATGAGTTTTTTGAACCGTATTGTTACTGGGGACGAAAAATGGGTCCTTTACAATAACCCTATTCGCAAACGCCAGTGGTTAGATAAAGATGAAACATCAGAATCAACCCCCAGAGATGGCCTCCTGTTGCTGGGATATGGCCGGTATTATTTATTTTGATCTGCTGAAACCAAACCAGACGATCACAGCTGGTTATTATTGCCATCAACTATCCAAACTGAATGAAACGCAAAGTTTTGTTTCGGCACGACAACGCAAGACCACATACCAGACCTTAGACAAGCTAAATGAGCTCGTATGGGAGCCAATGCCGCATCCACCATACTATCCGGATATTGCACCTTGCGATTATAAACTTTTCCGCGGACTTCAGTCCCATTTAAGTAATAAGAACTACACCTCAAAAAAGGGATATCGACGAGTATTTTGGCTCCAAGGACAATCAATTTTTTGAGCAGGGAATTAAAAATTTGCCTAAACGTTGGGGAGACATTGTAAATAATGCAAGAAAATACATTATTGATTAATAAATACTGAAAACTTCTTTTTTATTTATTTTAAAACCACCTAAGAAAAAACGCACGAACTTGTGGACTGATCTGATACATTTACATATGTAGAAAAATATTATATAAATATAATATAAATAATAAATAATACAATAAATTGTATTAGATATATAGACAACAACAACAACAACAGGCAACAATAAAACGCAACCATAATAGCAATATATTAATAGTAATAAAGATCGTAAATTATTTATCAAATAAGCAATAAATTAAAAATTTCACTTCTCTCTTATTCTTTCAGTATGATATTTGTATTTTTTGCGCTAACCATTTGCACTAAACATTTGATTATGATGCTCTTATATAGGAAATATTTTATAAATATCACAGTCACATAAATGTATAAACACAAGAGTGCCAGTAGGGGAGGTGGGGGGGTTGACAGATGGCAAACAAATTAATATCATTCCAAATATGGTCGTAGCTAAAATCACATAAAATCAAATGAGCTAATGAAATGAAACAAATATATTTGAAATTTAGTATAGTATTACTCGTATAAGTATTTCCTATATGGAATGTAATAAAAAGCAAATTATTGCTACTATTTACATTAAAATTGTCTCTCTGTTTCATACTATTATTATTATTATTATTGTTATTATGATTATTGTTGCTGTTGTTATCGTTGTTAATAAGCAGGTAAATAGTCGATATATGATATTATACAATAGAAGGTAGGTACACTTGGCAATATGTGTAAGTAATAACAAACTGTTGCAGCAGTAGCAGCAACAGCAGCAATGTGTTGCGTGTTTGATGAGAATATCAATTACAAACTACCAACAACAACAACAAAAACAATAAGAGGAGTACACAGAGAATGGCAATTAAGGAGAACAACAACTATTAAATATAGTTATTAATTGTTGCTTGATTGTTGTTTTATATTATTATATGTTACTACCCACTGTAACTATACATACAACAACGCCCATCAGCCGTTTTAATGACTTCTAACCTCACACAGGCATCAACACATACATAGTAGAATATATATTAATTTTAATATATGTGTAAAATTATATTAGACTTGTCCAAAAAATATATAGAATTTTTTCAATTCAATTCAATTTTCAAATTTCAATAAAAAAAAAAAAAAATTCTCAATTTAATATTCTTGCAAAGCAGAATTTCTAGCCAGCTACTAGACAATTAAAAATTTGTTGATATGAATTTTCCTCATTTTTTTTTTTTTTTTTTTTTTTTTTTTAGCTTATTTTTTTTTTATTGAATTTTTCTTAAATACAAGAAACTAACAATAAGTATTCAAATCTTACAAACTAAATAAAACTATGTGATATCCCCTACGTTCCATCACAATTTGGTGAGTCGCGAGATGTAGCAATTTTACAGCATATTCAGTGTGTCTTTTCTTTTTAATCGACGATGCCCCTTGCTCAGCAACAATTGCCTAGCAAGGGGATTCGGATGATTGTGTAATTTTTGAATGTAGCTTCTGCAGACATTGCAACTTCCTCAGAAATTGTGGATACATTTAAATCTCGATGGATGTTAACGTTCCTCATATACCAAGGCGCGTTTACAATAATTCGCAGACAATTGGATTGTATTCGCTGCAATTTTTCGATATTAGAGGGAGATGCGGTGCCCCACAACTGAATACCATAAGTCCAGATAAAAATGAATATAAAAAAAAAAAAAAATTCTCAATTCAATATTCTTGCAAAGCAGAATTTCTAGCCAGCTACTAGACAATTAACAATTTTTTGATATGATTTTTCCTCATTTTTTGAACAATTTTTCTTTCGGTAATTCTAGTGAATCTGATAGATATCTCAATCCATTACGAATAAAACTAAAATCATATCAGGTTTTAGAGTAGCCGTATTTTTAGCTATATTTTCATCACCGAATATGCGATTAATCCCGACTGCAGCAATCGTTTATTAGCATAATAAGAGTAAAATCTGTGTGATCCATCTAAATCAAGGTTTTGGACAAATCTAATATAAACTCTCCAATATAATATGTTAATTTGTTCTCTCATTATATTGAATAATAGGCTACCAAGAAGCAAGACTTAACAATTTATTAATTTATTGACCAAATAGAATAATTCTATGATATATGCGGGCTTACTGTATGCAGCAGCACATTGACCTTGTCCCAAAAAAAAAAAAGAAGCAACATACAGCATACGTGCTTCTTCATTTGTTTATTTTTATTTGTAAATACAAATATATGATTTTTCAACAACTTGAAGCATCATAATTTTCATGAAAATTGTTCTATTTGAATATTTAAGTGGCATACATAAACAGCTGGAATTACAATTTGAAGCGAAAAAAAAAAAAACATTAAAAAAAAAACAAAAATGTTTTCTACAATTCTACGATATTTATTCAAGGAAATTATTTACGTTTCAACTTGTGAGTGTGAGTGCGTTATTTAATTTTTTGTTTTTCCCTCTCCCTCTCTCTCTCGCTCTCTACACATCATATGTTTAAATTGAAAAACATAAAAAAAGCTACACTGTTTTGTCGAACAGCGTAATTACATCGTATATTGTGAAAACAATTTTTTTTTTTATATATATTTGCTTCGAGAAGGGCGACCTGAGATGGTGTTGTGTGTATGTTAAATGTGTTTTCATGTGTTTCATGTTTAATTAAAATTAACAGGGTGTGAAAGTAAAGTGATGAAATATACACATACTGAAAAAAAAAGTGATCTGAAAAAATAAAAAGAATTACACGCAAGCTATTGCCACCATCATGTACTCATCCTCTTGGCAAATACACACACACACACACATATGTATTTAATATGATTACATGAAATTTTTATTTTTACGGTCTCCGGACTTTTATGGCACGCATCGTCAAACGATATTGCCCAAACGAACATGTGAACAAACGAATGAACGAACCAACGAACAAACGAATGGCCATGTGAGCGCGCATGAACCAAATTTAAACAAGTGGAAAGAATTAAGATTTCGTATCTTTTATGGTGTTTAATACTGCCGTTTTTTTTTTCTTTTTTCAAAATTCTCACTTACAATTTCTGTTCGGGCAAAGGTAGGTTCGGGCTGGCTATCTAACCTGCTGGCTGACTGGCAGACAAATAGACAGACAGACAAACACATTGATAGGCGTACAACGACGATATACGATAATATATGAGCACACTCCATATATGTAGTCATTAAATGAATATATAATCATACATACATATGTATATGTGAACATATACATATGTCATTATAGTATGACTATGGCTATATACACACAATCGTTACATATAAGGAGGCCAATGCGTAAACGTCATTGAATGTCTGAATAGCGTCAGAGCGAGCGCTGGTTAATTAGAATCTACACAAATGTTTGCGTGCCTATGAATTTGTGTATATGTGCGCTTGTCTATGTAAGAAGCTAAATAAATAAACAGATACCTACACTACATATGTATATGGTTGGATGGATGGTTGAGATGAATTGATTGAATAATATTTAGCAAAGTAGATTGACAATTATGTGATGGTTCATCGATTGGACTATTCATTCAAAGTTATCATCAATACAATTGCCAGAGATTAGTTGTATTGAATGCTTGCGATAGATTGGATTTTTATAATACGTCATAATAATGATGATGAAAGTAATGGAAATAAGAGATACAAGATACAATTTGAATTGGTATTTGGATATTTGAAGCATAACACTTCAGTCTACATAGATTGGATGCAGAAAGTTGATGGTGATTTTTTAGGAGAAATTTCAGCTTATTGGGTAGAGCATTGCAAATCTTGCTGGTTGATAAAAATAATCACATAAATCGAGTTTTAGCCCTATAACTTTATATGTTCACTTGGAAAATAGAATAACACATATTCGAAAACATATTTTTGTATGGGAGGTAGGCGTGGTTTTCATCCGATTCAGCCTCAATTCAATATAAACATATGCACCGATTTTCAGCTTATATCTTCGTGCTCAAAGTGAGAAAACATACGAGGGCGGTCCCAGAACTATCCAACCTAACAAAGAAAACACAACAAATTTGGGAAAATTTTTCTTTATTTCTCAACATAATCTCCTTGTAGCTCTATACACTTATCACAGCGATATTCTATAGCTTCGCTTATAGTATGAACTGTCTTGCTCATTAAAATAGCCATCTACCGCAGACTCCACCTCTTCATTGTTTGCAAATCTTCTACCACCAAGCCATTTTTTCAAATCTGGCGAATATTTAAAACATTTTTCAACCAACTGAATATTTTCATGTACTTATTTTTAAGAATTAAGATTGATGAAACAAAAAAAAAAAAAATCCAAAATGCACTAAAAATGATTAAGTGAAAAATGAATAATTTTTGGCAGTATGTGGTAGCAAAGATTAATTTTATGATATCACCTTTATAGTGTTATAATTATACAGTAGCTATGTGTTGAGAAAGTGTCGAAATATTTTAAGTATACACCTATATTTATAAGTAATTGTGCCAAAAATCGAATAATTAGAATAGAAAACAAAAATACCACAAATTCATTAGTAGATAACGCAAATAATAACAAAGGCAATAATATGTACATACATTTTATGATATCGATAACATGCTACTGTTTACTGATAATCTATAATTCAAGTACAGAAGTAATGTGCTAATGGATGAATTGAGTACTTTTTGATAGATTAGAAATACAAAGTTTGCCATTATTTTTATTTTATCAGTACACAGTCTCTGTTTCAAAGCTAGAAATGGGCTTTGTCTAACAAAACAAAAAAAAAAAAACCGATATCTTATGGTTAAATCTAGTTTACAATTGCATTGGAATTAGCAAATATGACTATAATTTTTAACAAATGTTTTATTAAATAAAGAAGCTAGTATATTTGAACACTGCGGCATTTTTCTACAAAGGTACCAAATGCTTAATTATGATTGAATTTACGATTTGTTAAAACTATTATTGAGAGACATGGTGTTTGTTCTCACAATTTAATTATAATTCATTTTTTTTGCGAATATAACGATGAAATATGGTACATTTATATTTGTTATTTATTTCTAAATTGTATTACATAATAAAATTGCAGTTGCAAATTGCAATTTTATATACATATATAAGTATACGTGTGTATTTGTGTATATATTTTATGTATACGTCTGCTTTTCATTCTATACAAGCGTAGCAGTAGCATATACTGAACATAATAATAATAATAAAAGGATCTACAATATAACAAAGCACAACAATCCCATTAGCGTAACAGCAACTAGCATCTGCAACTAAGTGCGTTCGTTCGTGGCTTGTATTAAATGTCACAAATCCCAAAACGTATATATATCTGCTTACATATAAATGCATGTGTTCATTTTCATCTAGCATTTGCTAGACTGCTAGGATATAATACAATATATGCATTATAATCGGAAAAACAATTTAGTGGTGGTTATCTGAATATTATTATTTGACCAAGTTCATAGCTTTGGTGTATTTATAAGCCTGTAATACATTTCAAGTGAAAGTTATTTAAATGAAAATGCAATATGTGGTTCTAAAGTGTGAGAAATTCTACCTACAGTTGAATTTCTTAGACAAATAACCATATAATAATACACTAAATTAGTTGTTTTGGATAGAAAACTGACCTGAGCCTCATTAATGATTAATTCTTCAACTTCTTAACATTTTTTCTAAACGCACTTACGTCCAATGTTAACCCCTTATGGGGGCTTCTCTACACATTGATCTCAAAAGCACTTGCAAATCTATAAAAACCTCCAAAAATGAAATTTATATTTATTTATTTGCACCAACAATTGTTCCAAAAATATTTACTCCCTATTTCCACACCAATTTCATATTTATTCAATTTTTTAAAAACATAAATTTTATAGGGTAGCTTCATCAAGAAGCGGAGATAAGATGCAAATTTGTTCCATAAAATGCTGGTCGGAGAAAATTAATAGGAGTTGGTCATACATTCCTCCACTCTAGGTGCGATTCCCGAGCTGATATAGGATTATTTGTTGATTTTCATGTATTTTTATGTTTTTTTTTGGTAGGGGAGTTGCAATAATGAATTAATTTAGGGGATAAGCATGTTTAGAAAAAATTTTAATGCTACCCTTTTAGGTGTAATACTTAGCAACATTTTAGAGACATCAGAATCGATCTGCTAAGCTCTGTAAAAATATTGAAAATCTAGTAAAATATGTCTGAAAAATATATTAATATATTTTGCTGAAGGCTTGTAGCAATATGAGCTGAGAATTACGATATGTTAAGGACAAAGAATTGCTATAAACATATTTATACGCAAAGTTTGTTGCTTCGTTTAAATGTTGCTATACAATTTGTATACATACATATGAATATATGCATTTATTGTATATACATTTTGAGAAAAATACAGGATGGTTGTAGTAGCAGGAATATAATAACAACTAGAATAGAGGAAAAACAAAACAAAAACAATGAGAGTTGGCTATAAAAATATGGTTCAACTATATTATGGGTTTGCATGGATGCATGCATTTATACCATCCACGATCCATGATTATTTGCATTTTTATTGTTTTGTGGCTAGCTCTCTTTTTTGTTGTTGTTGAAGCCACTAAATGTGTAGGAATATCAAGAAATTATGTTTTCCAATGTGGCGTGTTTTAATTAATTTTTCTTTATCTTTCTTGTTTTATTTGTTGTTGTTGTTCTTTGTGTTGCGGTAAACGTAAAATTTTATTATAATTTTTTTTTTTATACATAGTTTCAATATTCTATTTTTATATTTAAACAAATTTGTTTCTTCATTATTCTCTTGTTTTAGCTCTCAATATTGCAAACTTAATTTTATGAATATAATGTGTACGTATATTATTTTCCATTTCTCTGGGTCATCATAGCACATCACAGTGATGTTGGTGATGGTGTAGATATTGCAGCGTATTTATCAGACTTAATTCTATATAAAACCACATGCAAAATATTTCGCGCAAATTACAAGAATGAGTTGCAATATGGCCAATGCGGTAGTGATACTGTTGCTGATGATATCGTGCTGGTATTGGTGGAGTTGGTGGTGATGATGTTAATGATGACTGGCACTGGCGTTAGTTACCTATACACACACACACACACACACATACTCAAGCAAAAATGCACTGATATAGCCATGTATATATGTATATAGCTATATGCATTAGAGTGTTTCAAATTATTAGAGATAATGTTTTGAATTTTTGGAAGACTCGAAATTTCTTTTAAAGAGATAATTGATTCTCATTTTTATTTAAAATCGTTTCATAAAATTGTATTGCTTCGATATTAAAGATTTTCATGCTCTCTTATATTATTTAATTGAAATTTTTATTCAAAATTAATCCTTCAAATTGGATTGCTATATATAAATGTGATGAGACAAATTTTGATCCCCTCTAATTTATATATATAGAACCTATACATACATATATCTATATTCAAATATTCATATGTATCTGTGCTCTTCCTGTTGCTTGTTGTACATATTTACGTCCACACAGTTGTTGCTTCTGGTGGTGCTGCTGCTGCCTAAAAGTAGGTGAAGGCAACGCATTCACACACACACACACACCCACACACACAAACGCATACACAACATGTTATGTTTAAAAATGGAAATAAATCAGCGTATATCCTGCCCTGTCCTGCTGCTGCTGCTGCTGCTGTAATGAAGTTTGAATTTTAAAGTTTGTTTATACATTTGAGTATTCACATGATGATTTTTTACTTGTGTCGGATAACCAAGGCTAATATTGGCCTTGTTTGATATTTGCTTACAATTTGTTTTTGAAAACTTTCCTTTTTTTGTTTTTTAAATTTATTTATAAACTGTACATTTTAATGAAAATTTATTTACAGGTAGTAAATTAATAAATATTGAAAAATATCTGTTTTTTCATTTTTGCATTTTTTTTGTGTATTTACAACTTTTTACAATAGCATCATTAACAGAAAATATGTACATAGGTGTTTTTAATATATTTTTTTTTTATATTGACGTACATTATGTAAATATATTTTAAATAAAATAATTGCATTTTAACAGCATGCATTCATGAACTCATGAATTCATAGTTGGAATTGCCAATACTATAAATTAGCATAAAAGTAACCATAGCATCAACTCTATACTTTTCTATTTGTAATAGCAATAATCATTGCTGAAGAAACTCATCGAGCAATATATGTACATTAGGAATGCCAATGTTTGGGCTTTTTTGTGATGCCAAACAATTTTAAGCAAGGATTCATTTTCAATGGTTTCCAAATATATAAATAAATTAGAAAAAATTCAAATTCAATAATAATACAACAATTACAAATTTTTCGAATATGCATGCGATTACTCAAGCGTTTTGCAAAATCAAAATATTGATTTTTATTAAAAGTATGATCTTCAAAAAATTAAGTGGCTCACAATTTCGTTTGTCAACTTTAAGATAAAGTTATTACAAATGAATCTATCGCCGATCTCCATTGTTACATATGAAATAGTAGTTTTTAAAGAGTTTTTTTTTTCTATTTCATCCAATAAAAATAATAAATTCAATTGAATAATTTTTGTAAAATAATTTCTGATTTTGTCTTAGAATTTTATAGACAGTCATAAGCATGATTAATTCGGTTCTTAAACCAATGCTGAAAATCATTGAATCGATCGTACCTAATTACGAGCTTATCGAGACAAAATCAAAGTTGGGATCACCAACGTAACGGGAATTGGCACCATCACCAATACACTTACTCATACATAATATCATATGTATTTGTCAACTTGTCAACAAGCTGTCATTTTCATATTACTTACTTTTGTTGTCTGATGCTTTTATTTGTTTTATATTTCTTAAATTTAATTGTCATCGCATTAAATTGTATTTATTACTTGATGTGCGTGTTTATATAGGTATATATACTTAAGTCTGTAAGCTGTATGCATATTGAGGTGTATTAAAAAGAAACAATTGCTGCTTCTATTGACTAATAAAGGCCAATTCAATATCGACTTTATCGATTCCAAGAACCAAGCATATAGGTCGAGAGTATATATAAAATGAAAGGCGAAAATGCTCCGAAGCATATGTCCTTATTTTCAGGATATCGTGCGCTCAAGTATGAACCTTTTTTAATATCTTATCAGTATAAGAAGACCAATATTTGGAATACGATTGATAATTCCTTCATATATTTTATTTGCAACAAAATTTGAACTGAATATAGTAGATCTCTCGAAACATTTTATTGCTATAAAGACCATAGTTCATTGAATTTTGGTGGTCTTAAAACTGGTATTTGAGTTCAATTCAATCAATTTGTGTTTATAGTTCGTAAATGGTTGGAAATATAAAAAAAAAGTTATTGAAAATTTAAATAAAAAATTATACAAAATTATAAAAAAAATACTACAGAATGAAATATTTGTTGAATTTGTATAATTTATATAATTTCTATGGTCAAAGTGATGAGATATGTCAATGATGAATAAATTTGCTATTGAAATTTTATTTGATTTTTTTTTGTATAAAATTTATAACTAAAACTGAGACGTCTTAATATATATATTTGCTTCCAACATTCATAGAAATAGTACATACATAAATAGTAAAAAGAAAGAACAACTTTTTCGCAATTAATGAATTTCTTTTAATGTTTGAAAACTTTTCTTTTGCACGTCATCGAGATTAGAGAAATTGGAAAATACATATTTTTTTTTTTTTAGGTAAATGAGGTAAATGAAGAAGATTGTAATGAAGAAAGAAAATATGCTTATGTTGGATTATTATATTAGTTATATTTAAAGCTATGCAGTAACATCTATGCGTGAAGATTTATAGATCTTTAAAGCTCAAGCATTCATCAATGATTCCATGTGATTTAGCGAATGTAAAATAAAGTAAAATTATGCGATATGACAATTTCCTTGAGAATTTGTAAAAAAAAAAAATGATTTTCAAATTTTATTAGAGCCTTGAAAGAACCTTGTTCACGTATTACTTTAAATATTGTTGTAAATTTTGTAAAATTATTTGTGCTGAGCTTTGTGGCTAAGGTCTTGGAGAGACACTTTCATGAAAAAAGCATAAAATATCGTATAGAGCAATAAGGCAAAACTGCAAAATTGCCTATTGTCAAGTTTAATTAAATTTACTGAAATCAATTTATTAAAAATAAGCAAGAAATAAGAAAACATCAACAGCTACCACCAAGTAACATAAGCTGAATGTGTTCAATGCCAAACATAGCACTAATGAGTGGAGATTAGGAGTTTTGTGTAGAAACAAAAAATTATTTACAACATTAATACAAATAACTTTGCCCAAAGCATTAATGCCTTTTCTCCTTAAGTTTTAATTTCTGTAGCACAAAGACTTTTATGTAGAGTTTCGTGAATAGAAAAAAAAAAAAGACTGGAATGTTCTGTGAAAAATATGTACAAGTACATCATCCTATTTCTGGATTATACTATAGTTAATCTGTTGCAAAAACACTTTCAAATTATATATTAATTAAAGGCATTTGTATGTAGATGCTTTTTGATCAAATTAAATCTACTCGAGGGGACACATCAAAAAATATTGAGTAAATAATTAAAGTTAATAATGGATTTTCAAATTTATAATACAATATTTTTCGATACGTCAGTATATTTGTATAGGTTAGGTATAGGCGCAAGAAGAGGGAGTTGGAAAGACACGAGTGTGAGGAGATAGAGATGTGTACCGACAAGAATGAGACTCGAAAATTCTTTGAAAAGATCAAGCGCCTGAGTGGAGGTTTAAATCCCGGAGCCTCTTCTTGTCGTGATGGAAATGGGAATCTGGTTACGGATGTCCAGAGTGTACTGAGCCTATGGAGGGAACACTTCTACACGTTACTGAACGATGGCGATGCTACGAACAATTCTGCCAGTGGAGGAGAATGCCCGATAACCCCAATTACAGATGATGGTGTTGATGTTCCACCACCCGACGATGACGAGGTTGAAACGGCCATTTTAAGGCTGAAGAACAACAAAGCTGCAGGTGCTGATGGCCTGCCTGCCGAGTTGTTTAAGACCGGAGGCGATGAGCTGCTCACCCGCATGCACCAGCTCATAAGCAGAATATGGTCGGATGAAAGCATGCCTGATGATTGGAGGCTCAGTGTTCTCTGTCCTGTACATAAAAAAGGAGACCCCACAATTTGCGCCAACTACCGTGGAATAAGTCTCCTGAGCATCGCGTACAAGGTTCTATCGAGCGTACTGTGAAACGTTGAAGCCTATGCTCAGCAACCTGATTGGACCTTATTAGTGTGGCTTCAGACCTGGTAAATCCACCATCGACCAGATTTTCACACTGCGCCAAATCCTGGAGAAGACCCAAGAAAAACAGATCGACACACACCACCTATTTGTTGATTATAAAGCCGCTTTCGACAGTCCGGTAAGGGATTACCTCTACGCAACAATGTCTGAGTTCGGTATTCCTGCAAAGCTCATTCGACTTTGTAGAATGACACTGCATAACTCCCGTTGTGCAGTGAAAATTAGGAAGGACCTCTCCGCACCGTTTAATACCGAACGGGGTTTCAGACAAAGTGATTCGTTATACTGCGACTTCTTCAATCTTATTATGGAGAAAATAATACGAGCTGCTGATCTACGACATAATGGCACTATCTTCAACAAAAGTGTCATGCTGTTAGCGTATGCCGACGATATTGACATAACCGGCATGAACACGCGAGCAGTCAGTGCAGCATTCTCAGAGTTGGAAAAAGAGTCGCGTCGGATGGGTTTCACGGTGAACGAGGGCAAGACGAAGTATCTAGTGTCAACAAACAAAGAGTCCCGGCGTCTTGGACAGCACGTCACTGTTGACAACTACGCTTTTAAAGTAGTAAGGGACTTTGTCTATCTTGGAACCAGCATTAACAGCAGTAATGACGTCGGCTTGGAGATCATGCGTAGGATAACTCTTGCTAACAGGTGTTACTTTGGGCTGAGTAAGCAATTGAGAAGTCGAGCCCTCTCTCGAAGAACGAAAACTACACTCTACAAGTCTCTCATCATGCCTGTCCTAACATATGGCGCTGAATCCTGGACAATTTCCACCTCGGATGAGCGAATGCTGTATGCCGATATTGACATAGTAAAGCGCATCAAAATCCAGCGACTGCGCTGGCTAGGTCATGTCGAGCGAATGGAAGAACACGCTCCAGCTAAGAAGGTGTTATATTCGGAACCCGCTGGAGGACGACGCAAAAGAGGAAGACCAAACCTCCGGTGGAAAGACCAAGTACTGGAGAACCTGACGGCGCTTGGAATTTCTAACTGGCGCCAGCTAGCGAAGAACAGAGATGGCTGGCGAAGCATGTTATTTTCGGCCTAAATCGATACTCGGTTGTTATGGCCACATAAGTAAGTAGTAGTAGAATGTGCTTAAATTAAAATACTATTTCCTCTATCATAATGATGTTTAATTTCGGAACACATACATACATACATAACCTATGTGTATATCAATATCAATGTACATATATGAATGTATAGATACTACAATATGAAATACAAATTTCCAGAACTTTGAGCTTCAAGCAAATGAGTATCTTTTGGAATCCTTTTATGAAAACTGTCAACTACCAATGCATTGTGGTTAGTTGGTGGTTAATCGTTTGTTTGATTGGATGGTGGTTTTTACAAAGTCGTTCATATAAGAAATTCAAATGTAGATAATGCTCCATTCAAGAGGGTCATCATATTACTTAATATGAGTATTTTGCATAAATTTTGTTTTCAAATAATAATCTTTACTATGTTGATATGATATGTAAGCATATACATATACATTAAGGCAGGTAAAATTTTGAAATGACTTTGTTCAGCGAACAAGAAAAAAAATTGTGGTCATTTTTCATTTGAACAAAAAATTAATGGGGTTTGTTTTTACATTTCATCGCTCTCGAGTCGATTTCTAAACAGCCAGTGTCGATATTCGGGTGTTTTGTAAAAAAAATAAGAAAATAAGCGGGTTCGAATTAGAAATTTCTTATGCTTCCTAGAAAACAGAGTATTGAAATGATTTGAATTCTCTTTCGCTTACTCTCCATACAGTTTCACCCACCTTAATACACATACTACATACATATATGTATACGTGCTTTTTTGTGTGAAGGTGTAGGCAGTAAATTAGAAATCCATTACATATGAATGTTAGTCTATAGACTGTATCATTTTTTACCTCAACCTCAACTAGTAGAATGTCCCTTCTGGAATTCACATATTTTTATACAAATATGCAAACTCATACACCTACACACACACACACATCAACATTTCTAAATGTATATGCATACTTTCATCAACAAACAGCAAATAGCAACAATAATATCAACAGCAACAACACCAACAAGCAATTTAATTCAATGTCCTTCAAATGTTAAAATGAAGGTAGAGTGAAAGAACGAACGAACGAACGAACGAACGAATGAATGTACGATATGTAGCATATAAATGAAACGAAGGAGGGAACAAGTTAGTTATGTTTGTGATTTTATGCTATTTTGATTTGTTTATAAATATATACATACAAATGTATATATACATGTATGTATGTATATTTGTATATTTATATATATTATGTGAAATGTTGAATTAGACATGCTATAAGAAGTAGTATGAGTAAATGTAACAAAATTGGAATAGAGAGACGAAGGACGAAGATGAAAAATTTCATTAAAATTTTAATTGAATTTTCATTAAATATTAATAAGTAAATGTGTAAATAGAAATATGTATATCTGTGTGTGTGTGTGTGTGTGTGTGTGTGTGTGTTAGTGTGTGTAGATATATTTATTTGTATCTATGGGATCAACTTAATATCATATATACCTAACTATATAGACTAAATACTCGTACGTACGATAAACAATCAAATGCAAACTTAGGAGATTGAAGAAAAGAAACATACACACACACACACACACACAAAAGTACATTTTATTTAAGCTCTTAAGCAGCTTAGTGGTTTAGTGTGTTGTCCAACTATATACTTATTAATATACAAAATACGCATACACATGAAAGTATGTGTGTGTGTGTGTGTTGTACTTTTAAGTATATCCTTAAATATATAGAAGTGCAACTACATTAACCTACATACACTAATATATAGTAGAGCACGTAAACACAGGAATTTACATATATTTACATACATTTTAGCAGGCAGGCCATATCGTTACAGTAGCATTTTGAAATGTAATGGCATAATTGGACTGGTCCATGAGTATACAATTATCGGACAATTGAGTATAATATTATGTTTTAAAGTAAAGCGAGCACAAAAACTCGATGAATATCAGTGTTAAAAAGTGTAAATTTTCAGCAAAGCAGCCTAAGGGCAGTTTTTCAGAGAACGTTGTAAGAAATTATGACTCAGAAGGGAGCATGGCACAAACAAAAAAAAAATTTGAAATTATTCAAAGGACAACTTCTTGTTATTATGCTATAAGCAGCAGTGGATAAATGCATATGCAAAAAAAAAAAGAAATATATAAAAAAAAAATAATATCTTACAGTTTACTTTACATTAACATTCAACTTTTAGTGACAACATATTGTAATTGATTTCCATGTGTGCTTCCTTATTTTACAATATTATATTAACAGAATTTCCTGTTCCTTAGCATTTCCGGTATTGTAATTTTATATGACCATAGCACTTAATATTGTTTATATGCAGATTTTTGCTGTCGCTACAACTTGTAGAACTTGCCAATTATATATGTAATATATTTCTCATTTCTCTTGCTCACGCTCTCTCTCTCTCACTCTCTCTCTCTCTTTCTCAGCTTTAATTAAAAATTATATTTTTAGAAGGAAATGCCATTTATACTAGTGAGGGAGAGTGAGAGAGAGAGAGAGAAAGTGAATTATTATAATATTATTTTAAAATAGCCTTCAGCAGTCACAGTCACAGACGGTCACATACATTAATATACACTCCCACAATCATTTAGCATTTAGCACACACACACACACACATAAGACGATCTATATTCAGAGTATGTGCGTCAAATCAAAAGCATTTTTTTTTCTAATAAGAAATCCTATATAATATTTTAAATATTTTAAATCATTTTTTTTTCACAATTTTCAGTTATGACAATATATACAATATATTTTTTAAATTATTATGCAATAAAGTTTTACAAAGAAAAACAGCAAATTAATATTGTATAAAAAGAAATTACTAGATACTTATCCGCCTCAGTTAATGTTTACCATATTGTTATTTCTATCAACAAGGGGTTGACTTAGAGAGGGGATGTAATCGAACGAAAGGTATATCTATCTTCCATACAGAAGCATATTCTCGAACATCAGTTTTTATATCTTGGCACTATAATATACTACAAATAACGATCTAATATATTCGAGAATGGGCATACTAAATAGATATTTCGAAGTAAGCTCTCGAATTGAAAGTTAGTGTATAAGAATATTATCAATAACAAATACATATATTTGAGAATGGGCGTAAGTGAGCAAAATTTCATATAAAATTCTATTTTCGAACATATTTTTTCAACTTTTTGCACGTGAATATGAAGCTATCAAATTAAAAGTCCGTACATAAGAATATTATCACCAACAAATGAACATATTCTGGAATGGGCGTAATTAAATTAGAATTAGCATACGTCTACCTAGCATACAAACTTCATATTTCGATATCGGTTTTCAAAATTAACGCATCTAAATATGAAGCTATCGTATTAAAAGTAGGTATCTATGATTATTATCATCAATAACTTTGAACATACTTTAAAATGAATTCAATCCAATAAAAATCACGCCTACCTCGCATGCAAAATTTATTTTTCCAAACAAAAACAATCATAATTGGAGATAATTTCTTCCAAAGCATATGATATCCAAGTCGTTCCGATACCAAATTTAATTTATTCCCATTTTTTGTTTGCTTTTGTTTTTTTTTTTATAAATTTCCTATAATTTTTCTATAAGTCTATACATACCTCGTGTGTATTAATCTAAATAACTATCTTATAATTCTATCATTTACTATCATTGCGCAACATTAGAGCTATATGCTTAAGACTGTATAGATTATCATATATATATATATATATATATATATATATATATATATATATATATATATATATATATATATATATATATATATATATATATATATATATATATATATATATATATATATATATATATATATATATATATATATATATATATATATATATATATATATATATATATATATATATATATATATATATATATATATATATATATATATATATATATATATATATATATACAGTTGTTGTCTTGTGGCTTTTATACTTTTGAGTTTTCATATATATCTACATATATGTGTGTGTCTATATGGATATAACACATATATGTAACACATATATGTATATACAGTCAACTCCGCTTTACTGAAATATAATATGTATGTACATATGTTTACGCATACACATTTATTTATCAACTTGCTTGCTACTTAGGTATGCAACTACTTACTACACTACTTCAATATTAAATTGAATTCAATTTCTGATTTAATTTGATTTGATTTCGTTTGCAAAATGAATGCTTAATTGTATCTATTTGATATACCATACATATACTGCACATTTGTACATTTGTACCGACTTTCATAAATATGGAATCATACAAAAAACAACAACAACAACAACGAATTTCGAATAGCGAAAAGAAAGATAAAATTGAAATCTGTAAAATGACATAAATTTGATTTCAAACACAAGTGTTTTCTGTAGTAGAAAGAGCATGAGAAATGTGCAGGTAAATGATTTAAACAACTACAGTCAGTCAGCAATTATATTCCAAATAAGCTGATAATGCTATAAAATGAAAGCTAAAATCTCTTCTTGCATTCAAATAAGAGTACTTGTGTGTACATACATCAAAGAAACAAACAATTGTCAATCAAATTCCACTTAGCATCTAATTAACTCATGTTATAGCATACTTTCAAAGAAGAAGAAGAAGCAGAAAAATAATTATGTTTAGCTCAATTGAGTATCAGGAATCGAAAAAATATATATATATATATTTTGGATTAATCGACCATTTGTAATGGATGCTATAATATCTCGTAATAAAATGTAAGCCAAAAAGTATGCAAGATTATACAAACACCCAATTTTGGCAGCATTCTTTGCAATTATTGTAATATAAGCAGTTTTTGTAAGAAAAAATGGAATATATTGTAGAAAATTGCTCATAATTATTATTATGCATTCTATTATATTGTGAATTCATGAAATCTATGTTGAAAATATTGAAAATTAGTTGATTTTTCGTCAAAAATTCCATAAATAGTAGATATTAGATAGCATTTGCAAACCAATTTTTTTTTTGGTACTACACTGCAATTTTGTATCGGGAAAAGGGCGTGGCAACCACAAGAAATAATTATCTATATTTCCGAAATAATTTTTGATAGAATTAGCTAATAAAAAAATGCATATTGCTTCAATGCTTTTAACAAATGTTGCTCTTTGGGTGTAAAATAAATTTTTTGCCATAAATGGGTTAAGACAGCGTTGCAATATAATCACAAATTTATGTAAAATACATATTTTTTAACAAGATAATAAAATTTATATCGACAAAATTCCACTTAAAGTAATAGTATGCAATTATTTACATGCTTTATTTCATTGAATTGTGAATAGATGAATTTTACATTAGTTAATGTATGAGAGCACTCACTATATTCATATATAATATACAGTGTGCCCTGTGTGAAAATGGACAATTGATTTGAATAATACACTCTTTCATGAAAGCTTATTGATATAAAGAAGGTCAAGAATGAAATTGAAGAAAGAAAGTTACAATTTTATACTTTATCTGGTACCCAAATATAGCAAATAGATAGCTGAAGAAGACTAAATGAGGCTAAGTGAGGAAAGATTGATGAATTCATGCATTACCTAGTAAACGAATAGGTAAAGGAGTGCTTTCATTTTATTGATCGGAATTGTATACATGCATGTTGCAATGCATGAATTTTCTATATTCACCTAGCAATGTTATCAATTTGTCCACTGGGTATCTACTTATATGTGCAAGTTCATCCAAAGTCAAAATGAATAAGTAGGAACAAATGATGGAAATTCGGTTGGATTGGTATAACTGAATAATCAGATTGTGTTGTTTGTTGGTTTCTGTTGTTGTTGTTGTTGTTGCTGTTTTTGGGCCAACTTGAAACACTTGAGTTAAAAGGGACATTTAATACGACAATTTTGAATCAACTTCAACTGCGGCTATATGTATGTCGGTATACATAAATATACACTTAACATTTTGCATACGTATCCATATTGAGAGAATGATATTTATATATAAATGCAATTACCCAGAATACAAAATCTGATGGTAATGATGATGATGATGATGATGATGAAATGTAAGCTTATGAAATCATCGTTTTGTATGATTTTCAAATAATTTTGAAGATACCTACATATAAGAATGTATAGTATAGTTTTTTATAAGTATTGGTTATGGAGTCCTTGAATTAAATTGAGAAATATTCAAAAGCTAAATCCGATTTGATGTAAAACTAATTTAATTTTATTTTATTTGATCCTTTTACTCAAATTGGATGATATTGGATGTCTTTACTACTTGAGATAATGTCATCTGTTTTGTAACCGCAATAAATCAACATATCAATTTCTTTATTGTCACTTTTTATCACACACACACACACACCGCAGGTATATTCCATATCATAATCATAACAATGCAAATCACACTACACATTCTCTAGGTATATTGCACATTTGTAAGATGTTGATAATAATGCGATAATGAAATGTCTTTTTGACATTTTACTTTTATATACATGGTAGACGCAAACAACGGCGACGACGATGGCGATGACGACGACAGCAGCGGCAACGATTACAACGGCAACGGTAAGACTCAATGTTGTTGCTGTCGCTGCCACTGTCGTTTCTATTATTTGCTGCTGCTGCTGCAACTGTCATTCGTTTGCATGCAATGCATACTCTGCTTTGTTTTCTTTTTCTCATATATATATATTTATTATTGTATTTGAAATGACCGACCGATCGACTGCATTAGCAATAATAATTTCAATGTAATCGTTCAAACGATGATTTCTTTTTTCCAAATGCTTTCATATTTACACTTTGCTTTGTCTTTCTACCTACAATATATTCGCATGAACGTATTACCTCACATTTTATAATTGCGGAACTCTGGTGCTGTTGCACTCATTCATTTTTTATTCTTCACAAATTTGAAGAGGAACAAAAAAATGATTTTGTGGTTTGCCAAACAATTTTCTTTACAATTTACATGACATTTAATGTAATTTAATTTTATTGTTTATGATATTTTAAGAAAATTTTTGCACACACACTCACGTTTTGATTCAAACAAAATTTATTCACTCAAAACCGGGGCAAATAAGCAGCGGCAGCAACTGCAAAATTATTCAACTTGTATTGAATTGGTAATTTCGTCACCGAGCAAGCTAAAGTAGAAAAATTACGAATCTCGCATATGAATTTACGAAGACGATGAGGTGGTACACGACGACGATGCGCCACAGACAACGACGACGACGACGACGACAACGACGATGATTACGAGCGACAACCAGCGACGACGATAACGACGGCGAGAAAAACTGATTACAGAATAGAATACAGAGTACAGATGGCAATGATGGCGACCAGGCGAAAAAGAAAAGAATTTTGTTGTTATTTTGATTTCAAACAGAAAGAAAAACAACATTCAGAAGGTGAAGAGAAAATCACACAAATTCACCACCATATCAGCAAATTCCATCGAAGCTATGGTAAACAATGTTCAGAAAGCAAATGTGTACAATATGTCTACAAAATATTAAGAGCGAGAGAGAGAGAGTAAATCATGTAGGTATACAACAAAATAAAAAATGAAAAAATATATGAATCAAATCAAACTGTTCCACATTTCTTTTTAGTACAACGCATAAATACTAAGTTGCTCTCGGTGGATTTTTGTTATGATGCAAAAAAAAAAAAAAAAAAAATACTAAAAAGCTCCTTTATACAAGAATTCTATATACATTAATTTCTGTATGCCTACTCTCTATCTTCCTCTCTGGGTTGACATTCTTCCCACGGCACAACGTCCACTATCAAACAACTGCTCTAATTTTCTCTCTGTCTTGTGCAGAATTTTGAATTGAAATATTTTGAAGGCGAGTATATTCACCAACCCGTATTTCAAATGTCATTTTTGACAAATGAAAAATGTTATAAAGTAGCAGCCAGCATCCGTCTCATGTCACTGAGCTTGCTAAGGAGCAATCAACCGCAGTGTCAACATTACAGATTCGTAGAAGACGCCATTTTGGCTTTGTTTGATTTGTATTTTTGGTATGTTTTTCGTTAAATGGAAATACATATGACTATTAGTACAAATGAGAAGTGGAAGAAGAGGAATTGGCATATGCAGAAATTCTCATAGATACCAAAATATTTTGAAATTTAGCATACAAGCGAATTTTGTATATGCTTTATTAGTATGTATTTATTTTGTAGTATTTTTCCTAAACTACCGTGTAATCTTATATGGTACGAATTTCTTTCCATTTTCTTTTTTTTTACGCACAGCTATAAAATTATGCAAAACTTGATGGCTGTGTTGTGTTATTGGTTTATTAGGATGATTTTGTGGTTAATTCTCTGAGATGAAATGTATATTTTCTGTTTAGTATGCACACACACACGAACTCTGTCTCTCTCTCTCTCTCTTTCATTTTCTCTCTCGCTCTCTTTGT
The DNA here is from genome assembly GCA_963854835.1 of Megamerina dolium. NCBI lineage: Eukaryota > Metazoa > Arthropoda > Insecta > Diptera > Megamerinidae > Megamerina > Megamerina dolium. The sequence continues at coordinate 64,401,275 of OY978527.1, forward strand.
GATCCAGGTGTACGTGCGATTACATGTGTATGCGAATAGGAAAATGTATTCACGTCGTCGTCATAATCACATTTATATTTTTTATTTTCTCTATTGCTCCTCGTATTTACATTAGTTCCCCCTTTTCTCGTTTTTTTTGTTCATATTTCTTAGTTTTAGTTTTTGTTTATATTTCTTTTTCAGTTGATAATTTGCTTTATTTGTGTATACTTTGCAACCCCCATAGGCATTTCTGCAAGGCCTGCTGTAGCACTACCAAAATCGACTTACCCTGTTTTGAGAGATAAGAAGATGAAGATTTTAAATAAAATGTAAAATATCATATGCAGTTCATTCAAAAACCGAATAGTCTGAAATTGTGTCTGTGTCATAAATACTGCTCGAGTAAAAAGTATTTTAGAAATCAACCGAAGATTATAGGATAAAAAGTTTGCTTAGTTAGATATTTCTTGAAACCATTTAAATGAGTATTAAGACTGAGACAATGTTCTTCAATATGAAGATTATTATATGGAAATTTACTTAAGAAGAGATAAGAATGCCGAAGGAAGAAAAACTTGTGATTAAAATTTAAAGATAATAAAATTTAAAAGTTTAATGGAATCCGCTATATAATTATTAATGCATGGAGATATGGGTTACAAAAATTCACGTTGTAATTCATTTGCTCATGAGTACAAAATTGTATTCACCAGCTGTAAAGAGTGTAGCAATGCAAGAATAAAGTTTGGAGTAAAGTTTGAAACATCTGCTTTTCTCATATCCAACGATCTTAAGGTCTCAACTACAATCACATTGCATCACATTGTTGCGGAAAATGCAAGATGGTTTCCTTTTGGAGATAGTGATGGCATTTTTAATGCTCTATACTCTCTCGATTAATGAAAGGACGCTCATCTGTAATCGGTAGGGTAGTAAGTAAGTTAATTTGGAGTTTGACAAATTTTGATGTTACGAGGTCTATGTAAGATATACATACCTATAAAAAAATTGTTTCCGGGAACAGAGGGACCAGAGGAGTCTGGTATTGAAAATAAGTTTTCATTTAAATAGCCAGGATAATAAAAAAAAACAGCAAAAATGTCACGTCGCTTCTAAACTTGATCCCATTGTATCATATGAAAAAGTTGTTTGACACTTTTCGTTGACAAGTAATCATGTTGTATATTACACTGACACACAGAAATAAATTGTGTTGTAATTCATTCAACTTTTCAGGTATAACAACATGTTATAACGTTGAGCAATGTAAATGATGATGTTTTTACAGATGTACTTGTTGTTGTTGTTTAAGTTACTCGTAAAAAAAAAAATAAAAAAAAAATACACCTGAAAAATATAACAAAAAAATATGCAAAACGAAAACAACTGCAGCTATATTTATATATACAATGGGAGAGTAATAATTTTTTTTATTTTGTTAGACAAAGAGAGTCACTGCACATAAAGTAAATTAGTTTTATGCGAGAGTATACTTTATGTGCAGGTCATGTACTCGTACTCATACATTTAACAGTACGTGCTTAATAGCAAAAAGAAAATCTAGAAAAAAAAAAAAAAACAAAACACACTGGGAAACCGGTATCGTCAGAGAGTGAAATAAACAGAGAGCGCAAAATATTTGGAGAGTGTGTGGAGAGACAAAAACTCTACCAGACTTATTTTGCAATGGAGCTTAGTTTCGTATTTGTGCAAAAAAAAAAAACAAAATAATACAAAATAGATAACAATTTTTGCATATAAACATGGAGAGATTTTAGTTATTGAGTGAAGTGCTACTGTACTCAGTAATAACAAATCTCACTCATTTATATACTCCTTACACATAGAGTATTTTAATTGCATGTAATAATTGTGAATTTAACAAATGGGACAATATTTAATTATGCAAATTCAAAATGATTGTATGTCCAGTGCTGGGCATTTAAGATAATGATTACTTTTTGAATTCGATTACCTTTGTGGTAATGACAAATAAATACGTAATTACTTTCAGAGTAATGAAGTAAAAACTAGCAATGATGATTGCTGTGTTTTTGTATTTGTTATTACGACTAAAGTAAGCGTAAAATTAACTTTTACTTTACAATTACCGTAATCATATTCTTGAATTTTTTTGTTAGGTGGATGCATACCCTTAAAATATTTGTAATTCATAAATAATTCGTTACAAAAAAAATTGATCATTTAATCCTCAGCTCTAATCGTAGTCATATTTGTATTGTATAATTACGATTTAATTGTAGTCATAATGATTTAATAGATTATCTATTAGATAACACATCATAATCTTAACTTTATCCAATTATATGCAATTCTTTAGTAAATTATTGCAAAAATCAGTAATTTGATCCTCAGCTTGAATTGGAATCATATTTCTAATTGTAATAAAAAAATATATTCTTTTAGGGTTAAAATAGTTGTAGTTCATAAGTAATACATTAAAAAAAAAATGCATCAAATCCATGTTTATTGTAACCATTACATAAAAGAAATAACAATGCAACATACCTTGTGGGTGAGTTTCGAAAATTATAACAACAACAACAGAAAGAGCACACCATACACACCAGAAAATTTAGGCCACCACACCACGTTGTCGCCGATGTTGTCGAAGCGGTTGTTGGATCGCCAATACCCTGTCCAGCTGCAGCTCCTGTTGTTCCTGCTGCCGCTGCCGCCGCCGCCGCTGCTGCTGCTGCTGTTTGTATACCAGCTGCTGCTAGGGCAGTTTCAATGATAGACGATGTTGCCGATGATGATTTTCGACGCGATGCTGCTGGTGCTGATGCTGTCGACGATGTGGATTTTCGCGGTGATTTTAATTTAGCGGCAATGCCGATTTTACGTAATTTTTGCTTATATATTGCAGCGGCGGCCGCTGCTGCTGCCGCTGTTGTTGTAGTTGTTGCAGTCTTATTGTTATTGCTACTGCTGCTGTTGCTACTGCTGTTACGTCGATTCTTTTCGACCGTACGCGGTGATAATGGTGGCGCTGGTGGCGGCAGCAGCGGTGGCGGCAGTGATGTTACTATTGATGGCGCTGAATGGCGAGCCGGCGCCGATGTCTTCTTCTGTGGTGGCGATATTCGTGCTGGTAATGATGTTTGCTTGTCTCGCGGTGTCTTGGCGATGATGCGATGTTGTGGCGAGTTAAATGAGATTTGTTTTTTCTTTTTCTTGACACGGCTGGTTGCTTTCAGCAATTGCTTTGATGTCAATTTTGTGGTGGTGCTGGTTGTTGAGGTTGTTGTTATTGTTGTTGTTGCTGTGGCTGTCAGTGGACGTGTTGTTGGAATAGCTCGTGCTGCTGTCGGCTGTGGCAATGGTGGCGCTGGCGATGTCTGTTGTTGTGACGTTGTTGTGGCGGTTGCAGTCTCTGTTGCAGTTGTAGCTGCAGTTGCGGTTGCAATTGCAGCGTTGGCCGCCACTGCAATGGCGGCACCTTGTCTATGCAGTCTTTAAAAAACGTATTGGTTTTGTTTGCGAAACATGTGGAAGCGGTCCAAGTTGATATTGGCGATGATTGCGTTGCTTTTGCTTGTTGCTTTTGTTGTTTTCCTTATTCTGGTGTAATATTTTATTTAAATATTTCAAATTTTTAATTAAATAAACTCACTCACTTAATTTTCGGACACTTTATTATTTTTTTCTTTCTTTAGAATTTTCAAGCATCACTTCTCGTAATTACTTTTTACACCTTTTATTTTTTTCTGATCCGTTTTAAACTGATGTTCATTGCATTTATTGCGATATTAGTGTGAAGCAAAGGTAATTTCGACCAAAAATAAAAAAGAGTTGCTGCGATGTTGATTTTATTTTGATTTTTGTATGCTCACTTGCAAAATTAATTTGCAATTCATTCAAATCGTAGATATTATTGCTTTCATCATTTTAAGGTTAACCAAACAGAGCACTGCCGTCCCGCAGCAGTTACTGTGATATTCACGTATGGAGTGACAATGACGTTATTTTGCACAAATTTCAATTGATTTTGCTATTGCAAATGTAATTCGTAAATAGAATAGAATGTGAAATAGAAGAAAACAATAGAATTCGTTGTGTGTGTATATGTAAATATATTCAGTTTGTATTTGGGGAATTTGTGTAAGAAAATATGACTGCGATTTTGAACAGAAAATATTCCTTCAACTATGACTATTTTGATTTTGATGTTGTTTTTGAAGGTTTTGCTATTTTTATGATTATTAAATAACAGGTTTCTCGTTTTGTATATATTGTTGTTGCATGTTGATGTACCTATTATTAATTTGTTATGCGTTCCTTTGTACAAAGACTCAAACACTCATAAAACACTCACTCACTTAAGCACCGATTGATATGGCACGCATTCGTACAGAGAGTGTACATACAAACGCCGGCGTATCTAATACAGAGGCTTATAGACGACACTTATCGAATAGCAAAAGCGTTGTTTTCAAACGAGAGAATATCTATGATTTTCTGCTTTTTCTTCTTTTATTATTATTTTTCTTCTTCTCGCTACTTATGCTCGTACAACATACAAACATACACGCAACACAAGTATTAAAGCGTACAGCTTCCGGATGACTTACTACCTACCATACACAGATACACAGTGCAGGCAAAAACGATTCAATGACTTTTGTATTGTTGAAGACGCTAACGTCTGTTCTAATATTTTTTTATTTTTTGGTATATTGCCATAAAATAATTTAGTATTGCGATAAAAATTTTTTCAAAAACAACATTTTGCCTTCAAAAATATTTCGAAATTATTTTTTTTACGATTTTATACACATAAAGAACTATTTGTACAATATTTTGAAAACAAAATTTTTAAAAATTAATTCAAACACAACAACAATAACAATAATACATATTAGATTGTGGAATAAAAAATATAGCTACACATTTATTGTATTTGTATTTGCTTGCCTCTACTAAATATTGTAGACCAAAAATTTTGCGTACGAGCATACACATCACACACACCGCACATACACACACGCTCATCACATACTAGAAATTCTCGTACATTTCATCTTCAATACAGAATCGTACAGCTTTTCACTTCACTTTGCGTTTTATTGCTCACTTCAATGAATTTTGCTTACACTAAATTTTGATTTTCAGTTATCCCATAGCTTAGCGTAATGTAGCGTCGTCACACCTCCGACCGACGAATGCACACACTGAGCGAGACAAACAGGCACAGGCACAGAACCGCAAGCAAGAATACAGAACCGTGAACAGACGAAACGGACAAAACAGTCTAAACACGTCTCCACGACTGATTGACTAAGAGCGGCGAGCAACCGAGCCGCTGTTGTTGAATGGAAATAAATGATTGGTGTATGGGGTGTGTGCGAGTATGTATTGGGCAAAAAAAGTGTGCAAAATTTTTGTATGGTATGGTATGGTTGCTGTGTGTAGTCGACGTAGTATACGACAGATAAGCAAGCACCAAAAAACAGACAGGCTGAGAGGCAGACATCATAAAGCCCATATACGAGTACAGTAATAAGCACTAAATAGCAGCAGCAGTAGCCGATAAGCGGCAATATGTGGTAGTAGAAAATAGCAGTAGCAGCAGCACCAGCTGCTGCTGGTAATAACAGCAGTAACATTGCTAAAAAAACGAAAACGAAAACATTACGAACGCAAACACACTTGTACGACTCGTGAGAACAGCAATTCAAAGTCCATAGTATACCACATGAGCAATGAGCAGCAGTTGCTGCTACTCCAGCAGCTTTTGTCTGTTTTGCCTGTTGGTGGTATACTTATCTATGATATTGTTCATTACCCCTTACTTTGAATATGTCCATTGTCGTCAGCACTCAGCATCAGCCAATATAGCACCCTTTATGGAGTGGTGAGTAGACGCATAGAATACCTTGTATTGTATATTATATGTACAGATATGGTCATTAGGGTGTATTGAATTTGAAGAAGAACATTTTCCAAGGCAAAATATTGAATTTGGACAAATTTTGCTCCTATTCATAGGATGAATCTTTAAAAACTAAAAAAAAAAAATTAATCAATTTTCAAAATTTTTGAATATTTCATTGATTTATCCATACTCTAAGTACCTAAGTTCGAAAATCTTCAAACATTTATAAACAAAAACTTTAATTTTTGCGACTTTGCTAATACGACTCAATTCGGTCGGACATACGATATTCGGTATTACGATATTACGTTCGGTATGTTTGTTCCAGCATAACTGCTCGAATGTTGAGGAGATTTCAATAACTCCTTTTGCTGTTAGAGAGGAACTGTATTGGATATAAGAAGGCCAGTTTTAATTAAGAAAAAAGGCTGTGTATGTTTTTTATATTTTTGGTGTATTTGCTCTAAAAGTACCGAACTAATTTTAAAAATTATTTATTACTTTTTGTGCTACTTCTATTTATTAATACCCAAATCTAGTGCAATGGCCATTTTTATTGCTATAAGAAATCCTAAATGGAAAGACTGATCAATTTTATAAGTAAGTACAATTTCTGGACTTGTGAAACTATGCATTAAAACTGCCCTAAGCTATTATATACTCTGTAGTCTTTTCAGAGTGAGATAATAAATTGTCGAAAATCGTGGCCTTAATGATAATTTTTAAGTTAATTAAAATTATACCAAAAACTTATGCGTTGAAAGTAAAATATCTTTAAAAAATTTAAAATCTATTCCTAAAATAATATTCTGTTGGTTACTTGATTAGTTGGACGTGGATATAATTTATGATATATGTAGCTGCTACTGCCAGATAAATTCTGAAACGGTTCTAACTTTGTATGCTTCTGTAATAATAATGAATTTTAACTCCATTAGAAAATTGAAATAAAATGTAGCAATTTTAAATTTTATATACAAATTTTTCAAAATCAATATACCCTAATACTCTTCCACATACCTACGCATACTAAAAATATATTCTGAGCAACTGAACTGTAAGCATTCGCCGCAACAAATGCATACATTTGCACTGTCTCAACTATGCGTCTCTTCCGTATGCACCTTAAATGGTATGTGTGTGTTATCTTCATACTTCATACTAGCCCACACCTAATCAACCCACTTGTGTTTGTCAAGCATGCGTACAATTAATAGTTAAAACAAGTGAGAGTGAGAGAGAGAACATTTTCTCATATAAATAACATGAGAATATGTGAGTGAAGTATTGAGCTACTCTTTGAATGTACAGAAAAACTGAGTATTCATGCTCATTTGATGCATTTTCGTCTTCTTGTGAGAAACTGTAGTTAAGTGCTTAGTATATTAGGCGTTAATGTTCACTAATAACAGAAGTAGAAAAATAGAAAAAAGCTTTAATTGTACTCGCACATTTTTAGAAGAGAAATCGCATATACAGAAATATGGCATTGTTTATTGGTGTTGTTGTTGTTGCTGCTGCTATTTCTGTTGTTGTTGTTGTTGTTTTTATTGTCTATGATTATTTTTGTTGTTGGTGTTTTGGTGCAGATTCACTCGCAGCTTCATTTCCATTCACAGCTTGCTGAATGTTGGTTTGCATCATTTCTTCGCAACAATGTTGCAAAGAAAATATACGATAGATACTGTTTGTATCATCGTGTAATCCTGCTGAGGCATCCTGTATGTGTACAGAATTTGTTATTTTCCCTCATATTCATACATATGTGTATGTAAAGGATTGCCTCAAAAAAATATGAATGCAAATCCTTGACCGGCTTCCACCTTGTTGGACTAGCATCATCAGCATTAGTATAGAAATATTTTGTTGTAAGTGAACCGGTTGGATAAAGAATAGCCAGAGTGGCTGTGGCTGTTTTATGATTATAAAAAAGCATATAAAATGCGAGTATGGACCATTATATGTACATACATACATATTATATATACGAATGTATCTATTCATATGCATATATGAATTATCACTTACATTTGTATATAAACACAAATGTCATTCACACTTTTTATTCTATTATGTAACATGGTACTATATTATTCTCTTTTTTTTTTGGAACTCTCTCTTGTTGGAGCCTTTATTGAGATAGTAAAGTTGCTCGCATTTGCTCCCCAAAATATGTATGAATGATACAACTATACATATGTGTAGTACTCAATAAAGAAGTTATTGCTTTGCAACAACAACAACTAAACACACGTGTATGAGTAAGTGATATGTTTGATTGGCAAACAATTTCGGTACATAGGAACATACACCTACACCTATAAGTCGACATATTTAGTTGGTACATTAAAAATTCACCACAAATAGCAACGAAAAATGGAAATATGTGCATTGGTATCTATTGCTAATTGATTGTTCCAATTGCTGTTGTTGGCGACGACGGCGACGACGGTATTGATAACGATGCCGATGATATTGCTGTGAAGCAATCCCATCAAGTAAACATCTTCAATGAGTGTACATGTGTGTGTTTGGGTGGGTGTTCGTGTAAATCAGGTGTATCAGCTGGCATATTCTGTGTGCTTGATGTAAAGTGTGCCACTGGTGGGGTTTTTACATACATATTTATGTATAAGAAATTATGGGCGAACGATGAAAGCGTATTATATGTATGTATACATATACATTAAGTGGAATATATTTATGTGTGTGTGTGTGTGCGCCCGTTTGAGTGCGGATTATGAACGTGGGAAAATCGCAAATTGCAATTTTATGCACTGCAGATATCGTTATATCGTAGTATGCAGGGAGTGCTGCATGGTTGAACAACTGTATTGGGGCTGCTTATGAGAGGTCGTAGTTTCATGTTGAAAATTGATGATTGATAAAACGAATTTTTTCTGGATCTGGTAAAGAAATGTAGATATTACATCCATAATTTCACCAAGTACCGTTATTCTTTATTGGAAAATATTTTTCTTGCTAAAAAAACCATTTTTTTTTACTAGTATTCGTTATTCATTAATTTTGTTTTATTATTCAAAGAAATAAAAATTACAATGCAAAAGGTATGATCTTGGCGCTCCACTTATACTCAAGGATATAACATCGCATATCAGAAATTTCAAAAATAACCGCATAATTTGAACATAAGGGGGGGGGGTCAATTGTACATCTCACCCCATAGATGTGTTTTCTATACAGTTATAGTGTTATTTGTCTATTTTAGAGAAATTTCAGGTTCATTTTATAGGGGAGCCCCTTGAAAGGTGGAGGTAGAAATATTTTTGTCAAGTGGGTAATGCCTTCAACTTTTTTTCTTAGATGTAGTATCATTTTTCAAACGACACATCGGTTTTGTTTGTTCTTAAGGCAATGCCTTTCTTTAGTTGTATCATTATGAAATGGATCACTGTGATTCTTTCTACAAATAGTTTATTCTTATCATAGTTGCAAAGCTTTCTCGAATACAAGTAGTGGGAGGGAATTTGATACGATGCACGATTTATCTATAAAAGAAAACTTATAAGAGGTAAATTTTGTTCCATATGATCAATTTCAACACGACATTTGAAGTATATTTTATAATTTACATGCTTCTTAAGTGCAAATCGATAATAAATTAACTTATAATTTAAATCGCAAATATTTTGCTAGTATTTTTAAAAATAATTTAAACATTTTTGACATCACTCTAGACCGACATTGAAGTGTACACATTTTGAACGATGCCAGATGCATTAGTTGTTTTTACAAATATGAATTTATATTTTTATTATATACATATGTATATTTACGTCATTTAGTATTTTTAATGTGTCTCGCTGGGTGTTGCCACAACTTTATATGTCAGAGATGTTTTCATTTAATATACATGCTGTGGCAGTTGTGTTGAAATAAAAGCATTCGTCCAGAAGATGGCTATATAAATGTATTTATGTATATGTATGTACTTAATATATATGTACATATGTACCTATATATTATATAAAGGAGCTTCATTGGGAAAAATTAAAAGTCAACGAAATGAAAAACGAAAAATAAAAAGTGCAAAACAAAACAAAAATTTCTGAAGAAGAAAAATATTTAACAAAACATTCACTCATCCATGGCTTTTTATTTGTCCTTCATCATCATCATCATCTTATCATCATCACCATCATCATCATCATCGTTACTATTATCATCACATCAGTCATAGAATTGAGTCTAGCGGAATACATAGTGACGCATATACTAGTTTGAGAATACGGAAATACTGAGAAATAAGAATACCATGAATGACGAGTTTACGGATATATGAATGGTTAGAGTGACAGGGAGATAGGTACAAAAATGGATAGATGAAAATAGATAGATAAAGAGATAGAGAGAGAGAGAGAGAGATGATATATAATGAAGTAGGCCAGGCAAAAATTTCTTCATACCACTGAATTAAGGAAACAAAGTTGTATGAGCAACGTGCGATAACTGCTGATTATTCTGATAGTGATGATGATGATGGTGATAATGATGATGACGTTGCTTTTGGCAATGAATTGTAGGCAAAAAACAGCATAGAAGAAAGAGAGAGGGAGAGAGAGAGAGATAGAAAAAAAAGGAGAATAATAAACAGCATCAGAATATGAACAACGGTATTCTTTAGGTTAGCTCAAAGAAATAGTCAAAATGGCACGACAAAAAAAAATAAACAAAAAGATAAAATAAAATTTGAAAAAAAAGCACAGAACGTAGAAAGGCCAAACACCTCGAAAATAGTCAGATAACAAAAAAAAAAAAAGCAGAAAACAAAAAGTAGGAGATAAAGAACAGTTCTAAGAGAAAAAAACAAAAATCGAATAAAGACGACGGAAAGATGTAATGCTTATCTCTCTTACGTCACGTCATCACACATTGTTGCCGCCGAATGCCACTGTTCAATCTCTGCCACAAAGTGTCTACATCTCACACTTCGACAAAAAAACAACCAAACGAATAATAACAACAAAATAAGTGCTTTGATGTAAGGGAATTGAAACAGGTTGTTGTTGTTGTTGTTTGGTTCAGTAAATAGGCATGACATTAGGGCGTTTTTAAATTTAATGTACCAAATGTTTAGGGGTGTTTTAAAGAGATGATCTGGCGGTCAGTTGGTTTGTATGAGGGATTTTAAAGTAAATGGAGACTGACGAACATCATAGAAATACACACACACAGAAGAACAGCTAAACAAAGTACAATGCAGCAACTAACAAAAGTCGAATCATTCAAAGTTCCTTTTAGAACACACTACAGGGAATACGATACGATACTTTAAAAAGCCAAAAAATAAAAATGTGTACGTACACCAATGCTCTAGAGAGCAGCATCACACAAAGAGCCTGATAATACTGAAGTTAGGCTGTTGATTGTACTTTTTGTCGATTTTGTGTCTCTGTGCAATGCAGAGTTTTGACAATATGAAGTATGTATGTATGAGAAGATTATGCCTACCTTTAATGACGGCATCAGAGCTCATACCTTTTTGCGAGTATAAGTATATTTATGTATGTATGTATATATGTATGTATGTTTGTATGTACATCTTTATTCTTTGTAGGTATATGAGCATTTTTGTCAACATAAAACCAATAATGGATTCACTATAGCGTTCATGGGAATTTCTTTATGATGTACAGCAATGCGTCCCATAGAGAAAAAGTACAAAGCTTCAAAACTATGTAAATGGCAGTTTAAAGATAATATTTCGTTTTGAAGTCCGTTGAGTAGAAAATGTTTGAGAAAGCCGCAATTTTGTACTCCAAACTTATAAAGGAAAAAATAGAAATTTGTTTTTTTTTTGTACCTTATTTTCCAAACAAATAATTCAATATTGAAATATTTAATATGCATTTTGTTCCACTGAATAAAGAAAAAGTTCTGAAGCCTTAATTTGTACTCCAGACTTATTAAGTAAATTCTAATTTAATTACTTTTATTTTTATTAATATTTGAACAACCTTGAATTCAGCTTTTTTATCTAATAAAGTGTTTTTTTAAATAGATAAATTTTAGAAGAAAGAAAATCTAGAAAATGTATTAAAAAGTTTTATTTCATTTTTTTTATTTTAATTTTAGAAAGACCTTCCCTTAACTTTTCTTTAAAAAAATCGATTTAAGAATTGGTGTAAATATGATTTTTTTTCAGCCTAAAAGTATGCAATGGATCAGAAACACAAATAAATGAGCAATAAACTCAAAAAAATATTCACATTCGCCTACGTGTAAATTTTATTTTGAAATTAAAGAATTCCGCTCAAATTAGTTTAAATTATAAATAGTTTTTTGGAACCATTGATTTTTTTTTGCTTATAAAAAACAAAATTAAAGTAAATTGACACTATAAACTTTGAAAAACCTTGAATGAGATTTTTTCCTCCCAAATATTTAAGTCAACTCCAAGTGAATCAAATAAATGCAATTGAAATCATCGTTGGATTTATGTTCATCGACTTCAGGATGAAATCTGTGAAATCTGTATGTCAATTCTTTATTATTTTATCCCATCGTTCTGCATGTTATCAGTGCGTAAGCTAGTATTTAATTTTTCTTGGGCTTTTTAACAAGTAGGTAGTCCGACAATGGTTCATTCTAGGTGGTGGATAGACTAGATGTGGTAGATGTTGTGCTAATAGATGATGTTGTTGTTGTTGGCAGTGTTGTTCTGATCATTATCATGTCGATACGCTTGTTTGGTAGTAGTCGCAATTGAGCTTGAGCATATCCTACACAGGAACAGTATTTGTGATGAAAATGATGACAATGATGACAGGAGGTGCCAGCAAATTCATACACAATGATAATAAACATACACGCACACCTACTCATCCAAACTCACACAAATATCCACACATTCATAGAAAGCATTGCGAATTGATATGAATAAAGATGATGAAGAATTCATTCATGGGTTTCATTTCTTTCCATCACTGCTATTCGCCAATCGCCAATCGCCACCGCCACCATCCTTTCGATGCCTTTGTACTTAGAGATAACAATTCACAAAATAACAACAACAAGAATGGCAAATATTGAAGAAAGTCAAAAAAAGTTTGCCTTTGCTTTTGTTATTACGATTGTTTTTTCTTTCATTCCTATGCATTGTAAGAAAGGGAAAGAAAAAAAAAACGTTTAAAAAAATACCCGAGACCATGTTGTATGGTTCGTTGGTCGGTTGACAATGGTACATTGGTTGCTGTTTATTGTATAGATATATATTTGATATGCCTAGAAAATATATGGGCTTTTCAGGTAATAGTTTTTTTTTTTTTAATAATTAGATATGAATGAAATCTAATTGGAAGTTATAAAAAAATTGGAGAAACTTAGGAACGACTTTGAATAATGCAGCCTGTCTATTTTCAAAGCCTCTTCGAAGAATTTGAACAGTTCTAATATGCACACATGCTTCTACATATATACATATTTGCTGTCTTCTGTGCGTGTGTATTTTCAATATTATAGACTATGATGATGAAGTATATCAAAAGGACGGAGATATAAAAATAAAATAAAAAAATAAAAATAAAATACTACAAGCAAATGGAAGACATCAGAAGACAATACAATTGAGTAAATATTAAAGGATATTTTTCTTCATTTTCTTTTTTGTTTTGTTGTTTGACGAAAGAAAATATTTGTTTGAAAATGTTTCTCATTTAATTTTCTTTAATTCGTTATGTTTTCCCTTTTTTTTTTTTTTTAAGATGCTATTGTTTTAAGCTGATGGCTGATTGACAGCATTTGTATTTTTAAATTGCAACACATTGTTTGCGTTTAAATATGTTATTTTTAGTACGAAGGTATTGAAAGAGATAAAAACTTAACTTTAACTTTAACAAGAACAGAAAAAAAAGGAAGGCTATCTGTGTCTACGTGTTTGTATAAATACGAGTAGGTAACAGATGCTTGAAATCTCTACTAAAAGCTCTTGTATAATATTGAATACAATTTAAAGCATTTAAATGTACAACAAGTTATTGTTCAGCTCACGTAGCTCATATTTACCATCTGGTGTTTGTGTTTTTGAGACCCAAAATTAAGAATGTATTATAAAATACAGAATATTTTATGGCTTTGGTGTTGGCTACTATTCGGATATTCAACTTTTTACCGGAAATATGTATATAGGAAGCAATACAGTGGTCTAATGAAGTTGTGATCGTCTGTAGTTATTTTACGGAAAAGCTCTAATGAAATGAGCCAAACATAAAAAATATTGAATATAATATGTGTCACTTATTGGCCCCTCCAGTACTGTAGTGCGTGTTAAATTTTGGACAGTGTCCAGAAGGCATCTACTGAGAGAGCTCTTTTGGAAACTTTTTCATGGTAAATTGTTACTGCCGAATAAATTGACAATTGCTTGCAGGCAGGTGAGTATTTTTCAATATTAAAGTTGTACCTTAGTCGGATATTGAACCCATGACCTACAGATTAGAAGGTCAACACACTAATCAAGAAACTACGAGACCCACTACAGCTAAACCTAATGTACGAAAAATTAGAAGAACATTATCATATACATTTTATATATTGTTTAATCTATGTGGGTGCCGTAGCTCAGTGGTTAGTGTGTTCGCCTTCTGATCTGTAGGTCGTGGGTTCAATCCCCGGCTGATGCATAACAAATTTAATATCGAAAAGATTTTTCTTTCGAATGGTACCCACCTGTCGGCAAGCAATTGGCAATTCTTCCGACAGTAACAACTTGCCATGAAAAAGCTTCTTAAAGAACTCTGTGACAAAGCTCAGAAAAAGTGATGTCACAAGTGTTCTGCCGTTCGGAACCGGCTAAAATAAGTAGGTCCCTTCTAATACTGTCCAAATTTAAGACGCACAACAGTAATGGAAGAGAAGCTCGGCCAATGAGTCCTTTGGGGCTTTAAGTGCCACATATTTATTTATTTTTTTTAATCTATGTTAGGGTTTCCTGGCAACACTGCAAACACTTTAAAATATCATGCAAAGAAGAAATGCTCTACTTTGTATAAAATTTCATATGCTAGTACTAAATATAGCGATACTGTAGTTAAACAAACAATTTAATTATATTTCTTTGATTTTGCAAGGTTTAAAATTAAAATTTTTCCGAAAATATAGCACCAGAATGATTAATACCACCGAAATTGGCAAATTAATTATAACAATTTTTTAATGTTTGTATTGAAAATTTATAAAATTGAAATTATTTTGAATGTAATTTTTTAGTTTTGAAACGAAAATTGTAATAAAACTTGTATCGTTCAAGTTTTTTAAGTTTTGATCATTTTCCTGTATATTTGCATACTTTTAGGGTAAACAAAATTTATTCAAATTTTATAACTTTCACCATTTTTATGGTATATTTAGTATTTTATATTTAATTTTAGAATACAAGTGATATTAAAATTTGTAAATTTTGATCATTTCAAGTTTTGCTGATTTTCTTTATAATTGCATACTTTTAGGATGAAATGAAAATGTTGAATAATTTTAATGAGTTTCGAAGGTGTTTGTGAATCTTTTTGAATATTTCAATAAAGGAGAAATATAGAAACTAGAGATTTTGGAATTTTGATCGAAACTAAAGATCAAAAAATACGATTTACTGTGCTGAAATTCAAGTTATAAGATTATATCCTTGTATCAACCATGATGGATCTATCAAAGAGATAACACTATTGAAGATATTTAGCTTTAATATTTGAATTGAATTTCATCTATAAAACGAATCAATCTACTCAATTGAACATCAAAGTGTTAGACCCAATAACTGAAATATCAAAGTGAATAGCATTCGCGTCAACATAACGTCGAATTCATAAAATAATTGCAACTTTACAAATATAATTCCAACAAAGTCATAAATTTCATAACGAATCAATTTAAATGAAATTATAGAAATATTTAAATTGGATTTGTTTCATAACGAATACCACCATACCAACTTGTCTTGAGTATTTTCTAATAAAAAATTATATATATCTATGTATACATATACATATATATGTAGTATGTAGAGCAACTTCTACATCTAACGTGTTTCGATTAAATGAAATTTGTTTTATTTTTATATATATATATTTTTTTTTCCTATTCTTCTTGTTTCTATTTTATAATAAAAAAAATGTTTTTTTTTTTATTATTATTATATTTTATTTATTTTAAGCCAACATTCATCCACATTGCCAGTATGATGGTTGTGCTTCCTGTGGTGGTAGACAGTCAGTCAGGCAGGCAAGCATTCAGATAGTCAACAGTAGTAGCATCCGTAGCAGATGAACATACAAAGGTGAGGCAATAATCGCATTTTTCTATTTTAATCTCTGAATTCACAATACACCATAGCCATAGCATCAATCTGCTTTGTGTCATACTACTTGTCTTTGTATTATCATTATTATTATTATCATCATCATTATAAACATCATCATCATCATCATTATCAACATCATAGTTATCATATGTAGGTATACGACAAAGCCCAATGTATCCCAACATCTACGCCTTTGGTCCATTTGTTAACGAGAGCATTATACGCATAAAGCCTAAATGGTTTACAGAACAAACGATTTACAGCAAAAAGGGCAAAGAGTCGCGCATCACGGCAATCAAGTGGGTGAATATCTATAGACGTGTGTGTGTAAGTATTACTATTACCAATCACTTTTTCTACGTGCATCGTTTTATTATGGCACATTATTTCGATTTATTATTATTATTTTTATTATGCTTGCTCTACACCTACTTTTATTTTTGTGTGTCGTCCTTATAACAATCGCTGGGTATTGTTTTTTATGCCAATGTAATAATATGCATATAAACAAGTACTATTTATTAGAAGAACCATGTCGATAAAAATTGAATGCTACATTGGGGTTTTTTTTTTGTAATATTTTCATAAAATATTTAGATTTAGTAATTTTTATTGAGCTGAGGAATTTTACATATTTAACCCTAAGTACCTGAGAGACTAATATTTATTGAGCAAGTGTACTTTGGCAAAAAGTTAGAGCTCATCTCTATAATTTTATGAAAAATTTTTAAAAACTCTTAACAATACTCAAATTTTATTTCGCTTCAATATGGTGAGAATCAGCTCTTTTTTTATTTAGCCACGCCAGTCAAAATTTGATCATGTTTATGATGTGGTTAATCATTGATCTTTTCCCCATAATAATACATTTAGTATATGAACGAGATTCAAACAAATATTACCTCCCATCGTAATGTGGCGGGTAGTACATGAAAATGTAGCAAAAGAGAAATGTGAAGAAAACAAAGATGGCAGAGCAAAACGATTGAACGAAAAATTCAATATTCTCATTTGTGAAATTGTTGACATGCCTTTGTGCATAAATTATTTTCATCTATGTTGAAGAATATAAATATATATATAATATATATATATAAAGATGTGTGTGTGTTGTCACCCTACTCTACATACTACTTATTACTATTAGATAAGCCCACTTTATAAATATCAAAGTTCACTATAATGGGTGATGAGTGTTGTTGAAAGGTTGGTTGAGAGGTCGGGGACATACTTAGTCTATGAAAATTATAATGACAACAAACATTAAAAACAATGTTGTTGAACGACAAGGCGGACATCCATCCAACCAACCAAACAACTAACGCACCAACAAGTTGACCGTCTTTTCCATCATCCACCACCACTAACAAACCAATCGAACGACCAAAGCATCATTCTAGTCTATTTGTTGCATGTATATATATATATATATATATATATATATATATATATATATATATATATATATATATATATACATATATATATATATATATTCATGTATATATATATATATATATATATATATATATATATATACATATATATACATACATATATATGCGTAAGCATGTATAAACATTTGCCTTCTCTATACCTATAATATGTGTATTTGCGTACCTATATTGCGTAAAATTTTATTGATTGCCTGCTTTTAGCCACTTTGTGTATAGCGGCAACTATGGCATGACACAGCACAGCACAGCACAGCACAACACAGCACAGCACGGTATTTTAATTGAGTTTAAAACTTCGTTAATTTTGTGATTGACAGGAAGTGTTTGCTTACCACTTCCGTGCATCATTCACAATACAACAAAAATAATGCGTGTGTCACTCGTCATATAGTCACCATATTCAATATTCAGTCACCTGGTAAGTAAGAGGGTGTGAATTGATGGAAAACTTGACTCAATGTGTCTTCGCCATTCTATTTTATCATACATACCTAATATTTAGCAACTCAATAGATGTGACTTACCTATAATAAGAAAGAAAGAAGAAGAAGAAGAGAAAGATAAAAGATGAGTAAGCATATTTTAAATTAATAATAAAGTCACCAATACACATACAATAAACATGCATATACAGCCATATGTTTATGCATATGTTGTATGTATGTATATTAGATGTGTTAAAAAATTTTGTAGAAAATTAATGTAGTTTAGAGTAAAAGCTTTATGAAAAAAATTTTTATCAAAACAATGAAAGGAAATATTCTGCATATATGTTTTTTTAAATACTATTTTTTGCATAAATCGTTCGTAGAACATTCATATTATTCATTCGTTACTTTAAAACATACATACAATACATGACGTTGGAGCAAGGACATAATCCTTGTTCATCAAATGGACCGCGCGAAACTAGACCAAGATCTGTTAGAGGATATGAGCCCTATAGCTGATAACTCTGAGGGAAAAGCACAAGTGTTACGGGCACTGCGACCAAACGAGATCTTTTGTACCCAAGCCCGTCTACGACACTAGAGTCTCCTCTACCTTTTTAATGAAGGATAGAATTGATCTTGTCGAACTTTTGAAACTCAGCTGAAAGTGTTAGAGGTGAAGTCTGGCCAAGGCCGGACATTCGTAAAATATGTGGATGGATGTTTCATCCTCCTCCAGACCGAGCCTACACTCCATGTCAGAGGATAGTCCCATTTTGTGGAAGTAGTATTTTAACCAGTTATGTCCTGAGAGATAGCCGGTTATTAGCCATGGGTTTGTTCTTCTAAGACCAATTCTGTCAAAAGCTGCATCGAAGCTGATGAGAGTTTTCGCTTGGCGGTGACCTGTCGAATTTGTCCATTGTAGTAGGTATTTGTCGTGGTAATGTTTTTCTATCATAGCTTTGGCCGATGCCCAGCTTATACCGCAGAAAGGTTCTGGACCCGTCAGTGGAAAAGACGAGCCAGCTCTCGCTAGTTCGTCTGCCACTTCATTGCCCTCAATTCCGTTGTGCCCTGGCATCCAACATAATATGTCCTTATTTCGCATAGAGAGTTTTTGTAGGATAAGGAAGCATTCGGTGACTAGTTTTAAGGAGAACTCCCATGAGGAGAGAGATTTGATGGCAGCTTGGCTGTCTGAGCAAATAAGAATGCGCGCTCCTTTGAGCCCTTTGGCATATAGATGACGTGCATTAAGTTCTTTCGCATGTATTTCTGTTTGGAAGACAGTTGGCCACGAGCCCAATGCACAGATATGCGGGTCCTAATACGCATTATATCCCGGCGCCTGTACCTTCGTCTCTCTTCGATCCGTCTCTAAACCAAACGTAATTATTTTTTGAAGGTATTAAGTTGCTATTCGTTTTCCATTACAGTCTGTCTGGGATGATTGTGGAGAAGCGTCTGCGATAGCGTAGTTCTTGAGGCATCGAATCAGAGTTAGAACATATTTCTATATTTGGTATATTTTAGATGATTGTTTCGGGTCCACTTGAACTCAAAGTTGAACTGTGAAAAAAGTTCATGCGAATGGCACTGATTGCTGCCGATTTTTGAATATGAATGTTTAACGGTAGGAGTCCTACCAGAGTCTCTAGTGCAGCCGTGGGACAATACATAAAATTGTATATAATATTTTTTGCAAAAAAAAATATATTCTGAAAAATCGTATCAATATTTTTCTGAACAAATCTAATGCGCATAAATGTATATGTAGATGTGATGAGTTATCAATATTTCAGTTTGCAGTTCAAATACAACATATTTCCAACATATTAAAACCATTATTGCGATAATAATAATATTGTAATAATAATAATAATAATAATAATAATACTAATAATTATAACACTAATAATAATAATTATTATTATCATAATAATAATAATAATAATAATAATAATTTCGTTGGGATTTATGTCGTTGTTCTTCTTCTTCTTCTTCTTCTCTTATATACCAGTATATGTACTCGTATATCGTGCAAATAGAATGAAATATGTTCATATCTATATGTTGCATAAAATATACTCTGCATGCTGTACGTACGTATGTACATGTACATGGAGTCCAATGTACACGCGCTATATTGTATAGATGTTCTACTTTTCTAACACAATGCTCATTGCGCGTCCCTTATGGTCCATTAGCGTGGAAAATTTATGATCATAATTTCCTCAATTATTGTGGCCAAAGTGAGAATAGCAAAAAAAAAATATATATATTTTTTTTTATTCAATAAATTTTCTTTACGCTAAGCCTCTCTATGAGGAAGATATCGTATACATGGAAGTATAGGTTAGCATACGCACAAAGAAAAAACACATTCACTTATATACTCGTACGCATCTATGTATAAGTATAAGCACTCAGATTCGTCGCATTTAATATAGAGTTACAATGAAGTTTGTTCTAATTTAATATTAAGTTTTAATTTTATAAATATTTACACATACAGATGAAAAAATGTTTTTTTCATTGAGTTCATATTCAATGAGAAGTATAATAATTCACATTCATTTAATCATTTATCTTTCATTAAACAGTCACTTAGAATTTGGATTTATTCACCGGACGAGATAAACACTTGATATTCGTATTAGGGGTCGTTAATTTCGATACAGTGGTTTGACTCGGTTAGGTTCACATTTCCTTCCTATGATATACGTGTATATATGATGATAGTTAAAATGCCCAAAATCGTCTTTAGGTGGTTGAAATATAAAATCGAACACATATTTATTTTTCCTGAACAGCTTTTCTGAATGTAGTAACTCGTGTATTAAACTTTAAATCAATCTTTAAAATAATGTTTTTATATAGAAGCGTACCTAAAGGGGTACAAAATGTGATGTATATACATTAATTTTTGTTGCCCAGGGTATTTCTGGAATATATTTAGCTCCTATCTTTACTTCTAAGGAAGGCTTTCCTATAAAACGTATTTAAAAGCACTTGTAAATCGAAAAAACACCACAATTGTCCATGAATTACTTTTCGCATGATGCTGTCTTAAAATTTTTCCCAAATATGCTAAAAGTAATCTCTGATGGGGTTCCCACATCAATTTTGTAAAGGAGCCCTTATAACTTTGCTGTACCAGCACGATGTCACCTTGAAAATGCAATTTTCCATCGTTACAATTACCCTTAAAGATTATGGTCATTTTCGGGGTTATGGAAACATCATTCGTATGGATCAAATATGAAAAAAAAAAAAACAAATGGATATGTTGCAATTTTAGATTATTTCATAACACTAGGTGACTACTATAATTAAGCTGAATTCTGGCAACTTTGACAGCTGATTGAATTTTTGAGATTTTTTGAGAAATTTGGAGAATTTTGGAAAAAAAAATGGCGAAATTGCCGCGAAATGAGATTTGGAGCCTCGTATGGCTATGATACTCACATATAAATTGCGAACAATTTACATTGACATGTTGCCTCTCAGGTAAGATTTTATGTTTTTTTCTTAAAATTTGAAGTTATCTCATTTTTCCGCTACAGAATAAGCGACCTCAAAATAAGTTAACGTATTTATACAATGGAAAATTATTCAGTAGGGATTCAGGGGCGAGGAAACGTTAACAAACACGTATAATTTTGAAATATACGAAAAATAAGAAGCTTTTGGAGATTCATCAACTCAGAAATTCTATGAGCTATAGTGCATTTTGATATGCGAGAGAATTTGTCAATATTGGAAAAAAAAATAACCCACAGCATATCTCATACACCTCTACGTAGAAAATATCAAATTTTTAAGTGGAAAAAATGAGATGCCCTATTTTAAACTTTTTTTTTTATTAATATTCATATATTGAGCTCCAATATTAAAGGTTGAAATAATTTTTTAAAAATTTTTAGGTATCTGAAAAATATTTTCCGGTCATGGTTGACTTAATTTTTTTTTTTTTTCAAATTTACATTTACGTTATTTATGTCAATTTATCTGATATTATTTGAATATATGTGTTGATGTATAAATGCAATAAAAAAATAAATAAATAAATATGTGGCACTTAAAGGCCCAAAGGGCTCATTGGCCGAGCTTTTCTTCCATTACTGTTGTGCGTCTTAAATTTTGGACAGTATTAGAATGGACCTACTTATTTTAGCCGGTTCCGAACGGCAGAACGCTTGTGACATCACTTTTTCTGAGCTTTGTCACAGAGTTCTTTTTAGAAGCTTTTTCATGGCAAGTTGTTACTGTCGTAAGAATTGCCAATTGCTTGCCGACAGGTGGGTACCGTTCGAAAGAAAAATCTTTTCGATATTCAATTTGTTATGCATCAGCCGGGTATTGAACCACGACCTACAGATCAGAAGGCGAACACACTAACCACTGAGCTACGGTATAAATGCAATATCAGCGCTTAAATTTGTGAATATATTCTATATATATGGTTTAACCATAATCATTGATATAAGCGTCAGCAGCGTTAAGGGGGTCTTCTACCTTGTTGGTTCAAAAAATTCGATTTTTTTTTTCAATTTTCCAACCAAGAAGGTGTTAGGAATATACCCTTAAAAGGATATAACTGAAATCTTATTATTTCGAGTTTTTCCGAGCCGTCGAAGACAGTTACGCGTGCTCTTATCGCAGCGCTCTTCGCGACCACCTAAAAGCTGGCCATCGCGTTTTTCTAAAGTTATCTAACGTTCTATCGAATACCTGATGTATCTGTATCTATGTAATCTCTGTTATGCATGATAAATTTTTCGGTCCATTCAGTTTGAAAGAAAATTTAACGTCGGAAACATCCCGCTTGTTATATACATGAATATCTTTAAATGCGATTTCCCAAAAGTTGCGTTTTTGTAACTGGTTGACATGATATCTCGAAAACTAATTGATTGATTGATTGAAATTATATATCAAAATTTGTGGAAAACATGTGGCTATCGTCGGACAGATACTTTTTAGATTTTTTTTATTTAAACAATTTTTACAGATGTTTTTAACCCCGAAAACATTAAAAAAAAAAAATTTTTTTTTAAAGTTGCCTGTTCTGCGAAATTTTCAAATTTTGAAAATGCCATCTGTCAAACGATAGCCAAGGTGATAAAAAAATAAAATCATTTTGGTTTTTTTGTTTCAGACGATTTTCATGAGCTAAATCGTGTCAACCATTTGTGTATGCATTTTTTGCAAGGGACACTTCAAGGTCAAGTCACGGTCAAATCGAAGACAGTAAATTTTCAGTAAAATTAGTGTTAAATGTATTTAAATAAACAAGTTGAATGCAACAAACCGCACCTCGATTGCGTTTTTAGTTTTCCTATAACTAATATTAAAAAAACAGTGTCAAAAATGAAGCCACAAGGTAGAAGACCCCCTTAACATCACTATCGTCATCATAATCATAATTATTGCTATTATTATTATGTAGTAGTATTACTCAGCATAACTCAAGTTGGGACAGTGAATAGCAAAAACAACAATTAAATACAATTTATATTTAATTATATTATAGCGAGTTTCATATGTTAAAGAAAAGAACTTTCAGGTCATATGTAATATTATATACATTTGCTAATATGAACTTATATATATTATATATACATACAAATATATGTGACATTTTGACACTTGTACGCCAGCTGTGATTTTAACTATTTATGCTACAGTTCAGTTATTCTGTTATTATTTCTAGTATACATCATATATATACGTATCTTAGTGCCAGTACATAATTAGAAACAAAATATAAAATTATTCTCATGAAAATGCTGTACTCTATTGAGAATGAACAAGATGGAATATTAAAGGGGAAAAACATTGAAGGATATGCAAGATAAAATAATATATTATATAGATTTTTGAATGAAAAATATGTTTTTCTCTCCATTTTCTACTACATAATCATCATAATAATCATTTACACTTAGTCATACTATTATTTTTATTTCTTCTTAATTTTCATCATCACCATCATCATCATCCGTATATGTATTTCCATCATATGTAGAACACATTGTATAGATACATACTATTGTTGTTATATATTCTCTATATATATATTATATATGACAATCATTCATCTCAATCAATGTCATTTTCGTTAAAAGTTGGCATACATACCACTTACTAACAGAAACATGTGTCGACTATACACATACATTGTATATCGTATATGTACTACTTCCGTATTCATCTTAGTGGTGTATTAGTTTGTTTTAAATTAAAGTTTAATGGCATACATTTAGATGAATTCAATAATTAAATATTGTATTTCAGGAAGCGAAAAAAAAATTCATTTCTTATTTGAAAAATATTTTTTTTTGTTGTTACGCGTAAATTGTTATTGCCCCCTGCTCTCACAGCAACAATAACAGCCGCAGCACCAGTTGTACGTACGATACGTACCATCTCACCAATGAATTTTTATTTGTATTGCATGACAAATTAAACATCTTCCTTATCATCATACACAATCGCAATCACAATCACAATCACATCAATTCGAAAGTATGTGTGTATAAGAAAAGAAGAGACACTTCTGAGTGTTTCTTTTCTGGTTGGATCATTTGCTCATTCATTCGTTTGATACGCATACTTTGGCCCACAATTGTTTTTCTACTAATGTGTAACATTTGTCACAAATTACAACAACAACAAAAACTATAGCAACAATAATGACAATAATAAGAATAGTAGCATCTATCAAAGGCAACGAACGTACTACTCCAGAGCTAAATATACTCACTCGTATGATTTGTATATACATAGACACATATACATCCACACACACACACACACACACTTACAAACAGAGCATCTCGCCTACATATAGACGTATCGAATAGAATAGATTGTTGTAAGTGGTAGGATATCTATGCAGTAAGTAGTTGGTGGCGGTTGAGGTTCTTTGAATTGACTCTTTATTGAACTTCTGTTTAAATGAAATGCTTCATGATGACGATGATGATGATGATGTTGATGATGATGATGATGATGATGATGATGATGATGATGATGATGATAATAATGAATTGTGTATATGAGAATGGCAGTAAAAAGTGCTGTTTTTGAAAAGAAAACCTTGTAGGTAAAAAGCTTTTTTAATATTTTCTACAATTTTTGTTTTTGTGAACCATATAAGAATTATTTACACATACACACATGCAAAAAAAAAGCACACCATATTTACAAATGTAATTCTTACAGAAGCTAACCTATATTATTTTATGTTATGTTGCATTACATTACTGATATTTCGCAAAGCTTAAAAGCCTAAAAATCTACTCAGCGTACTTTCTTCATATATTTCGTGCATTGTGCTTTTTACGTTACAGAAAAGCTTTATAACTTGCTAAGAAATGCACATGAATAACTTTTATCAGAGAACGTTTAATGCCAGAGAAGTCCTACTTTGGCTTTTAAGCTAATTTCTGAATACAATATCAGAGTCAGAGTTTTGAAGAGAACAATGCCATGACCAGCTGAGCAAATGCTGTAAATTAACATAGCAAATTATATTGAAATAAGATCACATAATAGTACATATTTATTATGTGTGAATTAGTAAATATTTTTATGAATGAATTTTATATACATATGATAGAATATTTTATGAAAAATATTTACTATTACTCAATATATACTTTTCTGTTCCTTGCTTTTATTAAAATATTGCATGAAAAACTCCACTTACAGTATGTAAGAAATATATAATAAATGTCTGGCGAATGAAAGGTTCATTAAATTAAAACAGAAACAAAACCATAATATTTATTTTCGCTACGATCGCTCTACATGAAAGGAAATAACTTATTTGATTAAATATTCATCTCTAAATGGAGATTTTAAATGTTACAATTTGGAACCTGCCAGAAGCAGCTAAAACGTGTTTATTTATCATAACTTTTTCGTTTAATAGCCGATTTCGAGTCATTATATACTGTTGAAAATGTCTCAATGAGCACTACATTTTTTTTTGTCAGGCGTTATTAACCTTCGAGGTCAGATTTGGCTAGTGGGATTAGTTGTGGTTGTACACCGACCCCCTCCTCTTTCTTGCATTTTTTGCATATCGATTTGTAGCCTCTACAAATTCTTGAAAATTTTGCTTTTGAAATGTTTTACTATGAAGCAGCAGATCAAAATGATTATAAATAATGAAATATTATTGTTGAAATTATATGACAAAAAGAGGTGGTTTTATGAAGAACTAAGAACACCTTGTATTTTTTTTTGCGTGCGAAAATGCTTGAAGTTTTCTAGTTGAAACCATTATTACGAAGAACATTTTTCTTTTGCACTACAGTGTACTGAAAGTGTATAATATGGTTTGTGCATGTGCTAAGCAATGACATTGAACTTTTCCTTTTCATATCGTAATTGAAGCTTTTTACGATATTTGTATATCATTTTTCATGCAATTAATTTATATGAATATGCATTTATTTTTAATTAAAGCGATTTCGTAGTAATATTATGAATTATTTGTCTTATTGTATGATTATTTGTGAAAAGTGAGTTTATTTTTATGTAAACTAAAATTGTGTGGTATAAGGTCTTTAATGTGTTCTTATTTGAATATAGTTTTGATGTTTCTAAATAATATCTAAATCTTCAATACAAAGTACTCTAATAAAATATTATATTGCGTTACAATCCACTAATAAACTTATATAAGTGCTATTCTAGAAAGTAGTTAAATTCAAAATGTGTAGCAAATATCGTAATGCAGGTAGATATATCGAAAAGGATAAAAAGTAAAAAGGTAAAATTACAAAGTATACAATAAAGAAATTTGATGAACAACTACAAATACAAGTGTCTGCAAACGTAAACATTTATGCGTAGAATAAAAATTAAATGCATAAAATAAGAACCAACTTTGGTACATGTGTTGCATCATAATTGCAACAATTGTTTTGGACATATGTATACATGAGGGTATTAGGAATATGTCTGTATAATAAGTACATCAATATCTATTGTGTACATTGTGTTCACTATGTAAAAATGAAATATACATGCATGCACAGAGCATATACCCAAGAATGATATGTACAAAATAAAGAAGACCATAATGAAGAGAGTAAGTAAAAATAAACAAGCAGAATATTACTAATTCTGTGAGCTGTACTCGTTGCTTTGTATTTTTTTATTTTTATGCTGTATACATATGTACCTTGAAGCCAATGCCATTGGCATTATCTTCATTAGTATTATCATTATCGTCATCATAATTATCATCATCATCATCATCATTATCATACAATCTGTACCACCTCATATGGAATATAAATATCTTGATGCTATTTTAAAATTCTCTTATGATTGTACACCTCGGATATGTGTATGCACATAAAGGGGATAGAATTGAGATCAAAGCTAGTAAGTAATTCGATGTGGTTCCTGAGTAGAATACTCTGCAGAGATGTGTTTTTTTTATATGAGAATTTTCTAAATATTAGCTTGTTGACCACATTTTAGTATAGTCGAATACACTTGTACATTTTATTCCATTTCAATATGAACATAGTTTCAGGGGATGGAGTGTTGAAAATACATATACACAGCAGAGGTGCAAAAAATATATTGGTTTTTAGAAATATTTACAAATTGGACATTTTAAGAAATTTATTTATAGAGAAGGTAAACCTATTTTTGACTCAAAATAGGTTTTTCTAAATTTCAAGTTCAACTCATCGTAAAATTTATGTTTTTTATTTGTGCTGAAAACTTTCAAAATAACTCTGAGCACATAGCAGAAATCATAATCTGAAAATTCGAATATATCTAATATTTCTTTATACACCATATTTGCATTGAATAGTAAAATGTATGAAATGAAAAAAAAAAAATACTTCAATATCATTTCAATGTTTTCATTCGATTTCCATATGCAATATATGTAATAGAAAAACTAATTTAGTCGATGAACTTTTTATTAAAAAAAAAAAATCCATTGGAATTTATATTAACTATGAATATTAGGGCAATATTTGGCATTAATTTAAATTTTGATATTGTTCTCTTTCGAGTCAGAATTGCGCATTTTGAAATTGTTATTAGTGACAATAACAATTATCATTTAAACGTTATTGGTAGCTTGATGCTTGTCAACAATTTATAATATCTGTATACATTTTTTATATCATTATTAGCCATAGCTAAGTGGTTAGTGTGTTGGTCTTCTGATCTGTAGGAGGTCGTGGGTTCAATCCCCGGCTGAAGCATAATAAATTTAATATCAAAAAGATTTTTCTTTCGAACGATACCCACTTGTCGATAAGCAATTGACAATACTTCCGGTAATAACAATATGCCATGAAAAAGCTTCCAAAAGAACTCTGTGACAAAGCTCAGAAAAAGTGATGTCACAATAAGTAGGACACTTCCAATACTGTCCAAATTTTAACACACACAACAGTAATGGAAGAGAAGCTTGGTCAAAGAGCCCTTCGGGGCTTTAAGTGCCACATATTTTTTTTTTTATTATATTTATTAATGGAATCGTTAGTAGTATACTACAATGTAGCATTAAGTAGATGCTTGCACGATGCGATGTCTATTCTGAATAGTCGTCTGCTTGGTTTGATTTCAATTGCTAAGTATTTTCTTAAGCATTCCATATATATAGAGTACTTTTTTTTTGTTGAAATACAAGCATACATACCGCAAATACTCAGCCGAATATATATCGAGTATGGAGAAAAAATATGTATATAAGTGCACATGTGCATCAAAAGTAGTAAGTTGTATGTGGGTAATGCTATTACAATGAGTGGCTGGGATTTAATCTACCATCACTGATATTGTGATGCCAACACTGAAGTGTATATTTCTACAAAAACATCAATACAAACTTGCATACGTATTTAGATTCTCTATGGCAATTGTGCATTTGGAAGCAAATGAATGAATGCACTCAAAGTGGCGATGTTTTGAATGTAAAAAAAAGTGTACCAGATCGCTAAAAAACAAACTAAAATGCAAATGTTCTTTATTCTTGTTGTGGATTTTATTTTTCTGTATCAATTTTTTTTCAAAATTTCATTAATTAAAGTATTCAATGGTGTAAGAGTATGTGATTTTATTTCAGATATATTTATAGATCCATTAAAGTCAAATAATAATAATAATAATAATTCCATATAAATTATAAATATAAAGGAAAATATTATGTAGTGAAACATATAACGATATTCATGTATATTATATGATTTTGAAGTTCTTGTTCCTTGAGAAAGTTTATTTGAAATACAATGTAACATCAAAATGTTCCGCAACATTGCATTTTCATGAAACATCATGTTGTGCAACATGGCGTATAAGTAATACAAAATATTACAATATTGTATATGAAATTGTATACCATATTATTGTGAATATTTCTTACACGACACAATCATCGTTAAGTTAAAGTAGGGAGTCTGAAGAAAAAGAAAAGCAAAAAATATAATTTTATTTGTTTTACATTTGGCATTGTAAATATTAATTTAAAATTTCCTCACGATTTATACTATTCTCCTGTCAATATTTTTTAAAGCTGAAAATCAAAGTATCCTTTAAAATTTTTCTCAATTTTGGACATTGAGTCATTGAGTTATGACAAATAACAAATTCAAAATAGCTCTCTGGTAAGTACTCTCTAAGATTTTAATTTGTCAATTTTCAGGTGTTTTCCATTAATTTGTTATGGCAGCCACCTTAATGGCCTAGATGGACCAAATCACCCTCGTAGAGGCAATTTTTGTGCAGCTCTGGAGTTTTGTATCAGTTTTATGGTGTTTTAAGCTCATTTTGTATGGGCGCCTAGATAAGGGATGAAGGAAGAGGGTAAATATGTTACACAAAAATGTTGTGCTTAAAAATGCAATGTGTGTTGGTCATATATTTTACCTACTTAGGGAGACCATGGAGAATATTTAATAAAAATGGCAATTTAAAAGGGGAACCCCTCCAAAGAGTGGAGTTAGAAGTTATGTTTGTTTCGGAAAAATATTGTAAAGAAAAATTAATGGAAATTGATTACAACTACAGGGAGCGGTAGAAGTTGAATGTGATAAAAAACTAAAGTTTGTATGAGATCCTTCTAAAGGAGTTGAGGTAGGAGATAAGTGTGTTCTAGGAAAATGATAAGAAGGAAAACATTATGTCATTCCGCCATACATTTGACCCCTCTAGAGATGAGATATGACGTTTAAATAATAACAAAATGTTAAAAAACTCTACAGTGAGTTCTAAAATTTAATCAAGGGGCGCCAACATTTCTATGTTGCTGTTCTTTATCAAATTGAATATTTTTGATCTATGAAAGAGCGAAAAATAAATACTTTTTTTTTTACTAATGTTCCCCATAATGTAGATATATGCAATAAATATCAAATGGGCTGCCGAAGTAGAGATCAATTCATTTCGAAAAAAGTTCGTATTTGTTCGTAATATTTTGGTAACTTCTAAACATAATTCACAAGAGTTGAAAATTGAATGAATTTCAAAATTATAGCAAATAATTTTATGATTAACCAGTGGCGTAACCTGAAAATGTAAAATTATGAGACGATCCGAACATAATTCAAAATAGTTCAAAATTTAATATACTTGCAAATAATAACCATCATCTGATGCTAATCAGAATTTGACAATTTATGCAAAAATAAATTACTGTCAAATCAGAATTTCAAGAAACTACGTTGTTTTTATCAATGTTGTTTCAATCAATACAAGAAGTAAACAATCGTTTTTGAATTCAAAGCACTTAAGGACTACTCCTGGAGGTAAACTTTGATAACTTCCAGTTATTATACTTAATTATCGGGTTACGTTAAAAAAATATGTTCCAGTTAAAGTCTGTTTTATATTAATTGCGTTGCATTTATCCTAGCCCAATAATATAAAATGCTTAGATATGTAAATAATTTCTTTGAAAGCGCACATAAAGAATTGAATTGCGCAATAATATTGAAGGTTATTTAATTATTTTGCAACAAAGTATTTAAGTTACGTATGCTCTTTCAGAACTGTAGAAGGGAGCTGAATTTTTCATGAAAAATAAAAAAACGACTGTATAAAAAATTTTATTTAAACACAACCTGTGAAACAGTTCACTGTAATTCTCTGCGGTGTGCTTTAAATGAAATTGTTATTAAATGTATTTTTTGCTAAGCGAACAATTTATTTTTATTCTTATCTGCGCTCAAATTATATTTTATTTTTTGTGTATTCTTAGAAATAAGAACACTTGCCAGTTCAAATATAGAATACTCTTTCGGTGAATTTGTATTAAATTTGTTATTTTTTTTTGCTTAAAAATTTCTCCACACAAGTTCAAAAGGCAAAAAAGAAAAAAAAAAACAAGTTTCGATATAAAATAACCACATCAGTAAAATGTAAGTACATAGTGGTTTGCATTACTGAGAACTTGCAACTTTGGGGATTTTGTATAATAGCACAACCATTGGTTAATGTTAAAAAAAAAAAAAAATTCTATGTATAGAATATAGACGAAAATTTTGCATAATACTTGCACTTTGTGTAATACATCGTTCAGTAGTTGCAATGGTAATATTAATAATACTTAGTGTTGTAGTGCAACGTTGCAATTTACGAATAAAAAAAAAAAAGTTTTTGGCTTTTCTTATTTTGTATGCATATCATTCATATTCTCATCGTTTTTCCTTTCTATGTAGTATGTTTATGTATTGGGTTATTTTTTTTTTCTATTTCTGCTATTATTTGTGCTCTTCGTACAATTTATACTTAGTAGTTGCTTTTCATAAATCTTAGTGAAGAGCATAAAACAGTTTATGTACAGAAAAAAAAAATATCTTTGTAATATAATATTTTATATTCAGATAACAGCTTCAATGTAGTATCGAGTAACCTTTTATGTTTTTGAGTATCAAGTTTGTATTATTTTTACGCTTTGGCACTTTGAATTTTTCTTTGCTTATTTTTTTTATAATTAATTTTACCTGTTTTTTTCTTTATTATTGCTTATCTTGAGCTTGATCTGTATTTTCTGTCATTCATTTAACACTTGTCAAATATATCAGGTGTAGTAAAAAGAAATCCATTATTTTTCCTTTAGTAATCTGTAGCTTTAATAATCTCTATCTCGCGTTGTATAAGTGCGATCGGGTTACGATTGATGGCGTTGGAAAGATAGAATTTCGTACTAAATAAAGATGGACACCAGTGAATGGAAAATACGCCATATTTTACAGTTTTTCTTCGATAAAGGCGAAAACGCAAGCCAGACGGCTGAAAATGTGAATAGTGTTTATAGTTCTGATACTATAACAGCCAATCATGTGCAATTTTGGTTTCGTTGATTCCGTTCCGGTAATTTTGATGTCAAAGATGCACCACGCTCTGGAAGGCCAATTGTCGAAAATATCGATAAAATAATGGAAATCGTCGATTCTGACCATCATGTAAGCACTGTTTCCATTGCGCAACAGATAAACATTGCACAAAAAACCGTTTGGAACCATTTAAATAAGGCTGGATACAAAAGGAAGCTCGATGTGTGGGTGCCACACGAGTTAACGCAGAAAACCTCATGGGCCTAATTTCTATCTGTGAATCGCTGCTGAATTGTAACAAAATCTATCCATTTCTGAACCGGATGGTTACTGGTGATGAACTGGTGGATCACTTACAATAACGTCAAGCGAAAACGGTTGTGGTCGAATCGCGGTGAGCCGGCGAAAACGGTGGCCAAGCCAGGATTGACTGTCAGGAAGGTTTTGCTATGTGTTTGGTGGGATTGGCAGGGAATCATCTACAATGAGCTGCTCCTCTACGGCCAAACTCTTAATTCCAACTTGTACTGTCCACAATTGGACCGTCTGAAGGAAGCAATCGCCCAGAAGCGACCAGCTTTGGCCAATAGGCGTGGAATTGTGTTCCATCAGGACAACGCCAGGCCACACACATCGATAGTGACTCGCCAGAAGCTCCGGGATCTTGGTTGGGAGGTTCTTATGCATTCATCTTATAGTCCGGACCTGGCACGAATGATTACTATCTGTTGGTGAATGATTTTGATGGTGAAAAATTCGCCTCAAGAAATTCGACTGTCCCAGTTTTTTGCTAATAAGGACGAGAGCCTATTAGAGTGGCATTATGAAATTACCTTCAAAATGGCAACAATTTGTCGAACAAAACGGTGCATATTTGACCTAAATCGGATCATTCTATCTATGCTAACTAAAATCTTCAATTTAATGCAAAAATAATGGATTACCTTTTACTAGACCTTGTATTGTAAAAAAAATGCTCATCTTTTCCTTATATTTATTTTTTATTTATTTTTTATTTGCAGTTTTACGATTTTGTCAGTATATGTTCACTTTGGGAAAATATTTGATAGTGTTGTGTTTATGTCGTTGAACTCACTTTAAGTATTTGAATTTCGATATCATGTTAGTTGCGATATAATATTGAAATTTGATAGTGGGAACGGTCTAACGAAAAAATATTAAATTTGTCACCATCACCTGAATTGCAGTTAATGATCGATTTTCGGTTAAAATCTTATGGAGAATTGATGAGAATGAAGAGAAGAAATCGAATAATCAAAATAAATTAATAAAATAATAAAAATAAAGGAAATTCAATTAATGAGTCAACAAAAGATTCATTTTTCAATTTAGTTTCGGTGTCTATGGAAGACAGCGCCAATGTCATCTGACATAAGGCAGTGGCTGTGATTTTAAAAATTCCATACTAAAGATTACAGAAGGAGAATGTAAAGCTGACTGTATTAAGAACAAAAATGAGCAGATAACAAACATTTTGAAGGAATTATTTCTAATGATCTGCTATTGAATGACAAGATCATTGAACTATTTGAGATGTAAATAGAAATAAACTTGCAAAAGCAAAAAGGAGGTAGTAAAGTTTTTGTTTTGCTGAAGATTTGTTTATCAAAGCTAAATATCGAGGACATTTCATAGAATTCAACTCGTTGCTGAAATGTGATTCGAAGAATACAATCTAAAAACTATACAGCAATCTATGTTAAGGTCAAAGAGAAACATAGAGAATAAATTCAGCTATCAAAGATGAATAAAAAATATTGTAAATAACAATAATGTCTATTTGCATCACCAAGGAAAAACTTATAGTTGATATTCCCCCATGAATTGTGGATACTATAATTTTTTATAAATTTTTTTAAAGCTTTTCATGAATGGTGATAATGTAAAGAAAATAGAAAGACTAAAATATGAAAACAAAATTATTAACAATTTTGATGCTATTTAAATCAATTTAACGAACTTTCGTAATTATTATATTTTTTAAATTAATTTAATTATTATTAGGTCACATGTTCAAATCATACATTGCACACACACAAATACACACCAATAAAAAATTATGAATTTTCTGATACTGTCGGAGAGTAAAGCGCACAAAAAAGCATATATTTAATAATTAACATTATAATTAAATTATATTAGAAGAGTAGTCTTTACTTGTTTTTTTTTTATCACAAAAAATAGTAATATTTAGTTTCAAAGCATTTTTATAATTAATATAATTTATATTTATTTGCTGTCAATGAATATTTATGTATATAATTAGAAAATATTAGAATATTTTTTTTTTCTAATATGCGAATAAATATTGTATATATGGTAATTTAAAGTATTTGTATGTGTATGTGTTCCAAAATGCACATGATTCATAATTATTCTCGTGGAGTAAGTCATATGAAAATTAGCTTTATTATTACAATTTATAATTTATATGTAAAATATGGTAATTATTTAGGGGGAAAAAAATAGTTAATTATTGTGTTGAACATATGTACGCATAAAGTGCAAATATGCTAAATGAGTTTTAGAGTATTGCGAATTCTCCTAATAATCAAGAGGATAAAGTATGCCATTTTTAAATGATATAAATCAAATTTTGCAATTTTACTAATTTTTTGCAAAGAAGAATTTATTTAAAATTAAATTAAACTTTTAAATCTTTTATTAGCACTACTCGTATGCTAATTATGAAATGATTGTATCACGATGTATAATTATAATGAAGTGATTAAAATTGCAATAAAAATCTGAAAATGAGCAAATGAAAATAAATATTGTATAAATAAATCAATCAAGAGTTAAGCGTAAGCAAAACTAATAAAGTTTATGCAAATAACATATGTACATAATATAATACAGTCGTGGCTATGAAATTAGAAATAGTGTTAGTGATTCTGTCAAATTGCATAATAATTAATGCAATTATTTATTAATAAAGTTATTAATTATTAATTATGCCAGCAAACTACTCTTATATCTCTTTAATTTTGATTTTTAGTTATTTAAATATTTTGAGAGAATTTGAGAGAAAAAATTTTGTAGATCATCAGGATTCAAAATATTTTTAGCTTGAAGACATATTCATTTGTTTCTATTACGTCATAATATGGTTGGTTTTAGTTATCATTAGATTTTTTGATCGGCTCAATCAAACCCTGTGCTAAGATTGCTGAATTTGTGTTTAAGCTATTAGAAATTGCTTAGGGAAGAATATATATTTAGTGGATACTAGACACTTGACCATCACTGTACACCGTTACACATGTGAACGGATATTGAATAAATTTTAGCAAGTTCTCAAATTACAAAAACATTAATAAAACAATAGTGTAAACAATGAAAAACAAACAAAAGCAATACATTTAATGACCATTTAATGAAGACCCATAATGAAAACAATAGTATGCGTGAATATGCATAAGAGTATTTTCAAGTATGTATTATTATTTTATATTTTATGATGTACATTATAATCTATCAACACGTGCAAGTACGTATTCATGATGGTGGTATGATAATGGTAAATGTGCAACTACATACTTTCATATGGTGGATGTGTAAGTGTACTAGGGTCGATCAAAATATATAAAATTTATAATAATCGATGTAATGAAATCAAATTGTAATTATTTTTATAATGAATATGAGCAAAGGAAAAAAGAAAAAAATATAATATTTTGGACATCTGGGACACTAATCAATAAAATCGTAATAGTAAAAAAGTCCACCGCTTTTGGAAATTCATGTATTAATTACATTCACTAAAATGCAACAAGGCTAATAAATGATGCGATTTTTTTTTCGAACATTTCGATTTAAAATGTCGCTTCGAAACATTTCTTTTTGGTTGGTTACAGTGACTGATCCACAAAAATCCTACTGTGTTTTACAATTTGGTATTTAATTGTGTTTCTTCATCACTGTCCCCCCGAAATTCACATCGTTGATTTATTATAACGCAAGCGCCTTGGGACCCATTACATAAAAACCCTTCCCAGTGAAGTACACAACAGTGCCTAGTATATAAACTACCGCTTTTGATAATGACTCCCCCCAAATGAAAAAAGGACAACGATTTACGGATATGCACCTAGAACGTCCGATCACTCTATACGGAAGGTGCTTCTATCCGGCTGATTGATGTCCTCGAGAAATACAAGGCTGACATCACTGCTCTCTAAGAAATGCGATGGACGGGACAGGGCTGCTCCAAAAGAGCATCCTGTGACATATAGAGTATAGTTGCCATGCGGAGAAGTACGAACTAGCATGTGGATTTTTGGTCAACAAGAGACTCCGACACCTGGTCTGACAGTTCACGACTGTGAACGAATGGCTGGTCACAATACGCATCAGGGCCACATTTTTTAATATCAGCCTAATCTCTGCCCGCGCTCCGATGGATGAGAAAGACGATGCGACCAAAAAGAGCTTCATTCAGCGCTTCGAAGAAGCTTATGACCGCTGGTCCTGGCACGAAATCAAAATTGTGCTTGATAATTTCAATGCCAGGGTGGGTAAGGAGGTATATGTTTGGCCTAAATAGATCATCGGTTGTTATGGCCACATAAGAAGAAGAAGAAGAAGAATAAGAAGAAGAATCGGTTTTTAAGGCTATGTTTGGGGTTTAGAGTTCGATATTTCATATTTCGTTGGTAAAATCAATACCTTTTGTTTGGTAGTTTTTGTTGTATGTAGTTTTGTTATAAAAAATATATTTATTAGAATAATTCAACGTTCAAAATTTAGTTTAAACTTACAATTTTATCAGTATTTTTAGTTAGATTTAACATAAAATTTGTTTTTTGTTTGTACAATTTCATAAATCTTCTCTTTTTTTTGATTCACCCTAATGAATATGATAACACAACCTTAGAAATATACAGAGAAAATTATTTTTTTTGGGGCGAGAAAGTATGTACACAAACTCATTATGATGTGTAATTAACATTGCGTACACATCACAAAGAGGGTAGCATGAAATTAGGAACAAAGCATTAAAGCTATAAAAAAAAGGATAAATAAAAGCGGATCTCTGCTGGCTCTTATGACCATTATATGAGGCAGCTTAATTTATATGGGTAATACGTATGTAATTACGATCATATCAGCATATTTGCTGTTATGATCTGCTTCAAATAATAATTTGAACATATACGAGGGCAGTCCCAGAACTACCCGACCTAACAAAGAAAACAACAAATTTAGGAAAGTATCTCAAAAAAAAAAAAAGAAATACTATACAACGTGGCGCCTTGCAACCTAAAATATATGTTTTATAAGATTGCCACTTTTCATTAAAGTCATTTTTTTTCAAATTACTGTCGCCATCTATATCTCAGGTCGGGTAGTTCTGGGACCACTCTCGTATTTAGGTATAGCAAAGTCTGAAAAATACGAACGTGGATAATTAGAAAAACTTTTTAACTAAAATTTAACGTGACTACATTGACATGTAATCATTTTTTAGTTAAATTTCTGAATTCGGATTGAAACGTTTGATTTTTTTCCTTTTTTCCTTGTTAATTGGAAACCTTCGAATTTCACTTATCACAGATCGAATGTAATTATATACAAAATATATACACGCATATGATTATATCATATATCCCAAAAAAATTAAATGACTTGCGACAAAGGGGACCCATATTAACATGCTTAATTGTTATTGTAAGCGACTGATGTGGGAGGGGGAGCACACATTAATATTAAGCGTAATTAAATATAAAAATCAATAAAATGTAGATAACAACATATCAGCTTTCATCAAAACAATAAGACAAATAATAAGAACGACAAGAATAATAATAATGTGAGCTATAAAATTTACGTTGTAAATGCTATCTGCTCATATTCCCACCACAGCGGAGTTTAAGACTGAAGAACAAAAAAAATTGAATTGAAGACAGAAGGCAGATCAGCGAAGAAAAATTTACATCTTCTTCTTCTTCTTTTGTTTTGTTCCTTTTTTGCTCATGGCAATAACATCACATAAAATAATAATACAAAGAATAATAATAACAACAACATACACAACAATTGTAGGTACACCACAACAAAGAGACAGAGATGTACAGAGGTATGTACATAAGCATATACGTATACTTTTAACCCTATTTTATGTTACATACATAGCTATATACATAGATTTACCGTGTATATTTTTATAACTTATATTCCGCACTCGAGTGTAATATGAAACGGTAGCATTTTATTATACAAATGCTAGCGGAAATGTGTGTGTGTGTGTGTGTGCTTTGAAGTATATATATCTCCAATGCAAAGTGTGCGTATATATGTATGTATGATTATGTGTGTAGGTATATTAAATATGTCTCTAGGTCTGTGCGCGTTGCGGCTTCTTACAGTGTTAGTATGTATGTGCGTGTGTCTGTAGCGGATGTTGGTAATAACAGGCAATCATGAATTGCTCGCGGCACTGTTCCAGTTGTTTGTGTTGTTGTTTTTGCTGTTTCTGCATGTATTATTCCATTTTATTTCAATTGTTATTATTGTTTTTCCTGTTGCTGTTGTTGTTGTTGTTACTTTCAGTTTCAATGTGTTATTATATTTCCAAGACCAAAAGCAGGTGCTATGTATGAAGGGGTTGATTCGTTAAATATTGAACAAACATCGAAAATTTTATTAATTTACACAATTTAATCACAAAAGATCGACATGTTCCAAGAGCTAATTTAATGTTTCATTAGTCATCATTTTTGAGTTTTATTTTCATTTTACAATAAGAACCAAAGAAAGGGAAACAATTGTGTTTAAATATTTTTATTTATTCCTCTAAAATATTAAAAATTTGTAATTTTTACCTAAACAAAAAAAAAAAAAAAAAAAATTATGGTCTTAAATTTGTGTTTGAGCAATGGATTTATATTTTCATACTAAACCTAATTCGGTCGTACAGTTTTCTATTCTAACTGTATAATAGATTCTTCGAAATTATTGCCAAGTAATTCAAAATACTTACCTATGCACCAGTCAGCTGTGTGGAGTGCTTTAAGCCTTGCAACAACCCTAAAGTTTCTGAAAAATATCATATGGGGTCCACCCTCATTATATGAGGACTATATCGCGTGAGAGGAAAACAGTAAGCTCAATTAAGCAGATGCCGATTTATGATTCCCAAAGAAGCCAACAATAACTAAACTCTAAGAATGAGCCAAAAAAGACCCAAGGTCGA
The DNA here is from genome assembly GCA_963854835.1 of Megamerina dolium. Lineage (NCBI taxonomy): Eukaryota > Metazoa > Arthropoda > Insecta > Diptera > Megamerinidae > Megamerina > Megamerina dolium. Next base: position 64,440,905 of record OY978527.1, read on the forward strand.
ACCAACTCATCCGTTTTTACCTTATCCACAATTACAATTTCCCTATGGCCGGAAAGCCATATGAGACTAAATGTATAGCATATTTGATGAAATATTTATGAACAATTGTTGCTTTGCTGAGGCATACACACACACATAAATTTATTGCCCCTCTAAAGGTTGGCTATACATAAATATATATATATATTTTTTTCATATTGCCTCCTTGAAATGATATACTTCACATAAGCCTACATATATGCTCTTGTGTGTATGTCTTTACATATACTTAGATATGTAGATATATATATGTATGTATTTTTGCATAATACAAACAAAATCACGTGCCATTATGTGGCATTTCTCACGATTTTTATATTTATATATATGTATATACGCAAATATGTATTTGCTATGGAGGTTAATACATACATACATACATACATATATTAAGGTTGAATACGAATAAAGGCGTTACAAAGAGTGCTAGCATCTACTTGTTTTGATGCTTTAAAACGCTACAGAGAATACATATGTCAACATATCAGCGTTGTTTTGTTTTATCACCAATATAACTGTGAGTTGTCATCATCATTATTGTTGTTATTGCTGCTGATATTCATCTTTTGTATGTATGTATGTATGTACTTTGGCAATATGTCTGTGATGATAGATCGAAGTGTAGCTTTACAAACATATGCACAGAAATCTATGTGATTATAGATATAAGATTTTATATTGTATCTATATGTTTCTTTGTGTGCGCTTTAAAAAATTTGTTTCCCTCAGACATGTACTTAAGTGAAATTTTTCAAGAAATATTTCTAAAATATGTTTTATATAAGCGAATTTGTGTGAGTAATATAGAACAATTTTTATTCCATTAAATGTAATATAGTATATATATTTTTTTATTTATGATTTTAATATATAAAATATATTAAAAAAAAAACACGGTAAACTTGTTAGCATAAGGATGACTTGACGTATGAGTAATATACAATTGTTCATAAATATCAATTTAGTATTGTAGAATATTATGAATTTATTGAATTTATCATTCCTTGGATAAAACTGAAATTAAGTATGGATTTATATTTTAATTGAGCTTAAGCTAATAACCTCTAAAAGCTAAAAAGAACTATGAGACGTCTGAAATTTTTTAATTAATAAAAAGCATCGAAGTCGATTCTGGGCTTCCAGATGGCTTTTCATGGCATTTTGTGACAATTTTAAAAGAATACATTTTTTTTGTATATTTTTGTATTTATAATTTTTATATATTTAGTAAAAATGTTACGGTTTTTATAAAATCTGGAATCTTTTATTTAAAAGGCTACATGCACTAAAAATTGGGCTATAGTAACATACGCAATAATTATAATCCAAATTTTGAAAATTTTAATTATGATGAGGCAATCTATTTGCAATTATTTATAGCAAACTAACCGCAAATTCAAATCGGTTTCTAGAATGACATAGAAAACGTCTATAACTCTTTGCATGAAATGTGATTTCTACAGATTACCAAAATTTTCTTCAATATTCTAGCAAAATAAAAAAGGAGACCCCACAATTTGTGCCAACTACCGTGGAATAAATCTCCTGAGCATCGCATACAAGCGTACTGTATGAAAGATTGAAGCCCATGCTCAACAACCTGATTGGACCTTATCAGTGTGGCTTCAGACCTGGTAAATTTACCATCGACCAGATTTTCACACTGCACCAAATCCGGCAGAAGACACAAGAAAAACAGATCGACACACACATTCTTGATTATAAAGCCGCTTTCGATAGTTCGGTAAGGTATTCTGTCGGAACTATGTCTGAGTTCGGTATTCCTGCTAAGCTCATTCGACTTTGTAGAATGACACTGCATAACTCCCGTTCTGCGTTCTGAAAATTGGGAAGGACCTCTCCGCACCGTTTAATACCGAACGGGGTTTCAGACAAGGTGATTCGTTATCGTACGATTTCTTCAATCTTATTATGAAGAAAATAATACGAGCTGCTGATCTACGACATAATCTTCAACTATCTTCAACAAAAGTGTCATGCTGTTGGCGTATGCCGACGATAGTGACATAATCGGCATGAACACGCGAGCATTCAGTGCAGCATTCTCAGAGTTGTAAAGAATTGAATGGTTGAATGGGTCATACGGTGAACGAGAGCAAGGCGAAGTATCTAGTGTCAACAAACAAAGAGTCCCGGCATCTTGGACAGCACGTCACTGTTTACAACTACGCTTTTGAAGTCGTAAGGGATTTTGTCTATCTTGGAAACAGCATTAGCAGCAGTAATGACGTCAGCCTGGAGACATTTCGGAGGATAACTCTTGCAAACAGGTGCTACTTTGGACTGAGTAAGCAATTGAGAAGTCAAGCGCTCTCTCGAAGAATGAAAACTACATTCTACAAGTCTCTCATTATGCCTGCCCTTACATATGGTGCTGAAGCCTGGACAATTTCCATCTCGGATGAGTGAATGCTTGGAGTTTTCAAGAGAAAAGTCTTACGCAAGATCTTTGGGCCTAATTGTATTGGTGGTGAGTACGGAATAAGGTACAACCATGTACCATATACAGCTGTACGAGCTGTATACAGATATTGGCTAGGTCATGCCAAGCGAATGGAAGAACACGCTCCAGCTAAGAAGGTGTTATATTCGGAACCCGCTGGAGAACGACGCAGAAGAGAAAGACCTAACCTCCGATGGAAAGACCAAGACTGGAGAAACTGACGGCGCTTGGAATTTCTAACTGGCACCAGCTAACGAAGAACAGAGATTGCTGGCGAAGTATGTTATATCCGGGCTAAATCGATAGTCGGTTGTTATAGCCACATAAGTAAGTAAGTAATTCTAGCAAACGTTTTTTAACATCAATTCATATAGGGGTGCCGTAGCTCAGTGGTTAGTGTGTTCGCCTTCTGATCTGTAGGTCGTGGTTCAATACCCGGCTGAAACATAACAAATTTAATATCGAAAAGATTTTTCTTTCGAACGGTACCCACCTGTCGGCAAGCAATTGGCAATTCTTCCGACAGTAACAACTTGCCATGAAAAAGCTTCTAAAAAGAACTCTGTGACAAAGCTCAGAAAAAGTGATGTCACAAGTGTTCTGCCGTTCGGAACCGGCTAAAATAAGTAGGTCCATTCTAATACTGTCCAAAATTTAAGACGCACAACATGGAAGAGAAGCTCGGCCAATGAGCCCTTTGGGGTTTTAAGTGCCACATATTTATTTTTTTATTTTTTTCATATAGCCGAAGAGCCTCACCAATTCTGAAGGGCACAACTCTAGTGACTCATAAGAAGAGCGAACCAAATTACTAATATCTTTCGTACTGTAAGTTAAAATACCTTTGTAGAATGATTTGATTTGAGCACTCAATTGAACATTGCATAATTTTGCTGTAGATTTATTAGCCTAATTTGTTTTTGATACAAAAAAAACCCTAAAATGAGGGTGACGCCCTTAAGTAAATAATTTTTTTTGTAAAGATTGCATAAAAATTGTCATATAAAAATTGATGCTCATTTGTTACAACATAAACATATAGGTATATAATATAGATGAACCTATGTATGAGATGTGTTTTGGGCTTAAGGAATTAATCTTCAAAAAACATATTGACTTACACATTCATTTTCTTGTGAATCAATATTCAGTTTGTTATCACAAATGTTCTTGGCTTCTTTTGTTTCTTTAGTAAATACATAATTCTTTTACTAAAAACTACACACACGCGCACCCACAGCCATTTTAAGTATCCTTTAAGCTATTAAGCCGAAATTTTGCCGCATGTTATTTTATTTATTTATAGGAGAATGCTATGTAAGTTTGGTTCATGTGTAAACTAAGACCGTCAGAGCTTAGTTTATGAAGAGGGTCGGGCATTTTTGTTTTCCATTTTTTGTTTGTTTGGTGAATTCAGGTTTTCTTATTTTCTTTAACAGAACTATTTCATTATTTATTTGGTGAAGTTTCATTCAAAATGCTGTAAATGTGCTTTTAGTTATTTCAAAATTTTAAAATGCTCAAAATATGATTTCATTTACTTTAAGATTTTAAAATGTTGCAAAAATAATTTTCGTAATTTTTCGTTCTTTCTTTTAATGGGTATGAAGGGCATTTATGAAATCAACAATGAATTTAAGTTGTAAAACCCGAAGCTGATTCACAATACTTAATTGAAATTAAAACGGTTTGTAATTTTGAAACTTCATTTCCATACTTGAAGTCTTGTCAAGGTACTATCATTTGATGCAAAAGGAATTCATTACTAAATGTTGACCACTTTTTTGCGAATTATCCATACTTAAGTCACGAAATCAAGAGATGAAATATCAGGTGTAGTAAAAATAAATCCATTATTTTTTCAATAGGGAATCATCTACTATTACCTTCAAAATGGCAACAAGTTATCGAACAAAACGGTGCATATTTGATCTAAATCAATTTAATGCAAAAATAATGGATTTCTTTTTACTAGACCTTATAATAAAATATAATTTTTTGAGCTCACTCTAAACAATGTCCATTGTATACGCACTTCCTCTACATATAAGTCGACTAAATATGAACAAGCAGAAAGTAGAAACAAAACAAAAAAAGGTTTAGTAGATAAAAAAAGTATTGGAACAAAGAAGAAGACAAAAAAAAACCTTTCACTTTGATTTGTTGTTCAAACGAAGGGCGGACATAGATTTGTAAATGATGATATATCATTTCACTCCACTACTTTCACATATTGTATTGAATCTATCGCATTTATTCGAATCGTTATCATTGTCATCGTCATCGTCATCGTCATCGTCATCGTCATCGTCATCGTTGTCCGACGTTGTCATTGTTTTGTTGGATACTGATGTTCTTCAAAGGAGATTTGTGTAAAGGTTAATTTGATGTCATGTTAGTTATGTACATTGTATTTGTATTCTTGTTGCTGTGCCATTAGCACTGTGGTGTTTTTGTTGTTGGTTGACTGTTTTGCTTCTTCTTTTTCTACTTTTTAATGCTATTTTGCTGCTGTTGAGGAATAATGGTAATCTGCTGTGTATGACGCTGTGTGTGTTTGTGTGTGTGTGTAAATGATAGTTAATACATATTCCTGCTAATATATTTTCTGATGTTACCACCACTACAATACTGGCATTGTGGTTATCCATTGCTTATTAGTAGCATACATAGAAAAAGGTGTGTGGTTTTATTATGGTGAACTTTTTAAATTAGCATACAAAAAGTATTATTATTTTTGTTTTTACAAAACTTCAGAGATGACTATTTGAAGCGTAGATTATAATACTGATTATACTCATCGTTCTTTGTGGTCATTTGCATGTGCTTTCACATATCTACATTTGATGGTATTGTCGAATGTGTGTTTTTTGTTGAATTTTTAATAATCCATAGCATATTTGTAGGCTTAAAGAGTTTTAGTCACGATTTTTTTGCTTTTATGGCAATTTCTAAAAATAAAGGGAAATATAGGTGATTGTTTAAGACGAAGAAAAAAAAAATGGCATTTCAATAGCTAGCATTCTCAGTTTCAGTTGCAACCTAGATATGTATATCTTTCAAATTCTCCCATTCATTCAACTTTAAGTTGCATTTGTAACATTTGACTTTTTTTTTCTCAATTTAATTGAAATCCATCACTATCCATATTCTCAAATATCCACAAACCATTAGTGATGGAGGTAGTACTTAAAATCAGACTCATATGCATCTATGCACACATCTACATATATAGAATATACTATATATGATGATAAATGATGATGTCAATTGCAATTCCAATTTGTGTTCATGAATAAAATGATACAGAAGAGGAAATATAAAGGGAAGAAGAAAATGAAAGAACATGTTGATGGTGATGACGAGGAAAAATAGTATTTTTTCATCATTGGTATAAAAATGAAGTTGAGCAAAAGCTAGCAGCAATATTAGTAGAAGCAAAATTTATATATGAATACAGTCTATGAAACTATGGATTAGCAATGATTGAAGAGTTGCTCATTTTAATAGGGATGGGATATGGAGAATAACATTCCTCTTCCTCTTCAGTTGGCATTAGTCAAACATTGTCTTTTTCATATGACGATTGAATGGAATCGATGATTGCCCTTTCAAAAAAATAGCAAAACAGAGTTACATAGTGTTGCCTACAACAGTCGAGATGTTGCTTAGATCAACAAAAAGATCATTAAATCAACAAATTTATGATAAAATATTTTCTATATGTTTTAGTAAAATTACAGTGGGTCTACTTGATATCTATATCCCGATCTGAATCAATTTAGCTATATCTATCTGTTTGGTCGACCAATGAATCATGTAATTATTGAGCTATCGAGCTGGAAATTTGTACATATGATTATTTTGAAAATTGACTGCATGAGTTCGCTAATGAACAAATTCAGATGAAATCTTTTGCTACTTGCCCATACAAAAATATGTTGTTGAATGTATGTTTTTACACTTTGCGAGCGAAAATATAAAGCTATTGAATTAAAATTTGTTATTTAAGATGGTTCGAACAATAGAATAGAGATATTAGAAAATGGACACAATTGGATAAAAATTATAACAACCTCCCATACAAAAGTATGCTATTGAATGTACATTTTTATACTTGACCAATGAAAATATCAAGCTATCGATTGAAATTGGTGTTATCTGCACCACAAAATTAATATATTATAATATGAACGTAATCATTAAAAAACCGCATCTACCTACCATACAAAAGTATGTTGTCGAATGTGTGTTACCACACCTTGAACGCGAAAATATGAAGCTATCGAACCAAAATTTGATATGTAAAGTTAATATGAACATAGAAGAAATATACTAATAATATAAGAGAAATCGAATTAAATTCATGACCACCTTCTATACAAAAGTATGTTGTTGAAAGTGTGATTTTACAGTTTGCGAGCAAAAATTGAAAGTTATCAAACTGAAACTTGACATATAAAATTTTTTATTGAAAGTAATAAACATTTACAAAATTGAGCAAAATCGATTAATTATTACGCACCCCTTTCATACAAATTTATGCTTCCAAAAGGAATGTTTTCACATTTTGCTCACGAAAATATAAAATTTTTAAGATGAAACTTTGTACACATAATTATATTTATCAACTAATATACATATTCAAAAATGAGTGGAATCTGATGAAAACTAAGCCTACCTCCCATATAAAGTTATGCTTTCATAAGCCTATTTTCTAACTTTGCTCGTGAAATAATATAATTATTATTATACCGCTATTTTTCCTAACGCATCAAATAAAGTGCATGTTAGAAAATGGGCATAAACGACGCCTCTGTGTCATACAAAAGTATGTTCTTCATTGTACTTGCGCGCGTAATAAAGTTATAGGACTGAACATGGCACATTTGCTTATTTTTATGTGGTAGTAAGCACGTATATATGTAAAATGAAAATGGATGCTGACTTAGATTTAAACCAAGAAAGGCCCATTGTATTTCCATTATCCATTACACACTGAATAAATTCTTTAGTAGAGTGCTGCTGATGCAATCTTCATCATTAGCAGCTTTATAAGTAAAACCTAATAGCCGGACTCTAAAGCTGAGTTATTCTATATGTACCTTATGGATTCTATGGTAATAATAGATAATAGGTTTATTGAAAGATTATTTGCTAGTAAATTCAATAAGCTAATGAACTTCAATACCCAGCTTCCTCTCTACGACATTTATTCATTGAATTTTCTTCATAGGCGATTGCTCATTTCTAATTAAAATGAATACGAATAATATGTGTGCTCTCTATATATGTACTCGAATGTACGTTATTTATTCACGAACATTCCATAAGTTTTATTAATAATTTTGTTTTGTTTTTTTTTTTTTAATAATTATTAGACCTTTTGTGAAGCCATACAATAATAATCCTTATGAAAACATATGGTATGTATGTATTTGAAAATAACCTTCTGACAAAGTGATAATAATAAAAAAAAAAAGAAAAAACAAAAAAATATGAATAAAGCTGAAAGTATTTGAGTCAGTTCGTATGTAGTTAACGCTTCTGTTGCATAAATTGGTGTACACACTCAAAGGGATTTAAAAGGTAATGATGCTTGTTGCTGTTGAAGGAGAAAGGCAAGTTTTCATGAGAATTTTGAAAGTCGCCGAGCTTATTATGCTGGTTATGTGGGCAGACAGATACATGAGTTTGTTTACCAACCACAAATACAAATAAACAAACTAATAAATAAAAAAAAAGGGTCTACTCTACAAAAATACCTCTTAAAGTCACCCAAAGGATTAAAGTGTGCATGAGTAAATGAAAATTATATCTAAAATGACTACATGCATACAAGCAAATGATTCACTGCATATGTAGAAATATTTATAAATATTTATGTGTGTGTGTGTGTGTGTGTGTGTATTACAAACAAATTGTGTTATATCTTTTCGTGTATTCGAATGTGTTTGTTTGTTATTGTCATTATTATGTGAATTTCAAAAACAACAAGGGCAAGCCAACTAAGTTAATTGTTTAATTTGGATTTGTTCCTTTTAGTTTGGTTGTTTTATTCATTTATTTTTGAGGTTGACATGTATTTAAATTATAGATTTTTAGGTAAAAGAAAATAAATTTACATAGAATTTCGGAAATGATAGTTAACAAATTGTATTATATTCTCAAACGCATTATTATAATTGTTATTTCATAGATAAAATTACTTACAACAAGATAAACAGGCATTCAGAAATTCAGTCAAGCAAAGGTGTCAAATTTACAAATTTAAACTGTTGCTTTAGTAACCATAATTATCATCATCATCATCATCATCATCATCATCATCATCATCACCATTATTATTGCCACGTTTGTTAACTTACCTGTAAAATAGAATTAAAAGAAAATAGTTGGAATTATACGTTTTGCCATTAATTAAATAAATTATGATATTTAGTTAGTCACGCAAAAAAAAAAAAAAAAATTGAGAAACAGAAAAATTGTGAGAGACAGAAAGGCAAATATTGTACTTATAGTGAAAGAAAGTTTTGTAAAATTTTTAATTAGTCTTAAAATATGTATCATACCTACGTATATGGTACGGGGACGGTCCCAGAACTACCCGACCTGATATATAGATGGCTTTGGTGAAAAGTGGTAACCTTATAACATATGTTCTGAGTTTCAAGGCGCCATGTTGTTTAGTATTTTTTTTTTGTGGAGCCATCGAAAGTTAATGACCTCAGTGAATTTGTAAACATGGAAAAAATTGGTCACCGTGATGTAATTCAGTACATTCATTTGAAAGGTCTCAGTCCAACGAATATTAAAGCCGAACTAGATTCAACTCTGGGGGAGTCTGCTGCTTCGTTTACGACCATAAAATATTGGGTGGAAGCGTTTAAACGAGGTCGTACGAGCTGTCAAGACAAATACCGTAGTGGTCGACCAATTGAGGTGGCCACGCCAGAAACGGTTAAGAAAATCCACAAAATGGTATTGGATGATCGCTGGCTGAAGGTACGTGAGCTAGGTGAAATTACAGGCATTTCAAAAAGTGCTATACATCGTATATTGAGCGAAAATTTGGAGATGACAAAGCTGTGTGCAAAATAGGTGCCGCGTTTGCTCACTATAGGACAAAAACAACGTCGTGAAGATGTTTCTATAGAGTGTTTGGCGATGTTTCACAGTAATAAAGTAGAGTTTTTGCGTCGATTCGTAACCATGGATGAGGCAAGGGTCCAGCACTTCACACTTCACACAAAGGAGCAGTCAAAACAGTGGTCTGAAAGGGGAGAATCGTGTCCAAAGAAGGCGAAGACAGTTCCATCTGCAGGCAAAGTTATGGCGTTTGTTTATTGGGATGCACGATCAACGGCGATTTTACACTAATTTGTTGCAGAGTTTAAGTGATGAAATGAATTGAAGAAAGTGTTGTTTCATCAAGACAATGCACCAGTTCACACAGCCGCCATTGCGATGGCCAAAATCAATAAATTAAAGCTCCAATTGCTTCAGCACGCACCTTATTCGCCAGATTTAGCTCTTTCGGCTTATTTTCTATTTCCAAATATGAAAAAATATGGCTTCGTGGTAGAAGATTTGCAAACAATGAAGAGGTGGAGTTAGCGGTAGATGGCTAATTTTAATAAGCTAGACTGTTCATACTATAAACAGACAGGGTATCGAAGCTATAGAATATCGCTGGGAAAAGTGTATAGAGCTAAAAGGAGATTATGTTGAGAAATAATGAAAAATTGTCCCAAATTTGTTATATTTTCTTTGTTAGGTCAGGTAGTTCTGAGACCACCCTCGTACTTTGTGTATTTCTGTAGGTACTACAAAATGAATTGCACTAAAACATATTTCTATGAAAATATGTATTTATTATTTTGTTTTCGCTTTTTTCGCTCCGTATGAAGCATAATTAGGAATTCGTTTGTTATGAAGTTGAGCCATTATGTAAATACTTTCATTGTTCTCATTATGATGCAAAAGTATAGAATACATATAGTACCGACTGAAAGAATATTAAGGCGGAGTTTTTTTTTTACGAAAACTGTTTAAATGAAAAAAGCTTAAAATATTGTTAGAAAATTTGATTAAAAACTTCTTCACATTATTCGAAAATAAAGCGAAAGAAATTATATTTTTTATATCGGAGAAGTGACATCAGACATCTATATTATACAAATTAAGAAAAGATATGAGATTTCAAGAATATGGTAAAATACAAAACTATATTTTAAAGTAGTTTTATTTAAATAGTTTCCCAAAAAACAAAAAAAAAATTATTTTTCATCTTTCTATTACAAGTACATCCAATAGAAAAAATTTCTTCCAGTGATTAGTGAAACTTGTTTTTGTTAAGGCATTTTACTCTTTATATTCTAACAATATATAATCATAGAATCATGATTTAGAATAGATTATAACGCTTGTGTGAATATACTTGCACACATAATATAAAAATGTATACATGCCCAATGGGATTAAATCAATGTCGCCTGAACCCCAACAGCAATAAACGTATTTATTGCGACTCATTACATTTTAGATTGACATACACAGATACTCGTATGTCTGTGCGATATATGTCATGATTATGTATGGTATATTGGCTACTAGCTATAGAATTCCAGCTACTATTGTTTGTTTATTATATCAATTTGAAGTATGGAGAGTGTAACATATTGCCGGATTTGTTCTTTTACTGCTTCATTGCGCTTTTGCAAAGCATATTGATTGTGCTCGCTTGTATTATGTGGAAATGTTAAAAGAGAGAGCATGAAGCATTGTAAATTCAATGGCTCATTGGCTTGTCATATTTTTGAATTTAAGTTGTCATTTTCGGTAAATGCCAATGGAAAGATACCAAAAATCTCATATACATTCTAGATGCATTTTATACAGTTGTGTTCATATACTCACATATACACATCTTATTTCATCTCTTATACCATTTGGAAAAATACATTCAAAAACATGCTTTTTCATTATATGGGAAGTATTCATAGTTTTTATCTGATTCCGCCTATTCACAGAAGAATTAGTGTGTTAATAAACACAATTTATTTTAAATAGTGAGTTTTAACTTAAAAGCTCTATAGATGGAGATTTTTTTAGCAACTTTCTTTTTGTGCAACACTGTTTTTGGCAGCTCAGCTGTTTTCGTGTAACATGTTACTGTCAAACATGTTCAGTTTGGTTTATAATTTAACCATGATACGACTTACAAACGACTAATGATTTCAGATTATTGAATTTTATGATCAAAATTCATGCTCGGTTAAGAAAGTGCAGATCTACTTTTTTATCGAAAAATTGAGTTCAGCGATGAAGCTGATTTCTGGTTGAATCGATACGTGAACAATCAAAATTGCCATATTTGGTGCGAAGAGCAGCCAGAAACATTGCAAGAACTGCCAATGCATCCCGAAAAATGCACGGTTTGGTGTGGATTATGGGCCGGTGGCATCATTGGACCGTACTTTTTCAAACACGGGGAAGACAGGAACGTTACTGTGAATGACGAGCGCTACCGTGCTATGATTACAATTTTTTTTTTACCAAAATGGAAGAGCTGGACTTGGCTAATATATGGTTTCAACAAGACGGTGCCATATGACACCTAGCACGCGAAACAATGGCCCAATTGAGAGGCGATTTCGATAATAGTTCATTTCACGTTTTGGGCCGATCAATTGCCGCCTAGATCGTGCGATTTAACGCCTTTAAACTATTTTAAGTGGGGCCACGTTAAGGGTCATGTATATAGCGACAAGCCTGCAACGGTTGACGCACTGTAAGCCAATATTGAAGAATTTATTCGTGAGATACCGGTCGATATGTTGGAGAGAGTATGCCAAAATTGAACCGAGCGTATGAACCACTTAAGGCGCAGCCGCGGTCAACATTTACATGAAATCATCTTTAAATTTTGAATTATATAGATCATTCTATCAACTCAAATAAACTCACATACATTTCTTTAAATTTTATGTATTTTTTTTTTTAAATGAAATCCAAAGGCTCTTAAAAAATACAAAAAAACCGGAAATATCCATTGGAGAAAGTTAGAGGAGTTTTCGGCTGATTTCGCCCATTTCCAAAATTATTTGGCCAAGAGTAAAAATAATTTTATGTACCAAATTTCAGTTTGATAAAAAAAAAAATGAATATGTGTCACTTAAAACCCCGAAGGGCTCATTGGTCGAGCTTCTCTTCCATTACCATTCTCTTCCACGATTACATTTATTTTCGAATATATCCGCTAAAAAGTTGCTGATAGGCCAAGTTTGAGTTAGGTGGCTTGCTTTGCATTTATTTGAATAAAACATTTATTTAAAATAAACATATGCACATTTCAATACATAATTTCATATAGGAGCTATGTATCGTTTTCACGCGATTATGCCGACTCATGAGCACAATGATTTACTTGTAAAAGGAATCTTATGTACAAATTTTCAGCACAATTGCTTTATATTTTCGCAAGTTATTGAGCAAAAAGGTAGGAATGGCCATGGCCAAATTTGTTCAGTTCATGATTTTTACCATTAATACATCTGCCACGCCTTCTTATAAACTCAACGTAATTTGGGTTAAGTTTTCATTGAGTTTTTGAGGTATAAAAACCTACTTTGATTGACTTTATTGTATAATTTCATTACCAATTCATTTTAAATTCAATTTTCTTCTACATATTACTCAAATGATTTAATTGGCATGATATTGTATGCTGTTAGAAAAGAAGAAGAAAAATTGAAGAAAACAATAAACCATATATCCGAGCAAAGAATCTTCATTCATTTCAAATACGAATATGTCAATAAAACAACATTTTAACGTTTATCGTTTTGCTCAAATACAAACATACTTCAAATATACTCAAAAGCTAATGTTTACGTATATATGTATGTGTGTATTAGACAAATCCAAAGAAAATTGTGGAATTTTTCAAATTTTGATTTTTCTTATGCAAAATGAAGTTGAGTAATTTGTTTCTAAGTGACTTGATTTTGGCTGTGATAGCTCTTTTGAAAAAATATTCAAAAAAAATTCAGTAATAAGAAAAAATAGTAAAAGCTTTTTTAAATATGCTCTTACAGTATTCGAAACATTAAAGAACATAATTCTGATTTGTAGCATCCAGCGAAATAGGTTAGCAAAACCCTTCTAAACATTTCTAGCAAATGTTATATTCTTAAAAAATATTTTTTAGAAAAACTGTGAGCAAAAGCTTAGATATTTTTTGGATAATTCTAATAAAAATACTTGTACATTAGCATTTGATTAGAGATTGAGTGGGGAGCTTTTGAAAATTTTCTATTTTCACATACATACATATAGATATATGTATGTATACCTACTTATATATACAGTGAATGAAATGCAATCGTCAAATCGGGACTGCAACAATGCTTAGTATGATTTAAAAATTTTTTATATGAATATGTTAGGAAGTTTCTGTATATACAATATATTGTATATGTATTATATTTAGATAATGTGCTGAAATTAAATTTCCTGCATTGATATGCATTCGAATGAAATAATTTCAATTGAAAGATTGAAAAAAAGAAAAACCAACAATTGATTATATCTAAGCATTGGGAGAACGCAAAAAAAAAATCAATGAGAGCGAAATGAGAAAAAGTTAAGCACATTTAAAGTAGAGGTTGCCAGGAAATTTTGAAAAAAAAAATATAAAAACTTATTATTTGGTGGAAACAAAATTGTAATTTTAGCAAAAAAAAAAATCATCATTTGCATTTTTTTATATGCAATTTTATAGAATATTTGATAAATGTGCTATTAACACAAATTTTACATAGTCTGATTAACATAAAATTAACATTAAAAGAACTTCCATACATAAATCTTACAGTAGACCTCTGTAGGCGACATTATAATTATTAGCGAAAAAATATCAATTCATATTCAATAGGAAAGAATATATGAGAGAAATATGAAATTTGCTTTGCGAAACTATTTCAAATAATTAAACAATAAAAAATTTCATATCATTCTCATCGGTTCGGTAGAAAAAAATCGTTGAGTCGCCATAATCCCTGCAAATCTTCAATATGACGATAAAATCGTCGTTGTGGCAACACTAGTTGCGTATAGCAATAGCATAGAACGATAATAATAATCACATAAGCGGCAAGAACAACAAAAACACCAACAATAAGGCCACAATTGCAAATGACTTGTTCTTCAGACACACACACACACACACGCAAATTTACGCGTTAACATACCGATAGGCACAAAACGAGTCGCGTACACACTTTATTCGTCCTTTCTCGTTGCCTTTACATATCTCTCTTATGTCTATGACGTGTGTTTGACTATGTATATACGTTTGTGGGAGGTCATGTATGCGTGTGGTTGTGTGTATGTGTATGCCAATAAATGTAATGTGTCTGTAATTGCAGAAATGCTTCAAGTAACTTGAATGCTTTTTCAAAAATATACGCTTTGAATGCTTTGTCTGAATGAAAATACATTCGACATTGAATGTATGTATGTATGTATGTAGTTACATATACATACACATACAATATGTAGTCATTCATTTCATCATTGTGCTCTGATAAATTTTTGCCGCTTCTTTTTTTGTATGCTAACATTGGTGGGTGAATTTGAATTCATAATGATTATATAAATTATTCTATACTAAAGAGAATAAGTATCATATATATGCGTATGTGTGTGTAATTACTACTAAATGGAAATTTACATACAAACCTTGGTTGCTTGATTCAAAACCACGAGCCTAAAATTATTTGATACGGTAATAGAAGTAATTAAATTTGGCAAATTTAGGCAATTCTAATTGATTGTAATAAAAATTACGCAATTTTTTTCGACCAGAAACAGTTGTATAATTTTTTTTTTTTTGAATAGTGGCACATGTTCGGAATTTTTGGCTTATGTTGCAAAAAAAAAAAAAAAGAAAAAAAGTTTAGTATGAAAATATTTGTATGAAAGGTAGGTGTGGATTTCACTTGATTACGCCCATTTTAAAATTTCTCTATTCAGACTAACCTGGCACATTCACATGGGAAGCACATCTCAATTCAGTAATAATAAAGACCACGAAAAACCTTTGGAGTACCAAGCAACTTGTGGGGTCTGAGCCCCAAAATGATCCTCTGGATTTACACCCAAATGGTTAGACCCATTATACTATATGGGGCATTGGTATGGTGAGTAAAAACCAATGAAACAACAGTAATATCAAAACTGTGCAAATTACAATAGCTAGTGGGCCTAAGCATCACAGGGCCTATGAAAAATTACCTCAACTGCTGGCATGGAAGCGTTGCTAAACTTGCCACCGCTACACATAGCAATACAAGTGGCTGCTGCAATGCAAGCACTCTCAATCCACACAGATAAGTGACCACACAGACCAAGTACTCAATTTCACCAAGAGATACAATGTCATTTTCCCATCAAGGGAGGAGTGGAACGCTAGCCCAACATGCTTAGATGGATCTAAAACGCTTCAGGGTATAGGAGCAGAAATAGTGGGACCAAGAACACACAAATCAATAACACTAAACGCGGCTACCACAATTTTCCATGCGGAACTTTATGCTATAATGGAAACAGTGGAAATCTTATCCAAAAAATGCACTCCAAGCACTCAGACAGTCAATCAGTCCTCAAGGCCCTTAGAAGTTATACATTCACATCAAAAGTCCTCACAGAGTGCAACAATACACTCAACAAACTGGCCACCCCCAATCAGGTCTCTCTGATTTGGGTGCCAGGACATGAAGGACACGAAGGTAATGAAAAGGCGGACCAAAAAAGTGGCTGAAGGGTCACTTATCGGTACAACCCCCTTCTTTGGCTTCAATAAAAACAACATAAAATAGGATACCAAGAAATTGATACAACACAAAATCAGAGAATATTGAAATGATGTTGGCGGTCTCAACCACTCCTAAAAGTTCCTGTGCTTTGATGCCAAAAGAGCAAACACCGCTCTAACCTAGATTACTCTCCGGAGCACTAACAGGCCACTCCGCATGCAATAAATACTTACACAAAATAGGAATATCTAACACAAGTACTTGCAGATTTTACTGTGACTAGGAGAATCCCATGGAACACTTAATCTCAACTTTTGATTCACTAGGCCACAGGAGGCATAAAATCCTAGGTTCATACTAACTAGAAGATGAAAACCATCAAATGCTACCCCCGAAGGAGCTGGTTCGATTCCTAGATATATTAAATACACTAAATATCTAAGTACGAAATGGTGCACAATAGATCAAGTTGGTCGCAGTGCATAAAGGCCTTAGCTTAACCCGTACAACCATTACCATCCATTACCAACTTTGCACACCAAGTTGGAGTTCGATAGCTTTATGTTTTCTTGAGAAATGTGAAAAGCCTACATGCCATACTTTGGTAGGCGTGGTTTTCATTCGATTTCACTTTTCGATGGCTCTATAATTACGACAGTTATCGTACGAATTGTCGGTTAGAGAGATAGACAAGCAAGTAGACAGAGAGACGGAATGACATGGTTAGATCTATTCAGATCGGGATTCTGTTCAGAAAAATATATATACTTTTTCATAGTTTGCGCCTCGTTTTTTGAGTGCTGCTGGCACTTCCTCTAAGTATGAATATACAAGCATGTAGGTCGACATCGATAACTTACCCGAATAAATCAGCTTCGCTGCCAGGAAAACTAATACGCGGTGACAATGGTGAACGTCCGGAACGTTTTAGCATATCATGCAAACCAGGCGGTGCATGTATGGGACTCAAAATGGTGATTTTACGATTGGGTGGCGCCAAGAATCCACCCGACAATGTCAATTGTGTTCGCATACCTGATGAGGCTGATGTTGTTTTCATTTCGATGGTCTCTGCCGATTTACTGATTAAAATTGAGGATGCTTGATGCAAACCCAACTTTGTGGTATTTATCGGTGGTAAAGAATCACTATCACCGCCGGATGGCTCTTCAATTTGTGTCGAAGCACTTCGAATACATTTATCAGGTCGAGTTCCGCTTCCAGATAAAGATGTGTTTGCACCACCACCACCACCACCACCACTACTAGCAGCTTCTGAGTGTGCCGAAGTAGAACGTACAAATTGACGAACATGCTTCTGGTGGGCCGTTAAGAAACCAGAGCTCGTGGTATGTCCACCGGCTTCGGGTTGTTGCAGAAAACTTTGAAATTTCGATTTAGTCGTTGACGATGATGATGATGTTGAGGAAATTTTCTGCATATGACCACTACGTTGTTCACTCGTCATAACGGAGGTACTCGATTGTGCCTTCAATTGCTGGGACAATTGTGCAGTATTGCTTAGAGAGTGAGCTGTACTAGCGCCGCCAGTAATGGCAGCAGTAAGTAAAGCCTGATCGCCAGTAACCGATGACGATTGTAAACTTTGACTGCGCGCACTGGTTGAAATGGTCTTTTGTGAATGGATCACTTGACTTTGTTGTTGTTGTATTTGTTGATGCTGCTGCTGCTGCTGCTGCTGTTGTTGTATTATATGTTGTTGTTGTTGGTATTGCTGTTGTGCTGAAATACTGGAGCTGGTCGCCGAAGTGGAGCTCATTGATGTTTGACTTGCCATCGAATAGGAACGACTTTGCGTTTGTGTTTTGCTAACAATTTTTTTCTGTTGCTGCTGCTGCTGTTGCAAACGAATTGTTGTCGTACTGATGTTAGTAGCAGCACTTTCACATTCGGCAGCTACATCACTTTGCTGGTCTTGTTCCACCGCCGCATCCACTTCTTCCTGCGGCACTTGATCATCAGTGCCTTCGAGATCTTTAATCGAACGCTCCTCTTCGGTGTCTGCTTCACTGGGCGTCGTTACAATATATTGCGGTAGTGTCTTATTGGCGTCGTTTGACATTTTGGTGGTGGTAGTATTTGTTTGTGTTGTTGCTGTTGCAAATTATAATCTCTTTATTGATGACTATTGCCACAAAATGGTGGTTCGGTTTCGGTTGTCCTCAATGCGTGACAAATGGTTGTCGCTAAGATGTTTTCATAGACGTTGCAGGTGTGTGTGTAAATGCTTATGCATTAGTTACACACAAACACACACATAGACAATGAATTATATAAACAGAAGCAAATAATACTTTGTGCCTTTGTTTTTTTTTTCTCTTTTATTTTTTTGCAATTTTATTTTTATATTTCGTTGATCTAATAAAATGGAATAAAATATTTTCGATTGAAATTGTATAAAAATTCCTTTTTTTTTGTATTCTTGCCTCTTTGATTAAGCTATTGACTGTTGAATATGAAATTATTATGCATTTTAGCCTTTTAAAAATGGCCAATATACATTTGAGTTCAGCAGGAAGCCGAATTAAAATTATATCCTTCCATTATGTAAGCCAATGGATTACATAGTATAAAATAACCCAATATTTTTTGAATCCCTCCATCTCTGACCATATTAGTCTTATAAGAATTGGTATTAAAATCATCTGCCACTTTTACTTATCGACTTGTTGTAAAACCACATCTTTTCATTCAAATGTCAGAGAAGTTAAAGAGTGAAACGATTATCGATTTAATTTTAAAAAATGGCAAAATGTTAGTGCTCTTCATCCATACATTTAATATTTCATATACAAATCTGGCTTATGCTTTGATTTCATATAATATTTTTTTTCTTTCGCACATAGCTATTAAATATTAAATTTTCCACATCATCTGTTATTTGAAAAGTGAATTCACAAAAATAACAAAAAAAAAAATGGACGAACATGAAAATCATTCACGCACACATGCACACACCTATATACTATACATGCATGCTCGCATTTATAGTTCAAACATTGATGATATGCAAATAATTGAAAAACGAACACAACAAGCTGTCAGAATTTTCATGCAACACTTGCTGTTGTGCTGTTGTTACGTATGCTTGCCTAGATGGTTGAATGAGCGGATTGTTGGTTGGTTGGTTGCTTGGTTGGCAAATATGCCATAAGTGCAAAACACAAAAATAAACAAAACATAACAAATACAAAATAAAAAAAAAATAAACAAAAAATCATATGCAGCAAAAGCAGCATCTGTAGTAGTGGCATTAACTCGCCTGCAATATGATGATCAAGTTGCACAAATATGATGGTGTGATAATTATGACGACTATAGTATAGTGTGTGTGTGTGTTATATGCTAGGCAACTCAATATTATGAATGGCAAATAAGAGTTTTACTTTGGAATATTATTTGTATGTGTATATATTTGTGTTGCTTGCAATCTCATCATGCATATAATAATAATAATGCAATTTATATGCATACAAATAATATCAACACTATAAAGTCAACAGCAACAACAGCAACAAGTGCAATAACAAGAAAATAGCAATCAATTTGTTTATGACCTAAAATCTAATGGAGAGGAAAGAATATCTGTTGTTCGTTCTTATGGGGGTGAAATCATAACAATACACAGATACTTATGAATAATTTTCTTGACATTTTCACTACATGAATGTATTGAAAATGTTGCATAAGTTGCTTGCTTCATGTTATAATAGTATAATGTCATCGTTTGTAGTTACTTATTATTGCAATGATAATGTACTTGTACATAATAGATATGACGATGCTATATGAGAGATGTCATTTCATAATGATAATATAATCAATGAATTAATATTTCCGATTATTAATTAAAATTATTAATTAATTATGGAATTTCTTTCAAAATTAAATACAACTAATTTGAAGAATATCGTTAATATGAGGCTAGTCTAATCTACTGTCAGAGGGTGAGCATAATTTTCGAATGAGTTTAGAAATCAGTGGATTGTACACATCATACCCTGTATATATAGTATATTTCAAAATGGCCAGATTTTCAGTTGTTGAATTTTGGGTTTGCTTTTTTTTTTTTGTAAATGCATAATTATTTTGTACGTGTTTAAACGATTTGAAGCATGTATGACTGTTTTTAATTACGCATTTTCTGCTGGCGTAGGTGGTGAAATTGTTCTGACATTTTTGTTCTTTTTTTTTACAATCTTTTCTCTTGTTATTACGTGTTGTTTAACATGTTTTCGCTCTTGTCCTTACCACTTTCCTCAAAATGAGTTAAATTGCGAAATTGCATTTTTAATATATGTATGTGCTGTGGATCCATTGAAAACAGTTAGTTGTTCTATCCAAATTATCATAAAGTTCTTCTATAATTTTTCTGAAAGCTCTATACAAGAATTGGGATGTATAAATAAATAAATAAAACAAAAAGAAAAAATTCTTCCAAAGCTATTTTGTTACTCACTAAATTAAGAAATATGGAAAAAAGGGATAACATTTTCCAACAAAAAAAAAAATTATATTTTGAAAACAATAATTTTTTTTAAAAAGTCTCGAAAGTGTTGTGTAATATAGAAAAAAATTAAAAAAAAAAAAAATTGTTTTGTTTTCAGAATTAAATTTTATTTCGAATCTTCATTTAAAAAAAAGTTTTACCCAATATGTTCCTATGTCCTATATTCCATGTTTTCCATAGAGAACATAAAATTTTTACACGTCAACGTGTAGCGAAAATTTGATTATGAGTGTCTTTTCAATAATTCTTTTCTACCCGAAATCCTTTCCTTTGCAAAGAACTTAAAAAAAAACATGATCAACGTAAATACAAACTTATATTCTACAAATATCATACGTTTTTCTGAACATGTCTACTGTACATGTTTGCATGTATTACACCAACAATTTTGTGTAATGCATTTAAGTAGCAACATAATAGCGAACATTGTTAATAATGTAATTTTTTTTTAAATTCATTCAGTTAATTTAAGAAAAATTATGTTATTCTCAATGACGCATAATTTTTAAATAAAAAAAAAAGTGTAATAAAAAGAAGAAGCAAACATAAGCATATTAGTGACGAGTTTTTAAATCTTCATTAATATAATATCAGCTTTGCCGTTCTTCTTTATTACATCAGTCCTGAATTATATTTTGGATTCCTTTGTTCTTCGATTCGTTCTCTCATTGCGAACATTTTCTACTCGAATAACATCCCTGTTCTGAGACATGCCAACGGGCTCACTGTACGAAAGACAGGTTTCATTTTTAGTGTTTATGACAAAATCTGATTTTTAAGATTACTGAAGAAAGGCTACCTATTAGGCGATTACAATCTTAGATGTTAGACATCACCTCTATCAAATGGCGCGATTTGAAGAGCCAACCTTTCTTTCTTTCTTTTAGTTGGATATTTGTAAAGAAAAAATGCTTGAGTTTTATATAGAAATATTCAAAATGAAATGAGTTGGAGGAGTCAATTCTAGAGCTAATTAGCATATGACTGTGCTAGACTATGTACATTCACTGGAAGAGTACACTGGACGTGTATCTACTATTAATGCTCCCCAGAAATTCAGTAGAATCAAGTGTGAATTTTTTTTTAAAGTCAGACAATGATAATAAATAATTTATTTATCAAATATTAATACAGACATTTTCTTTAACTTAAGAAAGGCAACTTGAGACATACCACAATCGTCAGCGTATCATATTTCTAAAAGATCCATCATGTATTTTTTAGTTGCTCAGAGCCCTTAGCAAAATGATGATAAAAAAATTTTAATGTATTTTAATTTAAAATATTTCGGAATATTTGATGCATAACAAATCTGTATCACATACAAGTGTTTGTGCAAATATTTACATTTACGCAACGAGCATATATTGTAAAGACATAAATATATATATATATATATATATATATATATATATATATATATATATATATATATATATATATATATATATATATACAGTATTGTGCAAAACTTAAGCAACTGGCATAGTGCTGTCATTGATTTCAAATTTACTAAAAAATAAAAGCGCTTAGATTGAATGTTTTAATATTTATTTGTTCCTTCATTAAATACATAAAAAACAACAACAACAAAAGTTCGGTATTCTTACGAAATTAACTGTAAACAACAAAAAACAAATTATACTCATATTTCATCTGTGCAAAACTTAAGCAACTCGGAGTGCAAAGGTGTTCGATATTTCTTTGTTCAGAAAATAACGGATCTTTTTCGGAGTTTTTTCTGCTTTGTGCATTAACATTGATCTAACTCAGTACAAAAAAGTCTTTCTTAGCGCACAGTTCTTTCAAACATATTGAAATCCAAAATGCAACGTGTCCGTTATAGTCATCTATTTAAGATGAAGGTTATATCGTTATTTAAGGAAGGAAAACTACAGAATGACATTGCAAAATCATTAAATATCAACAAATCTATGATATCAAGATGGATACGATTATTTGAAAAAACTGGTAGCGTTACAGATCGAAATTCAGGAGGAAGACCCCAAAAAATTTCTTATAGGGAAGCTATTCAAATTAAAAAATTGATTAAAAAAAATCCGTTCATGTCTTCAAAAGATATAGTAAATACTCTTAATTTAAATGTCGATTCAAACACAGTAAGAAGGCATTTGATTAAAGTTGGTTTAAAAAGCTACAAAGCGGTAAAGAAACCAATGCTTACACCAAAACATGTAAAAAAAAGGTATGTTTGGTTTAATGCCTTCAAAACAAAAACAACAACATATATTTTTTTCCAGACTTGAATTTGCTAAGAAGTACGTGGGCTGGTCCATAAAAAAGTGGTTTGGCGTACTGTTCAGTGATGAAGTTAAAATAAATTTATTTAATTCAGACGGAATAATAAGAGTTCGACATGCGAAAGGTGAAGGCCTCAATCCGCGATACTGTAAAAAGACTGTAAAGCATGGAGGAGGGAACGTCATGGTGTGGGCGTGTTTTTCGGGGAGTGGACTTGGTCCGTTGCATAGAATTGACCACAAAATGGACAGATTTATGTATAAGGACATCTTAGAAACTGCAATGATGCCTTTTGCGGAATGGAATATGCCACTTCGATGGGTGTTTCAGCACGACAATGATCCGAAACACACATCGAAGTTTGTGAAGGATTGGCTACAGTCAAATAAGATTCAAGTGCTTGATTGGCCGGCACAATCGCCCGACTTGAATCCTATTGAAAATTTGTTTTCAATTTTAAAACGAGGCTTGGGATCAAAGCGCTTTAAAAATAAAGACGAACTATTTTTAGGCCTCAAAACTGAATGGGAAAATATAAATAAATCATATTTAACGAAATTAGTAGCTTCTATGCCCAAAAGGTGTGCTGCAGTAATTAAAAATAAGGGATACTACACAAAATATTAAAAGTTGCTTAAGTTTTGCACAGATGAAATATGAGTATAATTTGTTTTTTGTTGTTTACAGTTAATTTCGTAAGAATACCGAACTTTTGTTGTTGTTGTTTGTTATGTATTTAATGAAGGAACAATTAAATATTAAAACATTCAATCTAAGCGCTTTTATTTTTTAGTAAATTTGAAATCAATGAGAGCACTATGCCAGTTGCTTAAGTTTTGCACAATACTGTATATATATGTATATATATATATGTATATATATATACATATATATGTATATATATATGTATATATATATATATATATATATATATATATATATATATATATATATATATATATATATATGTACCTAAATATATCGTATAACAGAAGTAATAAAGTAAAAGCAAGTAAGTAGTACATATATGCTTATATAATTTAACCAAATTCTAATCTACACTAGTAGAATAGAGTAGAGTTGAGTAGAGAGTAAATTCTAGTATACACATATCGATTGATATTGATGAATATATTGTACAATACAATATAAATCTTAATGAACATTACGAAAATGGCAATTTGAAATGACAATAATCGAAATGTTGCAAATTTCATTGTCATTCTAAAATGTGGAATTTAAATTAGCATTTATATATATATATATATATATATATATATATATATATATATATATATATATATATATATATATATATATATATATATATATATATATATATATGTGTGTGTGTGTGTATGTATGAATCTATATATAGAAAATATTATTGCTATTTCAATGAGTTCAAATATGTATATTATCTGTACCATATGCATTCCTACAAGAATGTATGTATTTAGGAATGCATGATGGCATACATGAATTAGATAATTTTAATTTTCATGTATTATTTATGTATTTAAATGCAAGGATCATAATCACTATGAGCAATATTTAAAAATAAAATTTTAATGATAATTTTGTAGTTAACATTTTTTTTTTATCAACGATAATATATATTATAAGTTGCTTATTTAAAGCAAGAGAAAATAAATATTGCTTGATTTTTTATTTATACGATTCTAATCCTTTATTTAATTCAACACCCGTTGGAGGACACAGAAGAAGAGGATGACCAAACCTTCGTTGGAGGGATCAAGTGTAGGGCGCTTGGAATATCCAAATGGCTCCAGCAAGCGCAGAACAGAAAAGACTGGCGTCGCATTATATGTTCGGCATAAATCGATAATCGGTTGTTATGGCCACATAAGAAGAAGAAGAAGAATCCTTTATTCTATCGCAAAATAAATATTTTACGAATTTTATTTTTTTCCTCAGTAATATTAGTGATATTATCCAATATCTGAAAATTTACATCTAAAAATTTACCAATCAACTCATCAGTATCGTTATTGCATAAACCGCACCATCTCATCAGTAAACCAGAAGTAGGTGCAGTAGGTATTGCATTTGAGGAGATTGTAAAAATTTTTAATGCCACATAAATTGCAGAAAGTATTTAAAAATAATAAATATTGATGTAACCGCAAATGTTTTTATATGATAAATATAAGAGAGAAAATGTGATTTTTAAAAATGATTTTAATTCTTCTTTGTTTTTGTAATATTCTGAATTATGGAAAATATTAATATTACAAAAAAAAAAAAATCAATGAATGAAAAAAAAAACATGTTTTCAATTATAATAAAAAATAGATGAAACTATTAAAAATACAATTAACTTACATTTTCAATAAGTGAAAAAGTTACAGAATTAAATGATAAATAAACATGAATCAATCAATTGAATTTGAGAAGTAATACCATATGAAAAAATGGCACATACCAATTCATAGTCAAAAAGTAACATAAGCATGATTAATGATGATTTATGATGATTTATATATCATGCCAATGGCAATATCATCAATAGTCATCATTATTTATATTATCACTAGTATGATTGTAAGATTTTGCATAGCATATCGCTCATTTGCTGCAAGACCGGCATAAGTCAAAAAAATCGATTTTCCATAAAACGCGTTAGAAGTTTTCAACTGACTCCAACCGTACACGGAAAACACGGAAAAAATTCTCTTCTCAAGCGGAGTATATAAGAGGTATTCATATGAATTTTTCACTCAACATTAAGTATGATATAACGAACAATTCTGCAGCATTAACTCAAAAATCACGTTTTTTGATTTATGCCGGTCTTGCAGCAAATGAGCGATATATTATTGTTCTCAATCAAACAATATATAATTTCGTTTTGCTTCAAACATAATCATCATACATATTGCATATGTTAGTGTTTGATTCATACTGCAAACTCATTCACTCATTAACAATATTGACGATAACGGTTTCTATGAAATCTACGAATACTATGAATATTCCAAGATTGACTCACACGCTATGAACCTATGTGATCAGATAATACATATACGTAATATTTCAACAAAGAAAATAAAAAATGAAAAAAAAAAAAAAATAGAAAAAATTGAAAAAATGTACATTTAATATTAAATATATTCAGAAAAATCAAATAAATAAAAAATGTAGCATACTTTTATGCGCTTGAATATAATCATGCAAAATAGTAGACCAGCATATCATAAATTATGAATGCAAATTTAATGGATATATTTGATTTATGCAATCTTTTCACATCAGAGCTTCTTTAATAATTAATTAGCAAAAAATTAAGCCGTAGCAAATTTGAAAACCTGGTTTCATCAATGGAAAATACAAATCCATCACAACTAATTATTTAATTGTATTCTATTACATCTAATGAATACATACATTTTAACGCATTTTAATGCAACTCTTCACCCAGGCATTATTATTTCGTTATTACAAATAATTTGATTAAGTGCTCATAAATATAATAGCTCAATTAAATGAACACAAAATGCTATGACATTATGTTTTATGTTGTGGCAACACGCACAATGTCGTATTTGAATATATTCCAATACTGAAATGCCTTTTCAATAAAGGCATACATACACACATGCATACACATACATATATATATTACACATATGTTTCGGAAAAAAATCTAATTTTGAACTTAATTCCATGCGCTATGCTAATTTTGGTTATGGGCTCGAAACGCATTTTCCACTAATTTAATACTACGTCTCAATGATTTTGTGAACAACCTCCAGCAGCAGCAAGAATAAAATATAAAAAAAGAAAGAAAAAAAAAAATGAAATAAAAATATAATTTAGTTGAATGAAAAGGACTACAAAACACCATGCGATACAACAACAATACGAATGTCAACCAAAATATCTCCCACTGGCACATTCTCGCACATACATACACTCTCATACTGGCACACTTCATCATCCACCATTCGAACGATAATAACAGGATGAAAGTTAATAAAATTTTTGGTAAGTTAATTTGCTAGAAATAGGGTCAACATAATAAACCATAATGAAATCCTTTCGTTAAGTTAGGCTAACAACAAAATCAACAACAACAACAACATCAGCAGCAGCTACTTGGCAAAATATTGTTAGTGGCAAAATATTGTGCATGTATATATATATATATATATATATTTACTCTCCCATGAATGAAGGCAAATCGCTATAACATTTACTAATACTTGTTATTGCATGTTGTCGTCGTTGTATGTTTTCAGGTAGGTACGAGTAAATATTGCCACATAACACACGATTGGTGTACATTGGTGTGAATGTTGTATGGATGATATTGCTGGATTTGTAAAGTTTTATTGCGATTCAATGTCGATGTCAATGATTTTGTTCGTTGTTGTTTTCTAGCGTAAGCCATCAAACAACTGCCTCACCTTACCACAACAAATCATTCAATATTGTTGGTTTGTGTTAGTCAATGTGTGTGTGTGTGGTGAAAAAAAAAAATGAAAAAAAGAAAATAAAAATAACCGCAATCGATTTTCCTGTTGAGTTAATAAATATTGATGTTGCACGCTGCGTCAAATTCTTTTACATTATCCATCGAACCATTCATTCCATCATATCGTACATATGTCGATCCAACCGTCCATCGTTTATTCAACCATCGTTTTAACTTCTGCTACCTGTAATGTAATTTATTTTTATATTTTTTCTTTTCTTCTTGTTTACATTTTATTTTCTTCTCATTTATACTTCTTTTTTTTTTTATCGCACATTTTAATTTGTTGCTCATGGAATTGCTGTGATTTTGATTAGATGAAATATTTTGTATAATGAGAAAATTATATAAAAGAATTTAATGAAAAGACATATTTTGCAGCATTCTGTCTTTTTAAAGATATCAATGAATCAGAGTGCAGAAGAAGGAAGAATAAGATATGAAACTACAGATGGCCTATGACGACTTCTCAATATATGGCACTCGCAGATTGTTTACAGAAATTGTACAAAAACTTTGTGGGTCTAGTTTACCAAGACCAATGGATTTATATTTGGGATCTCTAGATTGTTTGTGGATTTTGACACTACACCAACTTGTAGTAAATGGTAATCTTCACTTCGCTGCAGACATCTTGTAGTTATAAATCTATGAGTACATACTAGTTGCCCAAAAAATGAAATATTCAATTTGTTTAATGTCAATTTTGTTGAGGAAATCCACTAGGGAGTCAATTAACTAGGCGAGATCCACTTAAGGGTGATGATAGTGGGTACGTACGTTTCAGTAATCCATAGGGAACTAAAATTAATTAGGTCGGCTCTACATCATATTCATTTAAAGGTGATTCCTCGGCAGCTATGGCTTTTATTAGTCGATTTTCAAATGTTTTTAGGGTAATTTTGTATGAAAGCTCCTCTTAGAGATGACCATAGGGTATTACTATGTTCGAGAAAAATGTTGAATAGCTAAAATAAAGGCGATTCAGCCATACACTTTATCCCTCTCAAGGCATCATGAAAGTGATGAGAAAAAAAACTTATAAAAACCGTCACTTTTGCAGAGAAGCTAACAAATGAGTCGATATTGGGGATAAGTATATTTTGAGAAAATGTTAAGAAGAAAACATTTATGGGGGGAAAGTCGTACATTTTAGTCTTCTAGGATCGAGTCCTGGGGAACTATGGCGATATTTACCTGTTTTCATTCGATTTTTTTAAAAAACGTTGACCTAACTTTAGTATCATTTACCCCATCATTTCACCACTATAATTCTTTGACCTAACACATATTTTTATGTAACGTAGAAAATCGAGAAGACTCGTATCTGGCCTGCATACCAACGTAATTATGTCACTCGCTGTATGATTTGATGAGAGAATGATTTTGCAATAATTGCATCAGTGACTTGATTGTCAAGATAATGCATTTTTTAATCATTTAGTAATTTTTTCGTTTATTGACAACTGAGATTCTACTAATTTTTTTTTTAAATTATAATAAATTTTTAGAAAATGCTATAGAAGCTCTTCGTGCTACAAACTTGTGCTGTATCCTAAATATAGTATCATTTTAATGAAATAATAGAAGAAGGATGATTCTGGTGATTTTTAATTGAATTTTCATTTTTTTCTTTTTTACCTTTTTCACTAGTAATTCATTGTGAAATAAATTGACTTGGATGAAAATGGATAGGCATAAAAATGGCATAGGCATCATTGCAATATCTTTCATTATTTCTAATTGAAAGCAGGGAAAGGGAGGAATAAGAAGACAGAAAGGGCCAGTGTGTGGGATAGAATTGGCACTTGAACATATTTATGGTTCGAATTTAAATATCTCTTGCGAAAGAGTGACATTTGGCATTGTGCTAATTGACATTGCATAAAAGTAACTATCTTATAGAGATTATGAGCCAAAAATGATTTAGAGTATATCAGAAAATTATAGTAAATAAATGTAAGCATGTATTAGAGGGATGAAAAAAGATTCGCTTGAATTTATTTCATAAGAAATTTTCTACAGAAATTGAACTTTGTTTGCAAACCTGTTTCATTTCTCTCATTTCTATTTTCGTACAAAAAAACTAAAGAGCACCGAGTTTATTATGTCAAATCCTCTAAAATCAACATATTAGTACAATTTCCACAAATTTTTGCCTTACAATAAACATATGTTTAACATCAATAAAAGAATTATTTGATTATATTCACTAAATTATGATAATTATATATATTACAATGAACACGTGCTATATATATGTACGTCTGTATGTATGTGTGCGATATATTTACATTTCACCCCTAGATACAGTGATTATTAAATATTGTGCGTATACTTATGTACTATGTGTCCACAACCGGTTGCATTATGCCACAATCTATTATGATAATAAGATGTTGGTTTTTGTGAAATACAAACAAAATCCACAAAGAAGAAAATATTACAAACGAATAGAGAAAAAGTAAGAGTAAAAAAAAAAAACACAAAAAAAAACAAAGCTTTCGAATGGCAGACAATATGATATTCAACAAGGTGATGGGGGGTTATTTGTTGGTACTATACTACTATATACTACTACAACTTTGATGGTAATGGTGGTGATGGTGGCTTATGTTCGTTTGCTTTGGTTTTTATTGACCTTGTTACACACGTATGTATGCTGCTCTGGATGTGAGTTTATGTCTGTGTGTTTTATGTTTTCTTTGCATATTTTGTTTGTTTGTTTGTAACAATGTTATCGTATATACTCAAATATGAATACTATGTATATGAGTATATTACATTCTTTGTAGACGGTTCTTTACTCGTATTATTCCTTTTTCTTGTTCTAAATGTTATTGAAAGTTTGTATGCTAAATAGTGAAATTCTAAGAAAAAAACTAACACACTAAAATACTGTTGCCATTGTAATGGCTTAAATGTTGGAATGGTTTCGCCCCAAAATGATGTAATATTTTTTTTTTCTTCTCTGATAATTTGCTTTTGGATCTCTATTTGCTGTTGCGTCTCTTCTTTCTATTCTTCATCTTTTCGAGAGTGTTTTTAATCGTTTTTGATGCAATTTTCTAACTTTCTTGCATAGCTTTAAATCTGTACTAAATTAGCACTGATCTTCAATGTGCCTTTAAGGTACTTATATGCAGCTTTGTAATTATGTCATGTCATGGACATTTATTTGAGTCAAAATATAAAAAATATATAATTTGTTTTCAATTATTCTCTTAATTAAATTAATATGATTTTCATCTAATAAATAAAAGTCTATTTAATAACTTTGTACATCTAAAGAGAGAGAGAGAGTAGACATATCTCTGAAACCTATTTAGATGTCAGTAAATGTCATTTAACCGTCCATATACTCATTTTTTTTTAAATTTATTTAATTACTTTAATTTCCTTTTCAATAGAAAAAACTTGGTCATGTATTTCGTACTCAAAATATCTAAGAAAACTGCAACATATAAATAGCATCGATTTTTATGGCAATTTTTCCTATACAGAAATCTGTCAAAAAGTCAAAATTTATTCTAAATTGGTGCTTTATTTTAATTATGAATACGTGCCTTTGACATTTTGTTTTGACTTTCTGTTGAAATTTGTCTTCTTAAATTTTTTGGAAATGAGATGAAGAATATTTTAGCTATGCAATAAAAAATAATAATAATAATAATAATAATAATAATAACAACAACAACAACCACAACAACAACAAAAACAACAACAACAACAAAAACAACGACAACTACTACTACTGATGCTGTTACAAAAACAACAACACAACACCAACAATATGACAGCTAACAATATTTAGCCAAAGGCATTGAAAAGTTGTTCAGAATCACTTTGTGATGTTTTCTCTAATTTATTTTGCTCTTCAAATTTTATTATTCTATTTATTATTGAAGTCAACTTATATATTAAACTAACAATTGTTGTTGCTACTACTGCTCTTCGAATTATAAAATATTTATTTATCTTAAGAAAACTTTAACTGCTTGTGTATATTGTATTAAATTATTTTCTACAAAAAAAAAAAAAAATTCACAAATATTATTTTCCATATCGATTTAACTTTAGATCAATTGTTTGAGAACTTAGTGTCAAAAATATGTTAAGAAAATGCCAGCTACATGGCATTTTAGCTTTATAGCTTTCATTGTGCTCTAGTGTTCTTGTTCTTGAATGAGTTTCAGTAAGCTAATGATTGAAATTTTTCATTTTCTCGAAAAGAAAATTTGAAAGAAAATACAAGTTTGAGATTTTTTTGTTCAGTGCTCATATTTGCAAATTAGAACACTCAGAGATTGTTGAATGTGAATATGTAATAAGGAGGTGTTTCACTAATTCAAAAAATTACAGTATTTACTCAAAGTGAATCTTGTAAAAATTAAATTTCATCTTTCTTTTTCATGAGTACCTTAATTTATATTTATTTCAAGAGCACAAAAATAAATGAAAATTTAGGACACTTTTTCGTCCAAATTTCTTTATCAATATCATTTTGAGTGCAATTTATACAATATTACTATTTATGTATTGTCGAGTATATTATTTTAAGTTGTACACTTTATATTGTTACTACAACTATATATGAACTCTAAATCGATTTTTGGCAATTATTCAAGTTTTCAACTATTCAGGTCAATCATGAAATTCGTACTTTAGTGGGTGTAACAAATGGCATTTCAGTAAATTTGTAGCTACCATTTGGCATTCATCACCTTTCGTTGTTGATATAAATGTTTGTGGAAGGTGGTGCAAAATCATATTATATATATATATATATATATATATACGATATATGCATTTAAATGATAAATCAAAGTAAAATCAAGATTACAAATATTAGAAGAAATATACGTGTGTGTACGTTAGAGCTAGTCAAATTGATAGGGCAAAAAAAAAAAAAAGTTATATTATTCTAAAAACACAATTGCATTAAAAAGCATGGTTCTAGAATTAAATTTGATTCTCCATTTGAAAAATCATCATTGCTATCCGTATAAAAAATGTTTGATTTTTCTTTGAAAATGGTTTAAATTGACTTTATAATCACTTATAATATTTCCTATATGATTTTTCATGTTTTTTGCCCCCAACGAATTTAAACCACCATAACATACATAGGCACGAATAAATATACTAGTTCTTAAAGCACTTAAAATACCAGTTCTATATTATTTATTTGATTTCAAACATCAAACTGATTATTTATATCATATAGGTATTAAATACAAAGTTTATAGATAATGATATTCCCATACAATTTTGTTATCTACCTTATATACAAATGCTTGAAATGCTAAATAGTTGTAGCTCTTTAGATGATCTAGTACCATTCAGAGCTTAAACAACTTTTTTGTATGTGATTTACTTTGCAAACTTTTCAATTTAATCCCGAGCACGAGCACATAGGCATTTCTATACTATGTGGGAGAATAGTATGTATACATGTGTGTTAAGAGGCATTTTAAAAAGATTGTAACACACGTATAAAAATTTATCACACATGCATATAAATATAAATAGATATTCGTATATATATTAGTACATATAATAAATACAAATATATACGACTTGCGTACAACAAAGTAGTTAAATAATATAGCACATCATATTTTATATGAACAGCTCGCTGCTGCAACCCAGCGAACATTTCGAAATATTGATGAGAAAATTTTTGAAGTTTGATAATACATATGTCGTTGATATGCAATTGCAAATGCAACTTATATGCAATTGTAACTTCAAATTGCAATTGCAAATCGACTTTCGAAATTATGGTAGACAAATTATAATACCGATTTCATATCAATGCCTCGTGGAATGTAAATATTGAAATACTGAAGAAAATTGAAATAGAAACTTGAAGTAAATTAATCTATAAATGTCATGAAAAATTCAACCTTTTGTGACATTCGGAGAGAGAGCATTATAATATAATTGCAATATGTTTTAAGATTTTAATTTGATATCAAATTGAGAATGATACTCGTACATAGATTCTGTCCAACATTAAAAATTGCGTGTTTGCCCCTTTAGCACATCACATTAATTTATTTATGTTTTTTCAACTATTTAAATATATTTTACAACATTCGAATAAGATATTCTCAAAAACCATTGCCAACGGTCTTATATTTTATTGCTCTAAAAGTGTAAAATATTATAGAGGGCTCTGGAATTGATGGAATCGATCATTACTACTCTAAATGTGAACCTTATGCAATAATGATGATATTTGTCGATTTTTCAGGTGGTTCTAAGTTAATTTTGGAGAGGAGCCTTCCTAAGAAGTAAAGATAGAGAGTGAACACAAAAAAAAAAATATTGTGTAGCAAAGATGAGTGGGCGTGGAATATATTTTGAATATCTCTAAGAGAACGCTAGAATAAAATTTGACAAAACTGGCAATTTTGTAGTGTAATCCCTCTAAAAGGTAGACATAGAGGGTAAGTATGTGCTCAAACATTGTAGAGAAAAAAAAAATTAATAGATCAGTCATTTTATTTGTTTTGCCCGTGTTATAATTTCGTTAACATTTGGTTTACTGGGTAAATAGTCGTATTGTAGTAGAAGAACTAGTAATAGTAATAGTAATAGTTGTAACTCTACTATACAATATAATCCTTAAGTAATATGATGACAGTGTATGCCACAACAACTGCGGTAAATCAGAAGAATATAACGCACAGTGTGACAATATCTGTATTATGCGGTGACCAAAAATAGTAAATGGCCTGCATGCTAAATATGATGCGATTTTAAGTGAAGAAATAAAATTCGGTAAATAATTTTATTTCAATTCACATGAAATAATGGAGTGACTGTTATGTTCGCTTGAAAGCTTCCTAAAAATAAATATAAACTGCTCCTTGGTATAAATATTATTGAATTTATATAAAAGACTGTCGAATTTGTGATAACCGTGATAAGTAACCTTTTCACATACTTCAACACTTCATAGAACATTCTATGTAATATATATATATATATATATATATATATATATATATATATATATATATATATATATATATATATATATATATATATATATATATATATATATATATATATATATATATATATATTGGGTGTGTGTGTGTGTGTGTGAATTAGTAACCGGCCTTTAATGTTAAATGGCGACAAGCGTAAGCGCGATGTCATACATCATTGTCCGAAATGTCGTAATAAATGTATATTCACTTGCTGTCAAAATCAGTCAAAAATGTTCAATTTGGTTTGTTTTCAATTTGGCCGAAAACATTTGAAGACGAGGATTTGGAGACATTACTCGACCAAGATCTGGTCAAACCATTACGAGAGAACTGTAGCGATAATAATTGATACGGTTGAAAAGAGCAATGATCGAGAAACGGCCGAAATATGCGACTAGACAGGAGTCGGTAGTTTTTCACCATGACAACGCACTGTCACACATTGCTATTCCGGTCAAAAACTGTCTTGATAATAACGGATGGGAAGTTTTACCCCACCTGCCATGTAACCCACACTTGGCGCCTTCAGATTACGACTTGTTCCGGTCCATGCAGATCTCCCTTAATGGAATACGCTTCACTTCAGTCACTCGAATCAAAAATTGGCTCAATTCGTTTTTGACCGCCAAGTTGGCGAAGTTCTTTTGGGATGGAATCCATAAATTACCAGAAAGATGGGGAAATGTCATAGTTTCTGATGGTCAATAATTTGAGTGACATGTTTTTTACAGAATTCTTAAAAATAATTGATTTTTGAGCACTGAATAAAGTCGGGCGACCGTAACTCAGTGGTTAGTGTGTTCGCCTTCTGATCTGTAGGTCGTGGTTCAATCCCCGGCTGATGCATAACAAATTTAATATCGATAAGATTTTTCTTTCGAACGGTACCCACCTGTCGGCAAGCAATTGGCAATTTTTCCGACAGTAACAGCTTGCCATGAAAAAGCTTCTAAAAGAAGTCTGTGACAAAGCTCAAAAAAAAAAGTGATGTTACAAGTGTTCTGCCGTTTGGAGCCGGCTAAAATAAGCTCGGCCAATGAGCCCTTTGGGACTTTAAGTGCCACATATTTATTTATTTATTTTTTTTTTTAATAAAGCCGGTTACTAAATCACGCACCGAATATGTTATTTTTTTTTTGCCTCGAAGATTCGTGGAAATAAGCTCTCATATTCTATATTTGTACGAAAGCTATATCTAAAGCGGACTTAATACTTGGTCACGAAATATATTCTTTTGAAACAAATAAATTGTTCAATATTAAGGTACAGCTTTAATTATGTATAAAACTGAAGGAACTAAGAGTTTTTGAACGAAATATGGGATTTCGTTTAGCAAATCTATTCTCATTAAACTGTCATAGTTTTTTTTTTCTGATCGCAACATTTTGATTTTTATCATGCTTTGGACAATAGTGAAACACTGTGCGATGAAGAAAATACCACAGAAAAGTGTTAAATTAAAAATTTTCTTTGTAAATATTTTAAAGAGTGGAATAAATATAGATCGTATAACTAGAAGAAATTAGTTTCTAGGAAACATACTATGATGGCTGTGTGGATGGAAATTGAAAAATTCAATTAAAAATGGAAATTAAAGCAAAAAAAAAAAAAAAAATATTATGTACTTGTACAAAGCAAGAAGAAAAAAATAATGAAATTGAATGGAATGAAATTGAGCGAATTGTGAAAAGGAAATAAAGAAAATGCTTTTAACAAATTGAAATTTTAACATTTCTATCAAAAATACAGATGAATGGAAGGAATAAAAGGAAAAAGTCAAGCATACATTCAGGCGTATGTATGAAAAGAATGACATCAAGTAGTAGTGATACCTTATAAAGAAATGAATAAGAAGAAAAATTGAAAATTTTAATTACATTGCAATAAGCATAATATTTTAATATATGAGTACATTGAGTACTTATTCGAATTATTTATGTATTATTTACTATGCATGTAGTGACGCAGTTGTTTCATTCATACAATTAACTCAATTCAATTCAATTCGTATGCCATATATTTACTACATATATTGTTCACATATATTAGCAATACTGTCTTTCTTTTATTTTATTTTACATAAATTAAATGAAGAAACATACTATTATGTAGATTACTGTACAAATTTATGGTATGTATTACTTCTGTCTTAGTATATCCAATAATTCGTAATGTGCTGTTCTTTCACTGCACACGTGTGAATGTGTAAGTATGTGAATTGTGTTAGTATTTTTACTGATTTTATTATTATTGCTCTGTGTACAAAATAACAAAATATAACACTTCGTTTTGGCATTTGTCAAGAGGATTGTTTTCTTGTTATTATTACTTCGAGTTCTTCAAAATAGTACCTATACAAATAACACGTATGTAATTTTGAGCGTTAGAAAGTATTAGATGAACTGTCACATCAAGTTCAAATCACATGTTGATTATTTACATTGATATTTGGTGCGTAAGCTTTCTGTCATAATACTAATATGTTATTTCCATATATAATGCTTTTCTTTTTGAATATATATACGACTTTCCTAATATATATGTTGCCTTCTGTTTCTGTTGATATTTATTGTATTATATATTCCACATATGTACATATGCTTATAAACATGATTGCTATTTTTACTTAATATTTACCATAAAAATATAAGAAAATATGTAAACACATGAAGGTAAGTAAATATAATATTATTTGTAAATGGTAGAGATAGTATCAATAAGGTTCATAAAACAGTAATGGGTTAATGAAATGTGTCCAAATGTATGTTACAATAATTAATTTATGGCAATGAAATTTATGTTGTCGGTACATGCTGTCATTTCCCAATAGGAAATGAAGTGTATCAATAGTGCTTCTGAAGCACTGTAAAATACCACTGAGGCGCATCGCTCTCTCTTCAAATAGCGTTGAATTTAACATTGGCATATCATTGCGAGAAAGCGCTTTCTTCTCGCTTGCACTCTGGATGCGATTCCTTTGATGAGGTTTGAATGCGCTTTGATGGCTATACTCGTACTACTATAATTTCGGTATTTTTCTTTCTCTCTATTAAAAGCATAAAAATTGTAATATAATTGGTTGCCAAACATTTTCAACAAAACAGTCGCGAGCACAACTTCAGCGCATGAATTTTTGGCATATTTTTCGGCTATTTCGCCGAAATTGAATGTTAATTCTAAGTCAACTGCGCAATCACTGATTTGAAGTGCTATCTATTGCCTAAGCAAGACCTACCAAAGAAGTGCATCAAAATCAGCTCTTTAGATACATATGTATATTCTAAGATGCGCATCAAAATTTACTCTTAAATATTTACTAAAGCTTTGTAATAAAGCTCAGAAAAATTGATGTCACAAGGATTCTGCATTCCGGAACTGCATAATATTGCCTATTCAAAAAACCTCAAAGAAGCGCATCAAAATCAGCTCTTTAAATACGAAAGAGAAGAGAAGAGATATTTACTAAAGCTCTATAACATAGCTCAGAAAAATTGAAGTCACAAGGATTCTACCTAATATTAGTAGGTCCCTTCGAATACTGTCCAAAATTTAAAGTACACATCAGTACTGGAAGAGAAACTCGGCCAAATAATAAATGCCAAATTTTTTTTTAGCTTTTCAAATAATATCAAAATATATAGTCCTCGAAAAGAATACCATGCTATTAGGCTGGTGTGCTGAATTGAAGTTGAAACATTTTTGCAATAATCTGGAAATATATTTATCTACTTTTTCGACATTATTGCAAACAAAATTGAAATAATGTCGAAAAAAAATCAACAGAATACAATTTTCGACAATTTGGGTAATTTGATTTTGAAATTAAAAAATGCAACATTTTGCATTATTGCAAATTTTTTCGATATTATTGCAGAGAAAATTGAAATAATGTCGAATTAAAATGTAAGAAATTGGATTTTTGATATTGTCGCATACTCGAAATTATTGCAACAGCACAGCATTTTTTTGGAGCGTATAACAAAACAGTGTGTGGATCGTAAATCGGAAAAGTGCCATAATTGGAAAAGGTCATTATGTGAAATGCCATAATATGGTTGAACGTATATCAATGTATGAGTGTATTTATTTATCAATATGTGGTGGTTTGAAATTTATCTTACGCCAATGATTTCTTTCTCAAAAATACAATACCTAGAATAAAGGATACGATTTGTTATGTTTTTTTACCATACGTGATCCATACATATTTACCTAGGCACATGTAGTGTCTGTCACGGTTATTATAAAAAACAATACAGCAAGAAAAAGAGGAAACCAAATCCAATGAATTTATTTTTCGGTAACGTCACTAACTCAACCCAATAACAAAAATAGGATATATGGATAGGAAAAACATCACTTCTTTTTGTCGAATTTCACCAGTTTTTTGAGGTTAGAAAGAAAACTAATGACAACTTGGAATGACTCAGGAATGTTCAGCTTATTATTGTCGAATTTTATTAAATATTGAGGGATTGAATAATATCCCAATTTGAACAACTCTTTGTGCCTTTCATGGAGACATGATTTATTTTGGCTTTGAATTCTGTTGAAATAGATGTCTTAATTTTTATATGTTTTTTTATAAGCTTTTGATTTTACACACCTATGTGAAAGATTCACAAGAAGCATCATATATATGCACCATATATATTCATTTTTCAAATGCCACAACACAACTTAACACCTTCTCTCACGAAAAACCTTCAATTTATTTTAACAACAAATAATACATATATTATTACTAAGTATTATATATATATATTGTGACTTGGTGAATATATATATATTATGTATTTTGTAAATTTGAATAGTAATTTTCATGTCACGTTTCATATTATCACGAATGGAAAATTGTATGTAGAAGTCGAGTTGAAAATGTTACAAAAAAATCATATGCAAATAATTGGGTGCATTATTGTGATGTGGAGCATTTCTTGTCTTTCTCTCTTTCTTTCTTTCTTTATGTAAACGAGGAAATATGTGTATATCTGTACATACACCATACACACAATTTGTTCCATTGTACCTTTACCATTCTTTACCTTCTTTTCGTAGGTATTTAAAATGAAATAACTCTATTTCACGTATTTTGTATACAGTCTTAGAATCGTGAGATGTTGAACAAATTGATGTTTTACAATGCTTCTTAGAAATGTAGATATGGTGTAGTGATTTTTTTTTTTATTGCAAGTGTACATGAAAAATTAGGTTAACTTTTTTTCTCCACTTCCTCCTTTTTTTAGTGGGCAAATGTAAACACGTAGGGCTAGCTCACATAGTTGTCATGTCGTAGTGCATTTGCAATAAAAAATGAATGAGTTATCAATGTAATTTTCTAACCTTAATAATACTACTACTACAAATTGGGTATATTTAGCTTGAACCCCAAATTTTTAATTTCACATAATATTTACACAAATTCTAATTACCTTCAAATTCATATTAGAGTAGAATAAATTAAAATCATACGTAGATTTACTTTTTTTTTATCTTTGGTAAATTTTTACATTTCAAATATTTTCATCTACCCTAGCAAAGTTTCATGTGTAAATTTATACTGTAAAATTATTACCGATATCAATAACAACAATAATAATGAAGTTATTTTCATCTTTTTCTCCGTATGTTTCTGTAGTTAAACAAATAGTAAATTGTAATTGATTACACGTTTATAATATCGATGGTAGGCGTAGTAGGTAATTCAATGGATGTACTCGTAACTACGATAGCCTTGGCGTATGCCATGTAAAACATAAAAGTGACGTCAGAATAATGTAACCAGCATATATAAAATATGGAAATAATAGCAAATTGTATGAGTGCAAATAAATGAAAACGTAGGCGAACACGTGTTCATGTTGGTGAGTATCTGTTAAATCAATGCAACTTTTAACTTCAATTGATTTAATTGTTTTTTTGTTGAATAATTGAATTTTTAATCTGATGTAGTAGGTGGTAGTAAGTAAGTGTATGTACACGAGTACGAGAATATCTATAGAACTGAGTGGTGAGCACAAAATTTATTGCTAAATGCAATGAAGCATGATACAGTATGGAGTATATCTATCGTTTAAATGCCAATGAAAATTATCGAGAAAGGATTTTATTGAATTACATACAAACGAAAAAATGTACTTAAACAATGCTACAATTTAGCAATGCACAGTGCTTCGATAACATACAATGTTTTCGTATAAATCGAGAGAATTGATTTTAATAAAATTTCATATATTTATTGGTAATTTTCACGTCAGTAATACTAAACTTTAAAATCTCGAGACACGGCCTAGATTAATTTCAAAAATTTTGTCGCAAAACATATAGCCATATCATTAATTTATTATATTCAACACAGCATTTGGGTCGCATAACAAAACATTGTGAATCTTATATCGTAAAAATGCTATAATTCAAAAAAGGTCGTTATAGCGAAATGTCCTATAAAGAGTGGACACTTCACATGTTTAGAATATATTATTTTTATAGTATCGTTTTTATTTGATCAAAATGATGACATATTTCCAAATTTCTCTCCACTGTTCAAAACACTGTGTAATGGTTCGATATAATTCCACTGATTGATTATACTAATTTGACCAATTAAGGTAAGGTATATACTTCAATTGCTATTGGCAATGATACTGTGATATATAAAAGAAGAATATTAAAAGTGAATGTCTATAAATTTGATATGAAATATAACTGCACGCCATGTAATGCATTTTCTGTAGTATACATGTGTGTATTTCCTGATTAAGGACATGACATTCTTCTATATAAAATGTGAACAAAATAAAATAACAAAGACAAATGGAAGAATATGGTATACATTTCGGTTGATTTATAGTATTATAGGTATGATATACTTAAGCGAA